>CM038596.1:7653430-7679331 GCA_021533255.1 Ceriops tagal
GTAACAGCCACACCAAGGAGAGAAAAACAAGTAACAGCCACACCAAGGAGAGAAAAATATGCAATAGCCACACCAAGGAGAGAAAAACGTGTAACATCCACACCAAGGAGAGAAGGACATGTAGCAGCCACACCAAAGAGAGGAGGTGTGCAATAATAACCAATCAACCACACTAAAGAAGAAGGTGTGCAGTGACAAACCAAGGAGAAACCAGCAACAATTGCAGCAGTAAGGAAACCTACAATTGCAGTAAGGAAACCAGCAAATTACAGCACTACAGTAAGGAAACCAGCACCAATTACAATAGCAAGCACAATCAACAGTAATTGTAGAAGCAAGAGAAGTAGCAATTGTAACAACAAGGGCAGGCAGCAATAGTAGCAAGGGCAAGCAGTACTAGCAGTAAGAGAGAACTTGTCAAGATAAGTGAGGCAGCACAACTAGCAACAAGCAACAAGTGCAGGCACAACCAATAGCAAGCAGTAAGTGCAAGCACAACCAACAGCTTGTAGTAGTAAGCAATAAGTACAGGCACAACCAGCAGCAGGCATCAAGTGCAAACACCAGCAGTAAAAGGAGAAAACTTGCCCTGGTAGCAGGTCAGGCAATACTAGTAGCAGGGAAAGCAACCTGCCAAGGTAACAAGTAAGGCAACCTACCAAGACAACAGGGGAAGAAACTTGCTAAAGTAGCATTGACAATAAGGGAAGAAACTTGCAAGGTGAAGTAACACTGACAACAGGGGAAGAAACCTACCAAGGTAGTAGGTGAAGTAGCACTGGCAGTAGGGCAAGAAACCTATCAAGGCAGTAAGTGAGGCAACATCAGCAGCAGAGGAAAAGAACCTACTAAGGCAACAGGTGAGGTAACACTGACAACAAAAGAAGAGAACCTGCAGATTTAGAAAACCTACAGAGAAGAGATCGACAAAATTTGAGCAAAGATCGGTAGTGAGGAAGGAGAAGATTCACTTTCTATATTAGTAGCTTATTGTCACAGCCCGTCTTAAGAGCATTGCCAAACTAGACCCATTGGATGCCTAGCCCGATTGTTACCCTCTATGACATTATGCGCATTGAGTGATCCTTCTCAGGAAAGTGTTAATTACTAACCTTTTTATAAACTTTGTGAAAAAGGGTGGGGGACCTTTGAAGTGATCGGGAGATCATTGTAAGTGGTTAAGGAGTGATCCTTCCATAATATAACTGTATCCTTTGATAATAAGAGTAGATTGTGTGATTTAAGCATGTTCTTATCATACTGTGGACGTAGCTCACACATTGTGAGTGAACCACATAAAAATTGTTGTGTGTTCTTTGGTACTCATACTTGATTAATATCCACACGGTTGCACTCACATAAAGAAGTAAGATAAATAATTAAATCATCGACTTTAACAAGTTATAGATGTTAATCCAGACAAATTTGTAAAAAGTGAGTATCTCACATTGATTCACCCCCTTTCTCTCTCAGTGTGAGACCTAAGAAAGTCCTCATCAAGTGGTATTAGAGCCGGTTTCCTCTGTTAATCTAATTTGTCTACTTTGATCTGAAATAGTTTGTTGCTGCTATGAGTCTTTATATTTACTACTGGTTAATATCATGAATAAGCATTCTTACTTTTGATGGACAGAATTATCAGTTATGGAATAATAAAATGCTCCCATATCTGATGTCACTTGGTCTAAGTGTATTTAAATCTATTGTTAGTGGTTTCATCCCCATTACTGAAGGTGCTGCTATGACGCCTACTGATAAGAAGAATTTGGAGTGTGATGGAAAGGCAAGAAATGCCTTAATGCCTCCTTATTTGACAAAGAATTCACCAAAGTGATGAGGTGCAACACAGCCAAGCAAATTTGGGACAAGTTGAAAAACATTTGTGAAGGAGACAAGGTTATAAAGAAAGCCAAGCTACAAATCTAGAAGAGTAGATTTGAAGACATAAAGATGCAAAATGATAAATCTGTGGATGCCTTCTTTATAAGAGTAAACAAAATTATGTGCTTCATTAAAGGTTATGGAGAGGAGATCACCGATGCTACTATAGTAAGGAAGATACTTAGAACCTTACCGGAAGCTTACAACGTCAAAGTTTCCTCCATAGAAGATAAAGATTTGGATAGATTGCCCTTAGATGATTTGTACAGCATATTGGTGACTTATGAAATGAGAATAGCCTTAATAAAGAAAGAAAAGAAGTTTAAAGTGGAGAAGGAGTTAGCTTTAATGGCAATGAAAAGATTAAAGATTAAAGAGCAAGAAGAAGAATCCAACAGCAACTCTGAAGAAAAAGATGGTGATTCTCAATTAGATAAAGTCATGACATACATCACCAAGAATATGAGGAAAGGACAAGGGAAATACAAGGGAAAATTACCCTTGAAGTGCTTTAGGTGTAGAGCAATTGGGCACTTTACCATAGATTATCCAAAGAGAATAGAAGCCGATAATGATGATGATGATAAATCAGCCCCAAGGTGAAGAACAAAGAAATCCAGTTATTCTAAAGCTGAAAATTCAAGTGTTAAAGGGAAAAAGCAACTTTTCAAATCCAAAAGAAGAAATTATTTGAGCAAGATAGATGAAAAGAATTCTGAAGAAGAAGTTAATGATGATTTTGATGATAATGCTGCAAAGAATGTGCTAGTTACTAAAGTAGATGATGATTAAGAATCTTCAAGTGATGAGAAATCAATTAAAAAGGAAAAGGATGTGTTGGTGCAGCAACTTAAGAATGTATTAAGAGCTTGTTTATACAAAAATAGCAAGTTGGAAAAAAAGGTAAAGCATCTCAAGAAGCTATATAAAAATCCTACTGTTAATGAATTTGATCTCTAGGTGAAAGAAAAGGAGTTTAATGCAAAAGAGATGTAGTACTTAAAGAAAATTGAGGAGCTAAGTGTACTTGAGGCAAAGCAAGGCAAAATGCATGAAGATCTTAATGCTAAGGTAATTGCACAAGAGCAAGAGGTGCTGATTTTGCAAGCCAAGATCCACAAGGCTGAGTCTGAACTGAAGAAGTATAAAGAAAGCTTTATGTAGGTCATGGAAGTAAGAAGAGAGTCATCTTCAGTAAATGCCATCAAGGAGGATGTTACCAAAAAATTAAATTAGTGCCTAAGTAAACAAAAACCTCATTCCATAGAAAAGAAAGGACTTAGCTATATTGAAAAGTCAAATGAGAAAGTATCAGAGAAGAAGAAAATTGTGTTTATGCCTGAAAACAAACACAATGACGTTATAAAAAAGAGAAACCAACCCAAGCTAAAATAAGTTAGGAGAGATGTGATGAAAACTCCCATCCAAAGGAGACAAGTTATCAAAGATGGAAAGATGGTTGCCATAATAGTTGCTGAAGATAGGAGACATAAGCTTAATGAAAGAAGAAAATCCAAATTTGAAGGATTTTATTGGATCTGTGGTACATATTGGCACAAGGCTAACGTATGCTATTAAAGATTGCTTGATATTGCTGCTAGGTCAAAAAGTGTTAAGGATATGGTTTTCATCTCCCTAAGGGGAGACTCTATTAAGAAAGGAGATGGTATCAAGTGAAAAGAAACCATATTCCACTAAGAAACAAATTTGATTTGTTGGGAGAAATCTGTGGAAGATGCGAAAAGCTAGACATACTACTAAGGATTGCTTGATATTGCTGCTAGGTCAAAGAGTACAAAGGAGAACACCTACACATGCTCCCACATTCGGCCAAACATTGCTTCCCATTCAAGGAGTGCAAAATAGAACACCTACATATGCTCCTAAATTTGGCCAAAGAAGAATAAGAGGAAGAGAAACGACTATGGTTGTGGAAGTAGCCTTAAAAGCTTCCAAGAAAGAAAAGTCATGGATTCTGGATAGTGGTTGCTTTTCACACATGACAAAAGACTCCAAGGTGTTGAAGGAAGTAGTAGAATATGATAAAGGACCAATCAAATTTGGCAATGATGGTGCCTCAAAGATTAAAGGTGTTGATGCTGCTGAAATTGGTGCAAAAAAGTTGAAATCAAAGAAAATGCTTTATGTTAAAGGGTTAAAACACAATCTTATCAATGTTAGTAGGCTTGGTGATGACAGACATGAAGTTACTTTCAACAAGAGTGATTAAACAATAACGAGATTAAGTGATGGTGTTGTTCTTACTAAGGGAGAAAGAACAAATGGAAACTTATACCAAGTTTCTAGAAGTAAAAACACATGCTACATTAATACCAAAGATGAGAATTTGTTATGGTATAGAAGATTGGGACATCTTGAACAAACGGGGTTGAACAAGTTGTTCAAAAAGGAAGCTGTGAAAGATGTACCCAAGTTAAGAAGAGAAAGAAATGCAATTTGTAGCACTTTTCAAAAAGAGAAGATGGTGAATGCTACCCATAAAAATGTGGAGATTCAAACAAATAAGCCATTAGAGCAAATTGCAAATATATTCACCAAATCTCTACCAAAAGAGATGTTCCAAAAGTTAAGGCTAACTTTATGTGTTCAGTCATTCCCTAAAGGTTGAGGTATCCTCTAACCCCTCTCCCCTTCCCTTTTTTATTATTCTTTGGATTTATTGTCAAAGGGGGAGATATTTTGCATAAATCCAAAAAGAGTATATACTGATTAAAGGGAGGAGTAGCTTGATAAATAAAGGGGGAGATATTGTTAAGGGGGAGAAGTACAAAAAAAAAGGGAGTTAAAGGTATAGGTACATGCAAAAAGGGAGATATATGTTTCACGGGGAGCAGTGAATGGCAAAGGTTGCTATTTGTGCTTCATTGCTAAATGTTGGATTTAATGTGTTGCCAACAAATCCAAAAGGGGAGATTGTTGAGCCTATCTTTTATGGCTAATGTTGGATTTATTGACAATAGTATCTCACATAGTTATTCGTTTTGATTTAATGTTTTGAATGTCGTTGAGATGTAGAGAAGTTGTTGGTTAAAACCATTGATGGTAGGTCAACTTTAAAGTCAATGAATCAATATTGACTATTAACTTTAAATTTTAGGGATTAAGGCTGACCGTTGACCCTTGACCATTGACCATAAAATTTAGGAATTAAATCTGACCATTAATTGTAGGGTAACCTTTGGGAATCAATACTAACCGTTGATGAGTGTGTAACCTTAATCTCAAAGCTTTATAAATACCTTCATGCATCTTGCAAGACCGATGTGTGGGATGTAAAAAAATTGAAAAAATGGTAAGGGCTGCAAAGAGAGAATGGCAACAAGCACTGCAAAGAGAGAATGACAGCAAGGGCTACAAAGAGAGAATGGCGTGTGTGCTGTAGAAAATTGAGAGAGAACAGTAAACCTAAAGGCAAAGAGAGGTGAACGTGTTGAGCCCATCTTTAATAGCTAATGTTAGATTTGTTGTCAACAACATTTTACATTATTGTTCATGTTGATTTGATATTTTGAATGTCATTGAGATGCATAAAAGTCATTAGTCAAAACTATTGATGGTAGGTCAGCTAAAGTTAATGTGTCAATATTGACCATTGACCCTAAATTTTAGGGGTCAAGGTTGACTATTGACTCTTAACCATTTATCCTAAATTTTAAGAAGTTAATATTAACCATTGACCTTAAATTTTAGGAATCAAATCTGGCTGTTGATTGTAGGACAACCTTTGGGAATCAACAATGACTGTTGATGATCATGTAACCCTAATTTCAAAACTCTATAAATACTTCTATGCATCTTACAAGACAATGTGTATGCTATAGATTTTTTTAAGAGGAACGGTAAACCTAAAGGTAGCCAAAAAGAGAGGTGAACAGCAAAGAGGAGGTAGCTACCAAGGGAGGTGCAGCCGACTAAGGGAGTTACAGCAATAGCCAGTTAAGGAGGAGGTGACAACAACCATTAAAGAAGGAGGTAGCCACATCGACCAAAGGAAGAGTTGCAGCAACCGACAACCACACCAAAGGGAGAAAAAGGTGACCTTACTAAAGGGAGAACAAGGTGCAATAGCTAATAGCCACACCAAACCAACAAAGGAGACGTGCATCAGTTACACCAAGGAGAGAAAAACATGCAGCAGCCACCCCAAGAAGGGAAAGACGTGCAGTAGCCACCAAAGAGGGAGATTATAACAATAAGGCAGTAAGTAGTAGTAGCAAGGGCAGGCAACAAACCAAGGAGAAACCAACTACTTGCTAGCAACACCAACAGTAACTTGTTATTACAATAGCAACATGCAACAACCAGTAGTAACCTACTAAACCAGTAATTTACAACACCAGCTGCAACTTGCAATAACCAACAGCCACCCAAAGAAGGAAAGAAGTGCAACAAGCAAATTGTAGTAGCATGGGTAACACAACCAGGAGTAGCAGCAAGCTCTGGCAGAAGGTGCAGGAAAACCAGCAAGTGCAGCATGTCCAAAAGGCTATATCAGCAATTGTTGCGTGTCCAACAGCTAAACTAGAAATTACAGCACATCCAGGAGGCTATACTAGCAAATGCAGCACGTCCAGTAGGCTATATTAGCAAGTGCAGCATGTCCAGTAGCCAAACCAATAAGTACAAGCGTCTAACAGCCAAATCAGTGATTACAGCATGTCCAGCAAGCAATCCCAGCGAGTGCAACATGTCCAACAGTTGTAACACGTACAGCAGCAACCTCTAGGCAACAAGAGTAGGCAAACCAACACCTACAAATTGCAAGAGCAGCAACAAGCTTGAGTAGAATGTGTAGGTAGCGATAGCAGCCCATGTAGGCAATGATAGTAGCCCATGCACATGTAGGTAGTGATAGCAAAATGTGCAGACAATAATAATAGCCCATGCATGGGCAAACGACAAAAGCAGAACATACAGACAGCAATAGCAGCACGTGCGGACAGCAATAACAGCTCGTGCACATTGTCACAGACTTGGCCTTCTTCAACCAATGACTCGTGTAACACTAGCAATTCATTTGACTCAAATGCTAGTCACCCTTCTCTAAGAGCTAGAATGTTACTAGCAGAAGATAGTAAAGATGCACACAAAATAGACAAGTGATGTAGAGAACTTGGAGAATACTATATTGCTTTAAGAATGCAAATACATTATTACTTTGGTGATTTACAAATAAGGTCCCTAAAGCTATATATAGTCATCCACCTCCTCAATAGATGGCTAGGATCTATTTGATCTAACAGTCACTATTCTCTTTCTAGAGTATTCTATACAAGTCTATGTCTTATAAGAAGATAAAGGAGTTATCTACAAGATTCTAGAAGCTTTCACCTAGTTCTAGAATATGGAGTGATATCTGAAATAAGCCTCTTTAGTCGCTCAATTTAGGCAAAATCACATAGCGTGTGACATTCTTCCCCACTTAATCTGGCGATGCCCTCATCGTATCCCTCTTGTATGCCTCAATCACATCCACGTTGCTCCATAAAGTTAGCTCATGCTCCTAAGCAACCCTTTCCATTTAACAAAGTACTTGACATAACTCAAATGGGTGCCTTTCCTTGGAATGACACAATGCATCAATATCTCTTCCATGTCACGATCAGGCATAGTTGTTATAACTATAGGAGCTCTTTTTGATTTGCCCTTGCTCGGCTACTCCTTATCAGAATGGTAAGGCTTTAGCAAGCTTATATGGAATACTGGATGCATCTCGAGGTGTAATGGTAAAGTTAATCGGTAGGCTAGCTTGCCAATCCTCTTCTCCATTAGGAAAGGTCCCTTATAATGCCTTACTAGGCCCTTATGCATCCTAGCAAACCTTCAGCTTTGATGGGGAAGGAGCTTCACCATCACTAAATCTCCTTCCTCAAACTCCAAATGCCTTCTCTTAGCATCGGCTTATTTCTTCATTCGCTTAATAGCCTTAGCCAAGAGTGTCCATGCCATGTCAGACTGCTCATGCCAACCCTTCGTAAACTTGAATGCAGTAGGAATAAGCCCCTTGTAGCCAACCACCAATGTGTGTGGAGTCATTGGTTGTAGTCCCGTAGCAACCTCGAATAGACTAGCCCCAGTTGACTCGTTTTCTATAAATTGTATGAGAACTGGGCTATGTTAAGCAACTTAGTCCAATCACTCTAATTGGCACTTACGTAATGCCTTAAGAACAACTCCAATAAGGCATTCACCCTTTTTGTTTAGCTGTAAGTTTGGGGATGAAAGGTTATGGAGAAATTGAGCTCAAATCCCATTAATTTAAATAACTCAATCCAAAATCTCTCGGTGAAGCGAGTGTCTCTGTATTGTCTTCAGGATGCCCTAATATTTCACCATATACTTGAAAAATAGGTGTGCTGCATAGCTTTAAACTTTGAGGGTACGGAGATGAATACATTATACTTGCTAAATCAATCTACCACCACTATGATGTTGGTACATCCATCCGACTTCAGTAAGCATATAATGAAATCCATCGAAACACACTCCTATGGCCTCTTCGGAATAGGTAGGGACTCCAGTAATCCGGATGGCTGGTGTTATTCCACCTTGTCTTGTTGACATATAAGACAAGTTTTCACATAGAGCTCAATGTCATCCTACATTTGGGGCCAATAATATACTCGTTCTACAAGTGCTAAAACGTGGTGTATACCCCAATGTCTTGCCTATTTTGAGTCATGGCACTCTTTAATAATTGCCTTCCTTAATCCTTGCCACTTTGGCACATAAACTCTATTGCCTTTGGTAGTGAGTACTCCATCTTCAAGCCAAAATCGACATATCTTCCACTACTTGCCAATTCCCTCAAACTCTTGGCTTGTGGGTCATGCTCCAGTCCCTCCTTTACTTGTTCTACCAAAGGAAAGTTTGGACTTGTGATAGCAGCTAGTTTGGCCTTTCTACTCAATGTATCAACCACCAAATTAGCCTTGCCTAACTTATACTCCATTACAAAGTCGAATTCTACCAAGAAAGCTTGCCACCTCACTTGCTTTGGTGTTAACTTTTTTTGATTAAGGAAATAACTTATGGTAATGTTGTCCGTCTTCACAACAAACTTGGACCCCAACAAATAATGCCTCCAAGTTTGTAGGCCACTGCGGTCATCTCCTTCTCTTAGACTGTATAATGACGTTCGGTTTCATTCAATTTGTGGCTCTCATATGCAATGGGATGCTCCTCTTGCATTAAAACACCACCAATTGCAAAATCAGAAGCATCGGTATGCACTTTATATGGTTTGGTATAGTTAGGAAGAGTCAACACTAGTTCATCAGTTACTGCTTGCTTAAGCACCTCAAACGCTTTTTGACATCTAGCATCCCAACTTCATGTTTTATTCTTTTTCAACAAATCAATGAACAAAGTCGCAATAAAGGAGTAGCCCTTTATAAATCTTCTATAATAGTTGACGAGGCCTAAAAAGGATCATAACTTAGTTACCTTCTTTGGTGGCTCTTAGTTATAGATGGCTTGCGCCTAGGACTTGTTCAACCATAGCTTGCTTCCGCCAACGATGTGCTGTAAGAATATGACCTCTTACTGAGCAAAGGCACAATTCTCCCTTTTCACATACAACTCATGTTCTTTTAGTACTTGGAAAACTTGTTGTAGATGCTCAATATGCTCGTACAACATCTTATTATAAACAACGATATCATCCAAATACACTACAACAAATTTATCCAAAAACAACTCGAAGAATCAATTCATAAGAGTACAGAATGTAGCAGGGGCATTAATAAGTCCAAAAGGCATTACTAAGAATTCAAAGGAGCGATACCTCGTAACACAAGTGGTCTTTGGCTTATCTTTTTCTGCAATCCTCACTTGGTAATATCTCGATCTTAAATTAAGCTTTGTGAACCACTGTGCTTCACCTAAATGATCAAACAAATAAGCTATTAATGGAATGGGATACTTATTCTTCACGGTTATTTTGTTGAGCGCTCGATAATTGATGCACAACCAAAGTGACCCATCGTGCTTCTTTTGGAAAAAGCACGAGTGCACCATATAGAGCCTTTGACAGTTAATGTAACCTGCATCCAATAACTCCTTAAGTTGCCTCCTTAGTTCCTCTAACTCGAAAGGTGCCATTCGTTAAGGCACCGCAGCAGGTGGTCTTACACCAAGAACTAATTATATCTTATGGTCCACCTCATGTTTGGGTGGAAGCTTTTTAGGCAATTTAGGAGGCATACCGTCCTTAAACTCCTTCAGGACGTGAAAGACTTCCTTGGATAGAACATTTGATGAGGAAGTATCCTTTCCATCTTTTAAGGATACAAAAAAGATGGGTTGCACCTTTTTTACACCTTTAGAAAGTTGTGTGGCCAAAATTTGCCTGAACTAAAGGCTGGTCTCCTTAGTAAAAGGAATAGGCAAGGCCTTAACACGGTCCATAAACTCCATACCAAGCACAATTGGATAATCATCCATTAGTACAATAGAAAAGTCTACAAGGCCACACCACTCACCTATACGTACCTCTATACCATAACCAATGCCGAAAATTGACTTTGGCTCTGAATTCACTGCCTTGATCCATCCTCACTCCTTATTGTATTTAATGCCCAACCATTTTGCTTCCTCTTTTTAAAGGAAGTTGTTAGAAGCTCCATTATCCACTAAGGCTCTTACCACTTAGTTACTTACCTTTGCTTCCATATATAATCATCCTCTCTTCTTGGTCTTAGGCACTTTGACCTTGGCTTTGATAGCATTAAGGATTTGTAAAGGTCCCATCCTTGTCTTTTCACATTGCCACTGTTCCTCCTTTTCTTCAACTAAGGCAAAAAGCTTGGCTCTCTTCTGGCAATCCCTTGCCTTATGCGGTCTGTCACAAAAATAGCATTTGAGAGGGGGCCTCTCATTGCTTTGATCCTCCTTGGTGTTTTTCCCTTCCTTAGGCCTATTAAACTTGTGAAAACATCCTTTGCTCAAGGGGTTATCTCCCTTACTCTTTCCCTTGCCATCCTTGTCTTTATGAAACTTGGGCTTCTCAAATTTCTTGAACTCTATTACTGACTCGATAATGGAAATAGCGGTGGCAAGATCTTGAACACCATGTCTTTGGATCTCCATCTTTGCCCAATTTTTGTAAGTCATCCTTGAACGCAAAGAATGCTTCTTTGTCAGGATAATCAAGAATTTCCAACAACACTTCAGAGAATTTCTTCACATACTCTCGTATGCTTCCCTTTTGTTGAAGACCCCTTAGCTTCGCTCTTGCCTCTTCCTTGACATTCTCTGGATAGAATTACCACTTGAGTTCCTTCTTAAACTCGTCCCATGTGTTAATGATACAAGTACCCCTTTTGATATCACTATACCTCTTTCTCCATCATACTATTGTGGTATCCACGAGGTATATGGCGGCACTATCAATCTTCTTGGCATCCTCTGTGACACCAAGTGCCTTAAAGTATTGCTCCAAGCTCCATAGAAAATTATTAACCTCCTTCTCATTCCTTGACCCATTATATGCCTTGGGTCTTGCAACATTCACCTTTGAAAAAGCAACTACCATTGGCAAGACAATGCTTTCACCTTGAGCAACTGCCCTTTTGCAAAGGACTAGCTTATCCTTGGTCTCCTTCAACTCGTTGGAGACACTTTTGAGCTTTTCCTTCAACAAAACAACCTCACAATGGAGGGTCTCTTCCAAGGTCTTCACTTGGTCTAGACACCTTAATAGGGCTTGGTTCAAGGCACCTTGCATCTCCTCACGAAGCTCTTCACTCTCCTTCTCGAGCTCGTCAATGCGTTGGTCTACCACCTTAAACTTCTCTTGCCCATCAGCCATAGCAAGCTCAACTTTTGTGAGCCTTTCATTAGTGTCTTCTAAGACATCCCTTAACCTTGATCTCCCTCTCTTTGGTTGCTTCTTGACTACCTCAATCACGTGGGTAATCTCATTGTGTGGACCAGACATCCTTACCAAACAAAGTGTGCTTGCTACTTGTAGAAACCATGCTCTAATACCACTTGTCATGAACTTGGCCTTCTTCAACCAATGACCCATGTGGCACTAGCAATTCACGTAACTCAAATGCTAATCAGCCTTTTCTAAGAGTTAGAATGTTACTAATAGAAGATAGAAAAGATGCACACAAAGTAGACAAGTAATGTAGAGAACTTGGAGAATACTATATTGCTTCAAGAATGCAAATACATTATTGCTTGGGTGATTTACAAATGAGGTCCCTAAGGCTATGTATAGTCATCCACCTCCTCAATGGATAGCTAAGATCTATTTGATCTAATGGTCACTATTCTCTTTCTAGAGTATTCTACATAACTCTATGTCTTACATAAAGATAAGGGAGTTATCTACAAGATTCTAGAGGCTTCTACCTAGTTCTAGAATTATAGAGTGATATCTGGAATAAGCCTCTTTAGTCACTCAATTTGGGTAGAATCACGTGGTGCATGACAACGTGTAGGCAGCAATAGCACCATGTGCAAACAACGATAGCAGCACATGCAAGCAACAATAGCAGCACGTGTGAATAACAATAGCATAATATGTAGGCAGTAATAGCAGCATGTGTGGACAACAATAGCAAAACGTGCATGCGGCAATAGCAACACATGCGGATAACAATAGCAGGACGTGTAGGCACTGATAGTAGCACGTATGGACAATAACAGCAGAATGTGCAGACAGCAATAATAGAACATGCAGGCGGCAATAGTAACACGTGCAAACAACAATAACAGAACGTGTAAGTGGCGATAGCATCACGTGCAGGCAGTGATAGCAACGCGTGCAGGTAGCGATAGTAAAATGTGCAGGCAGCGACAGCAACGCATGCACGCAGCAATAGCAACAGGTTTGGTAGTTTGTAGGAACCAAGGAGAAAATGTGTAATGATAGCAGGTCTGATAGCTTGCTATAGTAAGAGGAGAAAACATGCCTAACAGCAAGTTTAGCAGATTGCAGCAACAAAGGAGAAAACATGCCCAGTAGCAGGGGAAGGAGCCTGCTAAGGCCAAAGGAGGCAACACTAGTAGCAGAAGGAGAAAACCTGCCAAGGCAGCAGGGAAGGCAATACCATCAACAAAGGAGAGATCTTACCAAGGTAACAGGTGAGGTAACACTGGCAGCAGGGCGAAAGAACCTACAGTAGAGATAATCAGCAATGGAGAGAACCAACAGGGGGAAAGAACTTGCAACAAAGATAACCTGCAAAGAAAAGACCGGTAAAGCCTGAGCAAAGACTAGTAATCAAGAAGGAGAAGATCCGCATTCTATACTAGCAGCCTATGCATATTGAGTGATCTTTCTCCAAGAAAGTTTACATTATAAACCTTTTGATAAACTTGTTGAAAAGGGTGGGATACCCTTGGAGTGATCAAGAGATTAACCAGTGATTGGGAGATCATTGTAAGTGGTTAAGGAGTGATCCCTCCACAACCAAACTATATCCCTTGATAACAAGAGTAGATTGTGTGATTTAGGAGTGATGTTATCACATCGTGGACGTAACTCACACATTATAGGTGAACCACTAAAACTTGATATGTGTTCTTGGGTGCTTGCGTTTGATTGATATCCATACGACCGCTCTCACATAAAGAAGGAATAAAAATTGAATCATTGGCTCTAACAAGTCACAGAGGTTAAATTTGGATAGATTTGTAAAAAGCAAATATCTCGCACTAATTCACCCCCCTCTCAATGTGAGACCTACAAGGTTCCTTATCAGAATGGAAAAGAGAGAGGTAGCCACCAAAAAGATGGTGATCAGTCAAAGAGAGGTGCAGTTAGCCAAACAAGTTGTAACAGCCAGTAACCCTACCAAAGGGAGAATAAGGTGCAGCAGTCGTTAACCACACCAAAGAGAGGAAAAGAACATGCAGCAGCCACACCAAACCAAAGGAGAACATGCAACAGCAACACCAAACCAGAGGAGACATTCAGCAGCCATACCAAATCAAAGGAGGACATATAACAGCCACACCAAGTTAGAGAAGAATATGTAGTAGCCACACAAAGGAAAGAAAAATATGTAGCAGCCACACTAAAGAGAGAAGAATGCGCAACAGCCACACTAGGAGAGAAAAATGTGCAGCAACCACACCAAGGAGAAAAGGACATGTAGCAGCCATACTAAAGAGAGGAGGTGTGCAGTAGCAAACAATCAACCATACCAAGGAAAAAGGTGTGCAGCGACAAACCACACCAAGGAGAGGTGTGTAGCAGTAACCAATCAACCAAACCAAAGGAGAGGGTGTGTAGCAACAAACCAAGGAGAAAACAGCAGCAATTACAGTTGCAAGGAAACCTACAATTGCAACAAGGAAACCAATAAATTACAACAATGAGAAGTAACTTATTGCAGCAAGGAAACCAATACCAATTACAGCAACAAGTACAATCAGCAACAATTACAGAAGCAAAGGAAGCAGCAATTGTAATAGTAAGAGTAGGTAGGACTAACATCAAGAAAGAAACTGTTAAGGCAAGTAAGGCAGCACAACCAGTAGCTTACAGCAACACAACTAACAACTTGTAGTAGCAAGTAACAAGTGCAAGCATAACTAGCAATAAGCACAACCAGTAACAAGTGATAAGCAGCAAATGTAGGCATAACCAGTAGCTTGTAGCAACAAGTAGCAAGTGCAAGCACCAGCAGCAAGAGGAGAAAACTTACCCTAGTGGTAGGGCAAGCAACACTAGCAGCAAGAGGAGAAAACTTGCCTTGTCAATAGGGCAAGTAGCATTAGTAGTAGAGGAGAAAACGTGCCCTAGCAACAGGTCATGCAACCCTAACAGCAGGGAAGGCAACCTACCATGGCAGCAGATGAGGCAACCTACCAAGGCAGCAAGTGAAGTTCTATCGGTAACAGGGGAAAAAACATGCCAAGTCAGTAGGTGAGGCAACACCAACAACAGAGGAAAAGAACTTACCAAGACAGTAAGTGAGGTAGCACCAGTAGTAGAAAAAAAGAACCTATAACAGAGATAACTTGCAAACGTAAAGAACTTGCAAAGAAGAGACCGACAAAGCTTGAGCAAAGATTGACAATGAGGAAGGAGAAGATCCAATTTTTGCATTAGCAGCCTGTGCATATTGAGTGATACTTATTAGGAAAGTGTTAGTTAAGGTTTATGAAGTTTATAAAAAGGTTTATAAACCCTTTGAATGATTGGGAGATCATCCCATCAAGTGATCGGGAGATCAAACCTTTGAGTGATCGGGAGATCATTGTAAGTGGTTAAGGATTGATCCTTTCACAATATAATTGTATTCCTTAATAACAAGAGTAGATTGTATGATTTAGGAGTGATCTTATCACACCGTGGACGTAACTCACACATTGTGGGTGAACCATGTAAAAATTATTATATGTTCTTTGGTGCTCACACTTGATTGATATCCATACGGTCGTGCTCACATAAAGAAGTAAGATAAATAATTAGATCATAGACTCTAACAAGTCACAGAGGTTAATTCAGATAAATTTGTAAAAAGCGAGTATCTCACACTGATTCACCCCCTCCCTTCTCAATGTAAAACCTAAAAAGGAAAAAAAAAACTCGTTATTGAAGAGTAGGTAAAAAAGTTGATCAAGATTGACTTCATTCAAGAGATGTTGTACTTCAAAAGGGTAGCCAATGTCATGATAGTAATAACCACATTTAGTCCTTGTATCATTATATAGTCATACCTTTTAGACTAAAAAATGTTGGAGTAATAAGGATTAACCCTTAAGAAGTCCTGAACCTTTACTTGTTATTGAACTGAGTACTTTTTTAATGCAAAGTGGTCAAATTCCTAATGAAGATCATATTTTAACCCCCAAATACACCCAAAATGAGGCATAAATATGCCACCATATGCATTTCTTCAAGTTTCCCTTCATTCTCTTCAAATTTTCTCCATTTTCTCCTACAAATAAAATCATAAAGCCTTAAATTATACACATTACCCCCAAACCTACAACTTAAATCAAATCTCCCTTTATAATTTAAATTTTTCACTTAACAATATGACCATTAGTCCTTAATAATTTGCCTTCTCTCCTTTTTTCAAGTTAGATTCATAAACAATCAACCCATTATATTTCCATTTAAAAAAGAAACCATTTGAAAAGGGATATGTTATTGAAGTTCTCGACTTCTCCCTAGGATCTACTAGTTTGTGATACTGAGAGAGGGGTGAATCAGTATCACCACAATTTGCAATTCGCAGGTAAGTGAACAACTTCAACCTCTTCTTAAAAGCGAACTCTTTCTCAGACTCGACTAAGGTAGATCTATTGCTACCTACTAATCACAATAATCCCCAAAGTCACCTTTCAAACACCTTACTTAATAGATAATATGGATGTTCTTGTTTAGGTCTTCGTTAGGTTATGAGTTAGCTGATACTTTAGCTGCGTTCACAACTCAATTCAAAATACAAAACGTAAAGCAAATTAAGGACACACAAGATTTACGTGGTTCCGTCAACATGACGTACATCCACGGTGGTAGGGACTCTTCCTTACTGAAACTATCCACTATACTTGAGAATTCCAGTTACAATGGATCTCTTAATCCTTTGCTCCTTTCACTATTGCAATTATTAAGCAAGTATAATATAAAGAGTGTCACTTATTATGTCTACCCTTCTTCTAACTTGTCTTGTCTCTGTTGAATTGAAAGGCTGCTCCACTGCCGCTTAAAAGTTCACCTCCATGCTCTCTAACCTTTCTTGAAGAAGTCTGGAAATACGTTGAGTTCTTTGAATGCTTCACTGAATTCCTTCTGTAGGTTGTCTCACACAGCTCCTGCTTTCACTGTCTTACGGTCTCACTCATCTCCTGTTTCACGATCTCACTGTTTCACAGCTTGCCCCACGTTTTTGGTTTGTCGTTCCACGTCTCATGCCGCACGACTCACCTATTCGTTTCTCTCTCACTATCCAGCCAGATTTCTCTCTCTTACCACCGGATTTCTCTTTTCCATTCACCCACTTAGCCGTCATGGATTTCCTCCCTTTTCCACCGGTGGTCTACTTTTCTTCATCCTGCCATCCAACCCCGTCTAGCCGTCACTCTTCTTCCCGTCGACTCCTCTGTTCTGGCCGTATACCTTTTTTCTCTCTCTTCCAACGGCCGTCTTTGGTGGTGTCTCTCTCTTCGTCTGTTTCACGATTCTCTCCTTACCGTGTCATTCGTTTGTCTCACGCTATCGCAGATTTGCTGTCTGCTCTTCCAATGGCGTCTCTTTCTTTGTCTGTCGGCTGCGTTTTCTCTCTCTTCGTTCGTAGGCTACATTTTCTCTCTCTTTGTCCAACCACTGGTGTGTCGGTGGTGTCCCGTTCCTCACGAGTTTCTCTCTCTTGTTGAAGTTCTCGACTTCTCCCTAGGATTTACTAGTTTGTGACACTAAGAGGGGGGGTGAATCAGTATCACCACAATTCAAAATTTGCAGGTAAGCGAACAACTTCAATCTCTTCTTTAATTCTCTGCTCCTTTCACTGTTGCAATTACTAAGCAAGTACAATACAAAGAGTATCACTTATTGTGTCTACCCTTCTTCTAGCTTGTCTTGCCTCTGTTGAATTGAAAGGCTGCTCCACTGCCGCTTAGAAGTTCACCGCAACACTCTCTAACCTCTCTTGAAGAAGTTTGGAAATACGTTGAGTTCTTTCAATGCTTCGCCGAATTCCTTCTCTACGTTGTCTCACACAATTCCTGCTTTCACCGTCTTATGGTCTCACCCGTCTCCTTATCTCACGATCTCACTGTCTCACGGCTCGCCTATCCGTTTCTCTCTCTCTTGCTGTCCAGCAAGATTTCTCTCTCTTCTCGCCGGATTTCTCTCTTCTTGCCAAATTTCTCTCTCTTTGTCCACCCCTCTTTGACCATTCCAGATTTTCTCTCCTTTTCCCTTATTTGGCCGTGTTTTCTCTCTCCTTCCCATCGACTCCGATTTGGCTGTTCTTGGGTTTCCGCTGGTAGTCTTTTTCTTTTCGTCCTGCTTACTTTTTCTGTCATCTCCCTTTCTCTCTTTCTTAACGGTTGTTCTTCGTTCAGCTCTCCTTCGACCGTCTCCTCTTTCTCTCTCTCGACGGTTCTGTTTTTGCCGACGATTCTCTCTCTCTTCCGTATCATTCTGTCGTCCCCCCCCTTCACCAGCCATTTCGATCATCTCTCTTTTCTACCGATGGTATAGGGTTACCGTGTGTCGTGTTGTCTCCTCACCAACCGTCTAGCTGTTATGTCTGTTTCTCTCCTATCTCCAATGACGGCTTTTCTCTCTCTTCCAAGCATTTTCTCTCTCTTCATTCGTTGGCTACATTTTCTCTAGTTTTGTCTTCCAAGGTCTTTATATATTCTCTTCCATGAAACCCTAATAGAGCTTACGTGGCGGATTTACGTTCTTGCTCTTGCGCGGCGAATTTATTGTTTTGTCCTTCCATGTGGCTTTTACGTTCTTACCCCTCCATGTGGCTTTTACCTTCTTGCCCTTCCATGCGGCTTTACTTTCTTGCACACTTAAACCTAATTGACAACAATTACAACCCATACAAGGCTGTGGGAATAACACTTGCCGTCACACGGTTTGCTCCGATTTGCTCAATTTGGCAGTTCTTCGTTCTGTTCAATTTCCGACGACACTATTTAATTTTCCAACAATACTGTTCAATTTCCAACAACTGCACTGTTCACGACGGTGCACTGTTCACTCGACGGCTATTGTTTACAACGGCTACTCTTTTCTTTTACACGTGGTGTTCTTTTGTGTAGAGTTTGGTGTTTTGCCGTGTATTCAATTGTGTTGACCTTTTCCCTAGTTTTGTCTTCCAAGGTCTTTATATATTCTCTTCCGTGAAACCCTAATAGGCTTTATACGGCAGATTTACGTTCTTGCCCTTACACGGCGAATTTACTGTTTTGCCCTTCCATGTGGCTTTACTTTCTTGCACACTTAAACCTAGTTGACAATAATTACAACCCATACAAGGCTGTAGGAACAACAATCTCCCCTTTTGTAATTGTTGGCAACACTCATAACAAAAGCTACTATACAGCAGTTTCAACTCCCCCTAAATATGCACTCCCCCTTTCTTAACAGCTCCCCCTGCACTGTTACTTCTCTCCCCCTTTGCCAACCAATTACAAATCTAAAAAACTCACAAAGTGGAGATGGAGGATTCACCTGAACTTTAGGCTTGAGGAGGCATTTTTACAGATAGACTTAATCTATGCTTTTCAAACAGCTCTGTAGACAAAGATTTAGTTAGATCTTGTGTAGCCTCTTCAATAGATTTAGGTTCAACTTGTGAGAGTAAAGCAGTAGCTCCCACAATTCTTCTTCTTGTTGTAACTCCTACTAATAGGTCACCTATGATCTGATTTTCTTGATGAGCACTGGTCCACATTTTCTTTGGCTTTCTTTCTTGCACAGTCTTAGTTGCAAGAGGATCTCTTTCTTCATCAATCACATACAAGTTTCCAGTTGTTCTCTTCCCGGCTGCAACAGTATTGCCTTCTTTACTTTTTACCTGGCAACTTGTTTTTGTAAATATTACCTTATAGTCTTCATTGCATAGTTTGCTGACAGATGCTAGATTATATCTGAGTCCTTCAACATGCAGAACATCTTTCAGCTTTCCTTTTCCAATATTCACTGACCCCTAACCACTGATATTAAGTGAATCATCATTGCCAAACTTGACCCTGCCTTCTCTTGATTTGTTTAGCTTTGATAATTTACTCTTGTCTCTCGTCATGTGCGAAGTGCATCCACTAACAAGGATCCACTGCTTATCCTTGTAATCAGCCTTTAGTGCAATTTCCACTATATTAGCCACCTCCCTTTTTGCTCTATATTCCTTCTTTTGAACTAGCTGGAAGATAGCTTTCTCCTTTTTCTTAGCTTTGACTACACTACTTGTTTTTATTGTACCATTGAGTGCATTCTCTTACTTAGAGAGAAGTGTCATGTATCTCTTGGCATTATGGACATCTTACTCGCACCTTTCACACTGTTCCAAGCCTACCAATACAGCAAACTTGTTCTTTGAAACCACTAATCTGGGCCTCCACCAACAATCCTTGTCAGTATGTCCTTGCCTTTTATAGTATGTGTAAGAACTCACAACAAGTGTTCTCTTCTGAATTCTGTATTGTCTCCCCCTGTATGCAACATCGTATCTTCTCAAGTTAGAAACATATACTGGCCTTCTCCACCAGCAATTACTCACTTTATGACCCTAAACTCCATAATAAAGACAGTGACCTTGACACTGCCTCTTTTTGAGTCTACTCATAACTTGTTTTCTTCTGTTCATTACTTACTGTGTAGGCAAAGTAGCTGGCTTCTTTGCTTGTGTGACTTTCATTTCAATCACCTTCTTCTCCTTCTTCTGTTCAGTCGTAGCCCTCTACTGGCTAACTTTCTTTTCTTTCTGAGACGTAGCAGCTATAGGCTGCTGCTCTTTAACCACATACATCATTTTTGGCCCTGGCTTTGGTTTGATAATTGTCTTCTCTTCTTCAGTTATCTTCACCTGAGTCACAGCGTTCTCTTTCAACTTCTGTGGCAAAGTCTCATTCTTCTTTTCTCTTGCAGAGCTTGTTTCTCTTACCACTTCAAACTTCTGCAAGTTCTTCTTACTCTTTTTGAGTTGTTGCTGAAGTCTCAGCAACTCTATCTCCATTTCTTCAATTGTTGAAGTCTTAGAGCCAAGCTCTATTGTAAGGTCTTCACATATTTTGATCTGTTCTTCAAATCTTTTCTTCAAGTCAATATGTTCAGCCCTTATTTCATCCTTTTGACTTTCAGCTTCCTCAGACTTTGCTTCAACTTATTTTATATGGGCCTCCAACCTTCTTATGATTCTGCTCTTTTTGATTATCTCCTTTGAAGCTGCTTCCAGCTCAGCTTCAAGATCTGGCTCTTCTTCATCAACCTCCTCTTCCTTTTCAGAGGTTGAGCTACCACCTTGTACTGATGCCATAAAGACATGCTCATCTGATGAGTCTTCATCTTCCTCCTCATCAGCTTCTTTTGTCTGACTCACATAACTCTTGAATGAGCCTTTCTTCTTCTTCTGTGGGTTGGCAGTCTTCTTGCTAGACTTCTTTGATTTAAATGATGATCTTCTCTATCTTAAATTCTGGTCATCATCACCATCCTCATCTTCATCATCAAGTTTCACTTTGCACTGAGAAGCAAAGTGTCCAGTCTGCCCACAACGATAACATCTCAAGGACAACTATCATTTTCCCTTTTTATACCCCTTTTTGAATTTCCTAGTGAATTAAGCCAATACTTCACCTTCACTTTCTTCCTCATCATCATCATCATCATCATCCTCACTGGATGATTCTTCCCCTTCTTTTATCTTCAAGTGCTTCATATCTTTGAAAGCTACCTCCTTTGATACCTTCGTTGTTGCAGAGCTTTCAGCTGACTTTATCCTCATCTCATATGCAATGAGATTGCACTGGAGATCATGCAGAGACATAGAATTGAGATCTCTACTCTCCTCTATGGCTGTTACCTTTGAGGCAAACCTCTCAGGTAGAATTCTCAGAATTTTCTTCGCAATCGATGAGTCCTTCTTGTTCTTCCCATGACTTCTCAGGTCGTTTACAGCGTCAATAACCCTGGTGAAGAAATCTTGAACTGTCTCATTCTTTTGCATTCTGAGAGATTCATATCTCTCCTTGAACACTTAAAGCTTAGCCTCCTTCATTCTGCCATCACCTTCATAGACTTTCTGTAATCTGTCTCATATCTCCTTGGTAGATTTGCAGTCCATAACTTTAGCATACTCAGCATCTGTCAATGCTGAAATGATGACATTTAAGGCCTTCCCATTTATCTCAAACTGCCTTAACTCCTCTGAGGTTGGGTCTTTACCTTTTTCCAGAGCCACAAAACCCTCCTGTACGCATTTCACCACATTCATGCCCATGGTTGCAAATACCACTTGCATTCTTGCTCTCCACATATAGTAGTTGGTTCCATTGAAGATTGGAACCTTCTTACTGTAAGTAGTGTTAGTGCTGGTACCGGCTTCCATTTCTCAGTATACTGAACAAGTCAAACTTCTAGATCCCTTCAAACTAGTACACTAAGCTGTTAAGTTTCAAACTGGTGAACCAGTGCTCTAATACCAATTGAAGTTCCCGACTTCTCCCTAGAATCTACTAGTTTGTGATACTGAAAGGGGGGGTGAATCAGTATCACCACAATTAGCAATTCGCAGGTAAGTGAACAACTTCAACCTCTTCTTAAAAACGAACTCTTTCTCAGACTCGATTAAGGTAGATCTATTGCTACCTACTAATCATAATAGTCCCCAAAGTCACCTTTTAGACACCTTGCCTAATAGACAATACGGATGTTCTTGTTTAGGTCTTCGTTAGGTTATAGGTTGGCTGATACTTAAGTTACGTTCACAACTCAATTCAAAACACAAAACGTAAAGCAAATTAAGGACACACGAGATTAAAGTGGTTCCATCAACGTGACGTACATCCACGGTGGTAGGAACTCTCCCTTACCTGTCCACTATACTTGAGAATTCCAGTTACAATGGATGTCTTAATCCTCTGCTCATTTCACTATTGCAATTACTAAGCAAGTACAATACAAAGAGTGTCACTTACTGTGTCTACCCTTCTTCTAACTTGTCTTGCCTCTGTTGAATTGAAAGGCTACTCCACTGCCGCTTAAAAGTTCACCGCAACGCTCTCTAACCTCTCTTGAAGAAGTCTAGAAATATGTTGAGTTCTTTGAATGCTTCCCCGAATTCCTTCTGTAGGTTGTCTCACACAGCTCCTACTTTCACCGTCTTACGATCTCACTCGTCTCCTATTTCATGGTCTCACTATTTCATGGTTCGCCTCATGTTTCTGCTTTGCCGTTCCACGTCTCACGCTGCACGACTCACCTATCTGTTTCTCTCTCACCATCTAGCCAGATTTCTCTCTCTTACCGCCGGATTTCTCACTCTTACCACCGAATTTCTCTTTTCCGTTCACCCACTTGGCTGTCACAGATTTCCTCCCTTTTCTGCCAGTGGTCTACTTTTCTTCATCTTGCCATCCAGCCCCGTCTAACCATCACTCTCCTTCCCGTCGACTCCTCTGTTCTAGCCATATACCTTTTTTCTCTCTCTTCCAATGACCGTCTCTGGTGGTGTCTCTCTCTTTGTCCATTTCACAGTTCTCTCCTTGTCGTGTCGTTCGTTTGTCTCACACTGTCGTAGATCTGCTGTCTGTTCTTCCGGTGGCGTCTCTCTCTTCGTCCGTTGACTGCATTTTCTCTCTCTTCATCCGTCGACTTCATTTTCTCTCTCTTCATCCAACCACTGGTGTGCCGGTGGTGTGCCGTTCCTCATGGGTTTATCTATCTTGCCGTCATATGATTTGCTCAATTTGGCCATTCTTCGTTCTATTCAATTTTTTACGACACTGTTCAATTTCCAACAACACTGTTCAATTTTCTGACGATATTGTTCAATTTCCGACGACTGCACTATTGATGACGCTACACTGTTCACACGACGGCTACTCTTTTCTTTTGTAGTTGGTGTTCTTCTGTGTAGGTTTGGTATTTTGCCATGTATTCAATTGTGTTGGCCTTTTCCCTAATTTTATCTTCCAAGGTCTTTATATATTCTCTTCCGTGAAATCCTAATAGGGCGTACGCAGCAGATTTACGTTTTTGCCCTTACACGGCGAATTTACTGTTTTGCCCTTCCATATGACTTTTACGTTCTTGCCCCTCTATGTGGCTTTTACCTTATTGCCCTTCCATGTGACTTTACTTTCTTGTACACTCAAAACCTAGTTGACAACAATTATAACCCATACAAGGCTGTGGGAACAACAGTTATGCTGTTATGGAAAGGAAATTGTGATGCATACGACTTACACAAATTTGAACCTTTGGAGAAGATTTATGTCTTGTGCCCTTTTTAAGGTAAGATTTACATTGAATTCATATTATCATATGTGTAATGAGCTAGCAATCAAATACACCTTGTTGTTTTTGGTTGTGTTTTTGGTTTTAATAGCAAGTTGATAGATATGGTATTTTTCATTAGAACGACCCACTAATATGTAATAGATCTTGGTAGATAATACTGGTTTGTTGAGGAGAATAAGTAATCTAGAAAAAGAAATGGAATGGTGCAAGATTGTTATTGTCATTACCATATTTGGCTTTATGATGATGATGGCCTAACTGAAAAAATGATGAAGTTTAAGATGTCACATTTTAGGGATGGAAGCAGAAACTTGGGAATGGCAATTTAATAATTTTGCTTTATAATAGCAATTTGGTTAAGGACAAAACTTGAGTTATTAATATGTAATATTATTTATATATTAACTTTAACTTTGTTCTTAAATGATAGTTTGTACACTCGCTTAACTATTATTAACATCTACTTATAATTAAAGTACAAAAAATAAAAATAAAAATTGCATTCCACATATCTTGATTTTTTGCTTATAAATCAATAACAAAATGGAATTGTTGTGCTTAAAGATTGTTATTATTGTTCCCACAGCCTTGTATGGGTTGTAATTGTTGTCAACTAGGTTTAAGTGTGCAAGAAAGTAAAGCTATATGGAAAGATAAGAAGGTAAAAGCCACATGGAAGGGCAAGAATGTAAAAGCCACATGGAAGGGCAAGACAGTAAATTCGTTGCAAGTAAGCCCTATTAGGATTTCATGGAGGAGTATATGAAGGCCAACATAAGAGAGCAAAACGACAAGCCGTTGGAAGAAGGAAAGAAAAAGACAATACGGCTAAATCGGAGCAGACCGGCAGAAGGAGAGAGAAACCCGACGGCCAAAAACAGACGGTCGGCAAAAATAGAGAAAAGAGGAGATCGCTAAAGGGGGCTAGACGACTGGACGGCAGATTGGAAGAGCGAAATGGCAAAATCCTATTCGGCCAACCAAGACCACCGTCGGCAGAACAAGGGAAAAAGAGAGAAAAAACGTGACAGCCAAAAGGGGGCAAAGGAAAGAAAATCTGGAACGGCAAACTAGTGAAGACGGCCAAAGGAGAGAAGAAATGGCACATACCACCGAGAGAGAAAACACGGTCAAATAGGGGAAAAGGAGAGAAAATCTGGAACGGCCAAAGAGGGGTAGATGAAGGGAGAGAGACCATCGGCAAAACAGAGGAAATCCGGCTAGACGGTGAGAGAGATCCGACTAGACGGGAAGAAGAGAAACGAACCTACACGGCAAAACAACACACGACGTAAGACCACCGGCCAGAAGAAAACCAAAAATGGACAGGTGAGGCGTGAGGCGTGAGATCACCGACTGGAAGAAAACCAGAAACGAACAGGTGAGGCGTGAGGCGTGAGACCAGTGAAGAGGAAGAAAACCAGAAACGTGAGGTGAGAGCAAAAATCAGATTGGGGCTAGACGGTAGAATAGGGGTTGCAAAAGAGAAAAATCAAAGATGGTCAGAACAAAGGTGTGGACGGCAAAAACAACCGGGAGAGCAAAACGTGAAAGACAAATGTGAGGCGAGCCATGAGATAGTGAGATCGTGAAATAAGAGACAGGTGAGACCGTAAGATGGTGAAAGCAGGAGCTGTGTGAGACAACCTAGAGAAGGAATTCAGCAAAGCATTGAAAGAACTCAACGTATTTCCAGATTTCTTAAAGAGAGGTTAGAGAGCGTTGCGGTGAACTTTTAAGCGGCAGTGGAGCAGCCTTTCAATTCAACAGAGGCAAGACAACCTAGAAGAAGGGTAGACACAGTAAGTGACACTCTTTGTATTGTACTTACTTAGTAATTGCAATAGTGAAAGGAGCAGAGGATTAAGACATCCATTGTAACTGAAATTCTCAAGTATAGTGGATAGTCTCGGTAAGGGAGAGTCCTTACCACCGTGGATGTACGTCACGTTGACGGAACCACGTAAATCTCGTGTGTCCTTAATTTGCTTTACGTTCTGTGTTTTGAATTAAGTTGTGAACGCAGCTAAAGTATCAGCCAACCTAT
>CM038596.1:7679431-7806675 GCA_021533255.1 Ceriops tagal
ACGTGGATGTACGTCACGTTGACGGAACCACGTAAATCTCGTGTGTCCTTAATTTGCTTTACGTTCTGTGTTTTGAATTAAGTTGTGAACGCAGCTAAAGTATCAGCCAACCCATAACCTAACGAAGATCTAAACAAGAACATTCGAATTGTCTATTAGGCAAGGTGTCTGAAAGGTGACTTTGGGGACTATTGTGATTAGTAGGTAGCAATAGATCTACCTTAGTCGACTCTAAGAAAGAGTTTGCTTTTAAGAAGAGGTTCAAGTTGTTCACTTACCTGCGAATTGCGAATTGTGGTGATATTGATTCAACCCCCCTTTCAGTATCACAAACTAATAGATCCTAGGGAGAAGTCGGGAACTTCAATTGGTATCAGAGCACAGGTTCACTAATTTGAAACTTAACAGCTTGGTGTACTAGTTTGAAGGGTTTCAGAAGTTTTAACTTGTTCAGCATACTGAGAAATGGATGTTGATACCAGCCCCAGCACTACTTACAGTAAGAAGGTTCTAATCTTCAACAGAACCAACTACCATATGTGGAGAGCGAGAATGCAGGTGGTATTTGCAACCATGGGCATAAACGTGGTAAAAGCCGTACAGGAGGGTTTTGTGGCCCTAGAAAAAGGTAAAGATCTAACCCAGAGAAATTAAGACAGTTTGAGATAAATGGAAAGGCCTCAAATGCCATCATTTCAGCATTGACAAATGCTGAGTATACTAAAGTTATGGACTGCAAAGCTGCCAAGGAGATATGGGACAGATTGCAGAAAGTCTATGAAGGTAATAATAGAATGAAGGAGGCTAAGCTTTAAGTGTTCAAGGAGAGATATGAATCTCTCAGAATGCAAAAGAATGAGACAGTTCAGGAGTTCTTCACCAGGGTTATTGATGCTGTAAACGACCTTAGAAGTTATGGGAAGAACAAGAAGGACTCATCTATTGTGAAGAAAATTCTAAGAATTCTGCCTGAGAGGTTTACCTCAAAGGTGGCAGCCATAGAGGAGAGTAAAGATCTCAATTCTATATCTCTGCATGATCTCCAGTGCAATCTCATTGCATATGAGATGAGAATAAAGTCAATTAAGAGCTTCTCAACGTCAAAGGTATCAAAGGAGGTAGCTTTCAAAGCTATGAAACACTTAAAGATAAAAGAAGAGGAAGAATCATCCAGTTAGGATGATGATGGTGATAAGGAAGAAAGTGAAGGTGAAGTGTTGGCTTACTTCACAAGGAAATTCAAGAAAGGGTCTAAGAAGGGAAAAGGACAGTTGTCCTTGAGATGTTATTGTTGTGGGTAGATTGGACACTTTGCTTCTCAATGCAAAGTGAAACTTGATGATGAAGATGAGGATGGTGATGATGAGCAAAATTCGAAATGGAGAAGACCATCGTTCAAATCAAAGAAATTCAGCAAGAAGATTGCCAACCCATAGAAGAAGAAGAGAGGCTCATCTAAGAGTTATATGAGTCAGACAAAAGAAGCTGATGAGGAGGAAGATAAAGACTCATCAGATGAGCATGCCTTTATGGCATCAACTCAAGGTGGTAGTTCAACCTCTAAAGAGGAAGAGGAGGTTGATGAAGAAGAACTAGATCTTGAAGCTGAGTTAGAAGTAGCTTCAAAGGAGATAATCAAAAGGGGCAGAACCATAAGAAGGTTGGATGCTCATATAAAACAAGTTGAAGCAAAGTATGAGAAAGCTAAAAGTCAAAAGGATGAAATAAGGGCTGAAAATATTGACTTAAAGAGAAGATTTGAAGAACAAATCAAAATATGTGAAGACCTTACTATAGAGCTTGGCTCAAAGACTTCAACAATTGAAGAAATGGAGATAAAGTTGCTGAGACTTCAGCAACAACTCAAAAAGAGTGAGGAGAACTTGCAGAAGTTTAAAGTGGTAGGAGAAACAAGCTTTGCAAGAGAAAAAAAGGATGAGACTTTGCCACAGAAGTTGAAAAAAAAGGTTGTGACTCAGGAGAAGATAACTGAAGAAGAAAAGACAGTTATCAAACCAAAGCCAGGGCCAAAAATGATGTATGTGATTAAAGAGCAGCAGCCCATAGCTGCTACGTCTCAAAAAGAAAAGAAGGTCAACCAGCAAAGGGCTACGGTTGAACAAAAGAAGGAGAAGAAGGTGACTGAACTGAAAGTCACACAAGCAAAGAAACCAGCAACCTTGCCTATACAGCAAGTAATGAACAAAAGAAAACAAGCTGTGATTAGACCTAAAAAGAGGCAGTTTTAAGGTTACTGTCTTTATTATGGAGTTTTGGGGTTATAGGGCAAGTAAATGTTGGTGGAAAAGGCCAGTATACGTCTCCAACTTGAGAAGATCCGATGCTGCATACAGGGGGAAATAGTACAGAATTCAAAACACTTGTCGTAAGTTCTTGCACATACTGTAAAAGGCAAGGACACATTGACAAGGAGTGTTGGTGAAAGCCCAAACCAATGGTTTCAAAGAACAAGTTTGCTATATTGGCAGACTTGGAACAGTGTGAAAGGTGCAGGTAGGATGGCCATAATGCCAAGAGATACATGACACTTCTCCCTGAGTAAGAGAAGGCACTCAATGGCACAGTAAAAACAAGCGGTGCAGTCAAAGATGAGAAAAAGGGGAAAGCTATCTTCCAGCAAGTTCAAAAGAAGGAATATAAAGCTAAAAGGGAGGTGGCTAATATAGTTGAAATTGCACTAAAGGCTTATTACAAGGATAAGTAGTGGATCCTTGATAGTGGATGCACTTCACACATGACGGCAGACAAGAGTAAATTATCAAAGCTAAACAAATCAAGAGAAGGTAGAGTCAAGTTTAGTAATGATGATTCACTCAACATCAATGGTCAGGGGTCAGTAAACATTGGAAGAGAAAAGCTAAAAGACGTTCTGCATGTTGAAGGATTCAGATATAATCTAGCATCTTTCAATCAACTATGCAACGACGACTACAAAGTGATATTCACAAAAATAGGTTGCCAAGTAAAGAGTAAAGAAGGCAATACTATTGCAGTCGGGAAGAGAATAGCTGGAAATTTGTATGTGAATAATCAGGACAAGACAAACAGCTGTCTACTTACAAAGGAAGAAAAAAATCAGCTCTGGCATAAGAGGCTGGGACACTTAACACAAAAGAACATGAGGAAGCTAACCATTACTCATGCAATCAGAGATATTCCTGACCTCAGGAGAGAGAAAGAGTATGTTTACTCAGCATGCTCTAAAGGAAAACATGTCAGAAAGCAATATAAGACCAAAGAGTTCAATTCTGAAGCAGTGCTTGACATTGTGCATACTGATTTGTGTGGGCCGATGAGAACAAAAGGGTTAAATGGTGAGAGGTACTTTATCTTGTTTGTTGATGATTATTCGATAAGGACCTGCATCATGCACCTCAAACACAAGTTAGAAGTTCTGAATTGCTTCAAGAGATACAGAAGATTAGCTGAAAATGAGAGTGGAAGGAAGATCAAAGTATTGAGGTCAGATCAAGGCACTGAATTTATAAATAAAGCTTTTGAAGATTACCTTGAGAAGCATAGAATTCGTCACCAAATGGCAGCAGTAAGAACACCTCAACAGAACGAGCTGGTAGAGAGGAAAAATAGAGCTGTGGTTGAAATGGCAAGAACTCTACTGCTGGAATCCAAGCTTTACACAAGATTTTGGATAGAAGCAACATTTACAGCAGTGCACTTATTGAACAGAGTCTTACTAAGGCCCAATACCAATAAGACTCCATATAAGCTATGGAGTGGGAAGAAGACAACAGTCAAGTATCTTAGAATCTTTGGCAGCCCATGTTTTGTGAAGAACAAGGAGCAAAACTTAGGAAAATTCAACGCTAGGTCTGATAAAGGCATCTTTGTGGGATACTCAGCAAAGACAAAAGGTTACAGAGTTTTCCTGCATAAGCTGGGAAAAGTGATCACTTCCAGTGATGTGAGAATAGATGAGAACTAGAAAACAATGCAAAATGGAGAAACTGAGGACAATAAAGAAGATGACTTCAATGTAGATGAAGAATCAGACCAACTTGAAAAAAAGGAACAAGAAGTAAGTTCAGATTCAAAGAAGAGTGAGTCTGAAGATGAAGAAAGAGATCCTCTTGCAACTTAGACTGTGCAAGAAAGAAAGCCAAAGAAAACATGGACCAGTGCTCATCAAGAAAATCAGATCATAGGTGACCCATCAGCAGGAGTTACAACAAGAAGAAGAATTGTGAGAGCTACTACTTTACTCTCACAAGTTGAACCTAAATTTGTTAAAGAGGCTACACAAGATCTAACTAAATCTCTATCTACAAAGTTGTTTGAAAAGCACAGATTGAGTCTATCCGTGCAAATGTCTCTTCAAGCTTGAAGTTCAGGTGAATCCTCCATCTCTACTTTGCGAGTTTTTCAGATTTGTAATTGGTTGGCAAAAGGGGAGAGAAGCAACAATGCAGAGGGAGTTGTTAAGAAAAGGAAGTGCATATTTAGGGGAAGTTGAAACTGCTGTATAGTGGCTTTTGTTATGAGTGTTACCAATAATTACAAAGGGGGAGATTGTTGTTCCCACAGCCTTGTATAGGTTGTAATTGTTGTCAACTAGGTTTAAGTGTGCAAGAAAGTAAAGCCACATAGAAGGGCAAGAAGGTAAAAGCCACATGGAGGGGCAAGAACGTAAAAGCCACATGGAAGGAGAAGACAGTAAATTTGCCGCAAGTAAGCCCTATTAGGGTTTCATGAAGGAGTATATAAAGGCCAACATAAAAGAGCAAAACGGCAAGCTGTTTGAAGAAAGAGAGAAAAAGACAATACGGCCAAATCGAAGCAGACCGGCGGAAAGAGAGAGAAACCTGACAGCCAAAAACAGACGATCGGCAAAAATAGAGAAAAGAGGAGACGACTGAAGGGGGTTGGACGATTGGACGGCAGACCAGAAGAGTGAAACGACAAAATCCTATTCGGCCAACCAAGACCACCATCGACATAACAGGGGAAAAAGAGAGAAAATATGTGACGGCCAAAAGGGGGCGAAGGAAAGAAAATCCGGAACGGCAAAATAGTGAAGACAGCCAAAGGAGAGAAGAAACGGCACATACCACCGAGAGAGAAAATATAGCCAAATAGGGGAAAAGGAGAGAAAATCTGGAACGGCCAAAAAGGGGTGGACGAAGAGAGAGAGAGAGACCATTGGCAGAACAAAGGAAATCCGGCTGGACGGTGAGAGAGATCCGGTTGGACGGGAAGAAGAGAAACGAACCTACACGGCAAAACAACACACGACGTGAGACCACCGGCCGGAAGAAAACCAGAAACGGATAGGTGAGGCATGAGGCGTGAGACCACCGACTAGAAGAAAACCAGAAATGGACGGGTGAGGCGTGAGGCGTGAGACTAGCGAAGAGGAAGAAAACCAGAAACGTGAGGTGAGAGCAAAAATTAAATCGGGGCTGGACAGTAGAACAGGGGTTACAAAAGAGAAAAATCAAAGATGGCCAGAACAGAGGTGTGGACGGCAAAGACAACCGGGAGAGCAAAATGTGAAAGACAAACGTGAGGCGAGCCATGAGACAGTGAGATCGTGAAATAGGAGACGGGTGAGACCGTGAGACGATGAAAGTAGGAGCTGTGTGAGACAACCTAGAGAAGGAATTTGGCGAAGCATTGAAAGAACTCAACGTATTTCTAGATTTCTTCAAGAGAGGTTAGAGAGCATTGCTGTGAACTTCTAAGCGGCAGTGGAGCAACCTTTCAATTCAACAGAGGCAAGACGAGCTAGAAGAAAGGTAGACACAATAAGTGATACTCTTTGTATTGTACTTGCTTAGTAATTGCAATAGTGAAAAGAGCAAAAGATTAAGACATCCATTGTAACTGGAATTCTCAAGTATAATGGATAGTCTCGGTAAGGGAGAGTCCCTACCACCATGGATGTACGTCACGTTAACGGAGTCACGTAAATCTCGTGTGTCCTTAATTTGCTTTACGTTCTGTGTTTTGAATTGAGTTATGAACGCAACTAAAGTATCAGTCAACTCATAACCTAATGAAGACCTAAACAAGAACATCCGAATTGTCTATTAGGCAAGGTGTCTGAAAGGTGACTTTGAGGATTATTGTAATTAGTAGGTAGCAATAGATCTACCTTAATCAAGTCTGAGAAAGAGTTTGCTTTTAAGAAGAGGTTGAAGTTGTTCACTTACTTGCGAATTGCAAATTGTGATGATACTAATTCACCCCCCCTTTCAGTATCACAAACTAATAGATCATAGGGAAAAGTCGGGAACTTCAGTTATTGCTATTATAAGATCTTCAAATACAACATTGTTAATAAACTTCATTCTTTCAAAATGCCAATTTGGTTAAGCAACAAATGTAAAGTGCATTCTTGTGGTTAAACAACAAAATAAGGCTTCCATTCATAATGTTAATTTGATTATGTACATAGAACTATGACATTCTTTTGTAAGGGACAAAAAATAATGTAATGAATGCCAATCTCCGTTTGCATCCATTAGATTCCCACTTTAGAATTATCATTTCCATGGCTTCCTTTTAATTTCAAGTTTTCCTTAACTTTGACTTTGCAAAAAATAAATGTGAAAAAACTAATTAAACCAAATATAGCATGTATAAAGAACCAATCAATGTGCTTGTATAATGAAATTCAAATAACTTGTAATCATTAAGAGATTATAACATTGTAACTACTTGTAGTTGTAAGTTTGGTTGACTATTTTGAAGTAGTAGAATTTTTACTACCCCTATTACCATTAAAATGTCCAATTGCATGACTTTCTTATGCCAAGTTCTCATTGTCCATCTTTTTCTTTCTAAATACAATGCTACATTAGGTTTTTTTATTTATAGGTGAAACAAATCTCTTCATTCTTTGACCTTGCATTCACATTATATTTTATAGACACATAATGAATAAATTACAACATTAACTTATAATAATAACAAGGTGATTATTATCATTAAACTAAGTTCACTTTTGCACCTTGTTCCTCATTGGTTACGATACAAAATCCATTCATTCTTTCTCTTACCTTAGGGTTTTTCTTTTTTTCATTCCATAAATATCACAACAATAATCCACAAGAATAACATATGTGATCGTGGCTCTAACTTTTGAAATGTATTTTGCTCAAGAGAGCTCGATCTATTAGAACTATTCGACGATGATATTTGATTTCATCATGTTTTAAATTTCAACCTTAATATTTATGTAGAGTAGTTGATTCTTATTTATAATCTTATTTGAATATAAAAATTTAGATGAAATTATTTTGTATGTAAATTAATGAAATTTTTATGGACCTTTTGCTATATTTTCAATTGCCATTCTAATTTGGATTCCAATTTTATAGCATAAGCCAAACAAATTTTAATAATACGATTGTAATTTTAAATCATTATTAATAATTTTATATATATAAAATAAATTAATTCAAAGTGATAGGCATGGACCACTAATAAAACGGAAGAAAATGATGGGAGTTGCTTTTTAAGTCCCGCCGTGGCTAGCCCGTCAAGTTGGCTAAAGTCATGTGCTCGTCACATCGGAAACGCCGGAAAAAATTTTGAAAGTTGAGGTGGGCCCCAGTAATGAAAGTTGAGACAGCAGTGGTTTGGTTGCCGGAAGGTGGTGGACTCTCCCCCCCCCCCCTTCCCCCACTGCCCTTTCTTCCAATTACGCATTAAATTATCCCAACTGTCACGAAACTTTTGAAGATCCCCGCCCCCCCCTCAATTCACCAGGCTTTCTCTCTCGGCCACATTTAATTATTATAATAGTAAATAAATTATTGCGGAAGTAATGAGGTCATTAAAAAATCAAAAAATAATGATTAATAAAAAAATAAAATTACCGGCCGCCCATTAGGGTCACTGCTCCGCTCTAATTAGAAGACCCCAACCCGTTGGGATGTGAACATTCCCAGATTCTGGTTTGCGGATTGTTCGGGCGGGTCACCGATTATATTTATTTATTTATTTATTTTGAGAACTTTTTTTTTTTTTTTTTTGGGTTTCTCTCACTGAATATCTATTGTCCATTTTTTAACCCGATGATCAACAATCTAAAATTTGAGGCTTTTTGAAAAAACAGGGTAAGTAGGAAATTTTTGGATACGTGAATGAAGGGGGGTTGGTTGCTACAGATCCACCTTGAGTGGTGGAGGAGATAAAGCCCACCGCCCTGGTCAGATCTCTCAAACTCTGGAGAGCGAGACGCAATCGCATATTTTAGGAAGGAAAAGGCTGGTGGGGAGGTCCCATGCCTGCAGTTCCACCTTTCTCCTGCGGGCTCCCTCTTTTGTACCCCAACGACAACGACAACGACAACGACGGCGACGACGTCACCATGTGGTGAAAGTTGAAAGTTACCCTCTCCACGTCCCTTGTGTTGAATTTCAAAAAAAAAAAAATTTTTTCTTCCTGCGTAGTCCGTGCATTACTTGCTCCGCGAGAATCCAAAATCATCTGAATCCGGGGCTCTTTTCACATTTTGGTCTGCGCCTTCTTTTTAGCCACTTCGTAGACCCAACCAACTGAACCGTACTGTAACGACCCCGACCCATCCTCACTTATAATTCACTTGCTCTTCTTCTTCTTCTTCTTCTTCTTCTTCTTCTTCACCACATCTTCCCCGTCTTGCCTATCTTGTCTTGTTACCTATCTCTCGTCGTGATTCTGCTTTTTTCTTTTTATTTTTTCCCCTTTTATTCATTTGTTCTTCTTTCTATATTTGTATCAATTTCGAGTTCGAGAGTAGTTTTTTCTTTTGGTGGGTTCTGAAGCTCCGTATGTACAGTCTTTGAGTCCTTCTTTGATCCTCTCTCTTGCAGCTTTCATTTTCTTCTGCCATCCTATCCCAAGATTTGGTCTTTCTGTTCAAAGGTGGAACACGTAAAAGTCAAAAGATGGTGTAAGAAGTGTTTCCGAGTGCTTTGTAGCCACATCTTTCCATACCCTTAGCATTCTATCCGATGCATTAATTAGGTTGCCACCATCGTTTCTTCAGATTAGAACTTGAAATTTCTTGGATAGAGTATTTATCTTGAAATTCTCGAATATATTATTTAGCTTCTAATCTGTTTTCTCAAGTTCTAACGTGAGATTTCGGTTTATTGCTTATAGATTTATCCCAGATAGTGTGGAAAGCATTAGCACATCTCCTTCTCTTCATGGTCCGTCTCCCTCTTCGTGGCTGACATCTGAGGGAGTTAATCTATTGTCGTTTCCTTTCTTACTTGGTGAATTCCCCTCCTTTCCTTGTGATCTGTCCTCTGCTTTGCTAACAATTTGGTCATCCTCCACTTCTTTGGCTCCTGGCTGAGCCATGAGAAGTTGGGGCCTCATTCGATTTATGGGCTCCATTTGTTTGTTTTTTCTCCTTTTGCCCGAACCCTGCAGGGCTAGTATCCAAAAGATTAACAAGATTTATCCGGGGTTTCAGGGGTCTCAAATGAGCTGGATTGACAGAAGCGGTTTGTTCCTTTTGTCTAACAATTCTAGGTTTGCCTTTGGCTTCCAAACTACTACTCCAGATGTCACATTATTTGTACTAGTCATCATTCGCGTGAGCAGTCAGCGAGTGATTTGGTCTGCAAATAGAGGTTTCCCTGTTGTAAATTCTGACCTATTTGTCTTTGACAAAGATGGTAATGTCTTCTTGCAAAAAGGGAGAGGTGTGGTTTGGAGAGCTGATACCCGTGGCAAAGCAGCTTCTGCAATGGAATTGCGAGATTCAGGAAATTTGGTTTTGCTTGCAAATGACAGTAGTGTTATTTGGCAGAGTTTCAGCTATCCTACTGATACACTTTTATTGAACCAGGATTTTGCAGAAGGAATGAAACTTGTTAGTGATCCAAGCTCCAGCAACTTGACTTATATTCTTGAAATAAAGTCTGGCGACATGATCCTTTCTGCAGGTTTTTTAACTCCGCAGCCATATTGGTCCATCAAAAAGGATAATCGAAAAACCATCAATGCAGATGGAGGAGATGTCACCGTAGCCTCCATTCATGCAAATTCATGGAGATTCTATGACAGAAGCAAACTGTTACGGTGGCAATTTATATTCTCCGCTGATAACAATCCAAATAACACCTGGATTGCAGTTTTAGGAAATGATGGCTTCATCTCTTTCTACAATCTTGATGGTGGAGAGTCAGGAGGGGGTGCTTCACCAACAAAAATACCAAGTGATCCCTGTAGCACACCAGAACCTTGTGACACATACTTTGTTTGTTCTGGCAATATCAGGTGTCAGTGCCCCACAGGCCTTGGCAGCCAGCCAAACTGCAAAACTGGGATAACCTCGTCCTGTGATGACAAGGGTACTATAGAGCTTGTAAATGCTGGAGATGGGCTTAGCTATTTTGCGCTTGGGTTTGTTCCACCCTCCTCAAAAACTGATTTGGACAGTTGCCAATCCTCTTGTCGTGATAACTGCTCATGCCTTGTTTTGTTCTTCCAAAACACTTCTGGGAACTGTTTCCTGTTTGATCAAATAGGAAGTTTTGGTACAGGGTCTGGATTCACTACCTACATTAAAATCTTGAGTGATGCGGGGAAAAGCGCCAAGGCTGGAGGGAATGGGAGCAGCGCAAAAACCTCTGTGTTTGTCGTGATAATAGTTGTTGCAACGGTAGTTATAATATGCGGTCTACTTTATGTGGCATGTCGATATTACAAGAAAAAGAAGAATTTACCACAATCAACTCAGGAGTCCTCGGAAGATGACAATTTCTTTGGCAATCTATCTGGAATGCCAGTGCGCTTTAGTTATAGAGAGCTTCAAGATGCCACTAACAACTTCTCAGTGAGGCTTGGGCGAGGAGGATTTGGTTCAGTTTATCAAGGGTTTCTCCCTGATGGAACGCAAGTTGCTGTGAAGAAGCTGGAAGGAATTGGTCAGGGAAAGAAAGAATTTAGAGCTGAAGTTGGCACCATCGGCAGTATTCATCATCATCATTTGGTTAGGTTAAAAGGTTTCTGCGCTGAAGGAACCCATCGCCTTCTTGCTTATGAGTTCATGGCAAATGGGTCTCTGGATAAGTGGATCTTCAAGAGAAATGAAGAATATCTGTTGGATTGGGAAACAAGATTCAATATTGCGTTGGGAACAGCAAAAGGACTAGCTTACCTCCATCAAGACTGTGACGTGAAGATTGTTCACTGCGACATAAAACCGGAAAACGTACTTCTGGACGATCATTTCCTAGCCAAGGTGTCAGATTTTGGGTTGGCAAAGTTAATGACTCGAGAGCAAAGTCATGTCTACACAACGCTGAGAGGTACAAGGGGTTACCTTGCGCCTGAATGGATCACAAATTATGCCATATCGGAGAAGAGTGATGTTTATAGCTTTGGGATGCTTTTTCTTGAGATCATTGGCGGAAGGAAAAACTACGACCCTGCCGAAACTTCTGAGAAATCCCATTTCCCCTCCTATGCCTTTAAGATGATGGCAGAAGGGAAATTGGAAGACCTCCTTGACTCGAGGATAAAGTTAGATGAAGACGACGACAGGTTGTCGAGGGCCATTAAGGTTGCATTGTGGTGCATACAGGAAGACATGCATCTGAGGCCGTCTATGACCAAAGTTGTGCAAATGCTTGAAGGTGTCTGCCCTGTTCCTAGGCCTCCAACTTCTTCGCCGGTGGGCTCTCGCCTCTATGCAGGTTTTTTAAAATCAATTAGCGAGGAGGGCACTTCCTCAGGACCATCAGACTGTAACAGCGACGCCTACCTTTCGGCTGTTCAGCTTTCAGGCCCAAGATAACACAGCTTCTGTGATGGGGGAAGATGGCTGGCTTTTAGACGGATCAAAAGCTTGGTCTGTCCCTGCATTGTCCTCGAACGCAAGTGTTCCTGTATATCTTGTTAGTTAGGCCGGTTGAAAAGTTTTGTAATAGCGTACCCACTAGTAAACCTTGATCACTCCCTAGTCTGTATCTCGATCGTTTTCCTTTTTCTTTTGAGGAGGCGCTGTTATCTCCGTCGTTATTGCACACTGCAAGTAAACTAGTGTTGATCGTGACAGTCGGAGGGCCGCAAGAGGCAGAGGAGAATTTCGCGCTAGGCTTTTAAAGAATTCCTTTTTTCTATTGTTTGCTGGTTTTAGCGAACAAACGCAAAATCATCTTTCATTAGTTAATATGACATGTGGGAGAAATGCAAAAGCATTTGGTTTTTTGTTTTTGTTTTTTGGGCCAAGCAGTCAACATGACCACCTGAATGGCCAATTGGGTCCCATCTTCGAGTGAAATGCGTAGGACGAAAAGGCAACTAAGTAAGAAATATAATGGGAAATTACGTGAAGTCTGGTGAAAGTAAAAGATGGCGTCTTCAGCAATCCTCTTCAACAACAGAACCTCTGCCATCTGCTCAATCCCCTCGGAACCCAGGTTTCCCGCTAAATCACAGCAGTCCTCTGTCTCCACGGCTAAAGCTCGAGCCAATCCCCTGCTGGCTTCTTACAACCGCCATGGTGGGTGATTGTTGCAGTTAAACAGCGAGAGAACCCCACTTATTTTTTTTCTTTATATTATATATATATATATACATACACATATATCTTTTACACTTTATATTATTTGCCCTTTTTACAGGCGAGAACCAGAAACACGGTTTTTTCTCCGGTAGAAGGAGAGTGCTTATTTGGGTACCTACCTTACCGTTTCTATTACGCTTGCACGACTCCGTGGAGGACTTCTCTCTTAAGGCCGCCGTGTGAGTGTTAAATGTTTCCCCATATTTATCATCGTCAGTATTATTTCTAGGTTTAGTTACTTTGATTTGGGGTTATGTTCTGGGCTTTGCTAGTGATGATGAGGGCAGGGTCGCTTGATGCACATGTCCTGATTATTTCTAAACTCTTTGCCTTTGTTTCCTTGAACTCTGCAACATGTGGGGGGGGGGAACTTCTGTAGTTTGAAAATGTGTTTGAAATATTATCCTTGTTAACGGAATGTTGAAAACCCAATGAAGGATTTGGTCGGGTTGTCTTGGACTTACATATGTGAGTCGAATTATGTCCTCATGCCTTTGTGCTTTTGATCTCTTTCTAGATTTTGTGCTGTGTCTACTATAATTTTCTTGAGTTCCTCCTTTGTTTGAATCTAAAGTTCAGATACAGATACATACCTGCTTATAAAAGGAGAAGTTAGGAAGGCAGTGTCCAAAAGCAAGGCTGCTGGTGTGCTTCGTCTTGTTTTCCATGATGCAGGAACCTTTGAATTGGATGAGAATTCAGGTACCTATTTTTACAACGCTGTATGTAGTATATTATCAATGCTGCTGATCATTCAGTCATGCCTCTCTAACTAACCAGGCACTGTTATTATTCCTGCAGGGGGTATGAATGGCTCTATAATTTATGAACTAGATAGACCTGAAAATTCAGGTTTAATGAAATCCATGAAGGCATGCTCTCTCTCTCTCTCACATGCACACACACAATCATACTCATGAGCAAACATGGACATTACATGTGTATGAATACGTATGCTCTACTTCTGATATTTATCGTTAGCTTTCTTATGTGATTTCTATATTTCCATGGCCAGTAGATCCAGACTGGTCAAATCTTATACAATCTCCAACCAGCTAACTCCAAAGTGGGTGCATTCTTGTCTAGATTCTTGAGAAAGCAAAGAAAGAAGTGGATAGAATACAACCAGGTTTTTTGCATTTGAACCACCCTCGTGAAAAGTTGACAATAATGGATGACATGGTGCCATACTAACCCTGTATGTTTCCATTTTTAGTGTCCTGGGCAGATATGATTGCTGTGGCTGGAGCTGAAGCAGTATCTATCTGTGGAGGACCAACAATACCAGTTGCATTGGGTAGACTAGATACACTGTAAGAGATCTTTCTCTTAATCTGACAGGGAATAAAATTTTAAAAGTCAAGTGAGATTTGTGATGATTAAACGCAGGCCTCCTGAAGTATTCAGTGAATGAATTTCCAAATACCAGTGTACAAGTGGGAATTAAAAACCCATGGTTGATTTAGTTTTTGCAGAGTTGACAGATTTGATGAGTATCTTCACATAATTCTCAACATGAAATTACTAACCACAACTTTATAGGAGGCCAGATGCTGAAGGCAATCTTCCTCAAGAATCTTTGGATGCTTTTGGCTTGAAGCAATGTTTCGAAAGAAAAGGCCTATCGTAAGTTTACTTTGTTTTAGTAACATTTGGAACCCTTAAAAGCAGATTTTGTTTTCCATGTCTTTTTTTTATTATTATTTTTTTATTTTGCACATATCATCTATTGTTCAAGATTTGGGATCAATATATCTGCTGAGTTGTAGTAGTAGTATTTTAGGCTTGGTCAACGTATGGAGATATGAGCAAAAGTATAAAAATCATGTTCACCACAATTAAGTTTCTCCATTGTGAGGGAAGCAAAATCCTTTTCTTCCCAGGACTCAGGAACTTGTAGCATTGTCCGGAGCTCATACCCTTGGAAGTAAAGGGTTTGGAAGTCCAATTGTTTTTGACAATTCTTACTATAAGATCCTTCTGCAAAAGCCATGGATGTCTTCAGGTAAAGTTTTAACATAAGCTTCATATATCTCTACAATTTCTCTTAGCTGAATTTTGATTGTCCTGTTACGATCCAAAATCATTTAGCTGTCTGGCATCTGGTGTAGCTTTGCTACAAGTTTAAGTAGATTCTATCCTCTAATGATGATGTATAAAGGAATAACAACAGCATGTCATCCAGAGCCTTTAGTAAGACTTTAGTAGTCACAAATTGCTAGGAAAAGAAAGCATTTATGTCCAATATTTTTTGTAATTCCTATTTGTAGTTTTTTTTTTTTTTTTGCCAAATTATGGGGTTTTCAGGTTCATTGTGGACATTCATTGTGTTTTGGATCCTTGTTCTATTGCAAAATTTGACTTGACTTGATTTCGAGTATTGCTTCTGGTTTCCAAATGCAGATGGCATGTCAAACATGATTGGACTTCCTTCAGATCATGCCCTGGTTGAGGATGATGAATGTTCAAGGTTCTTTGTGTTCCAAGAACTTCTGAAGCAAACATGCTTTTCGTATTAATTGAATTTTGTTTTTCCTTTCAAGAATGCATGGTCTTATAATGAGAATTTTGGTATGGATGAATATGTGCAGTTTACTACACTTTTTTCTGTAAGCTCAGCTCAACTCAAAAAAAAAATAAATAAATAAACAAGAAAAGAAAAGAAAAGAAAAACATGGCATTTGACTTTAAGGAAATGCTAATACATGTTTGGTCCATTAATGTGCTTCTAGTTGCTAAGGAAATTTTTATGTTTGCGCAGGTGGGTCAAAAAATATGCTGACAATGAGAACCTGTTCTTTGAAGATTTTAAGAATGCGTATGTCAAACTTGTGAATTCTGGTGCGAGATGGAGGAGCTTTTGACTCCTTGTCTACAAACTCCCGACGTCAATATTCTTTGTACGAGGTTGTAATGTTATTTAAACCAACCCCCTCCCCTCCCAAACCCCCAAAGAAAAGAAAATTGGCCCCCAAGGGTGGGGGAGGGGGGATGGGCGTGGGGAGGGAGGAGTCTCAATTCGTCGTCGTTGTACCATATGAACGGGGAGTCTCAATTCTCCATCCCAGCAATGCAACTACCACTTTGTTTTATGGGATGGAGAAAGATTGCCTCAAATGTAAATGTAAAGAAGAGTGAAGATGGAATTGTGATTGGTATCACAGTCTGACATACGTGGTGCGGGGCTGGGGGGGGGGCACTAATAAAATAGTATCCCCGCAATGGAAGCTTCTGTTCCAACGCCCCTAGTTCAGCGCGTCGACGGGGGTAAAATATATTCCCCCTTTATTAAATTCCCAAAAATTAAAACGTAGACAAACAAGCCAAACCAAAATATCAACACTATGAAAATACCTTCTTCTCTTTGAGGGTTTTTTTTATTTAATTTTTTATAATATATATATATATATATAAATAAAATCGGGATACAAGGTAAACTCACCTTTTATTGGACATATCATACATGATTAGTAAAATAATTGTGATATTTTTGAAGTTATATAAATGTCAGCTAAAAAGGCAATAAAAGTATTAACTTTTTCAAATAGAAAAGTAACTTTTAGATTTAGATTTTTTATTAAGTGACTTAGGAGTTAACCTAACATTTTAAAAGATTGGTTTTTTTTATATCTTAGAATAAGCGAAAAATATTATTATTTATTTATTTATTATATAAAGACTTATATAAAAATATATAAAATATCTTTCTTGCCCTTATCAATTATCACTTCTTACATTACTACTTTCTTCTGTCACATACTTAGCCTTGATCAACCAATGACTCGCATGGCATTAACAATTTACTTGACTCAAATGTTAGTTCAGCCTTCTCCGAGAACTAGAATGTTACTAGTTAAAGATAGAAAAAAGCACATAAGTAGACAAAAGATATGAACTTAGAAAATACTATACTACTTTAAGAATGCAATTACATTATTACTTGGATACTTTACAAATAAGGTCCTTAAGGGTACATATAGTCATCCACCTCCTCAATGGATGGTTAGGATCTATTCGATCTAATGGTCCCTATTCTCTTTCTAGATTACTCCACACTTTACAAGAAAATAAGACATGCTTTACAAAAAGATAAGGTAGTTATCTACAAGATTTTAGAAACTTCCACCTAATTTTGGAATTATGAAGAATAAGCCTCTTTAGTAGCTTAATTTGGGTAGAATGATATGGTGCCTGACATTCTTCCCCATTCAATCTGGCAACGTCTTCGTCGCATCCCTCTTGTATCTCTTGATCACATCCATGTTGCTCCACAAAGTTAGCTTGTGTTCCCAACTTGCTTCGCTATCAGGCAACCCTTTCCATTTAACAAAGTACTCGATATAACTCGAATGGGTGTCTCTCCTTGAAATGATGCGATGCGCCAATATCTCTTCCACATTACGATCTAGCATTGTTATCATTGTTATGGCTGTAGGGACTCTTTTCGATTCACCCTTGCTCGGCTTTGCCTTATTAGGATGGTAAGGCTTTAGTAAGCTTACGTGGAATACTAGATGCATCTCGAGGTGTGATGGTAGAGTTAATCGATAAGCTAGCTTACCAATCCTCTTCTCCATTAGGAAGGGTCCCTCGTAACGCCTAACGAGGCCCTTATGCACTTTGGCAAGCCTTCGGCTTTGATGGGGAAGGAGTTTCACCATCACCAAATCTCCTTCCTCAAACTCCAAGTGTCTCCTCTTGGCATTGGCCCATTTCTTCATCCGCTCAGTAGCCTTAACCAAGTGTGCCCATGCCATGTCGAACTTTTCATGCCAACCCTTGGCAAACTTGAATGCAACAGGACTCGGCCCCTTATAACCAACCGCCAACATGTGTGGAGTCATCAATTGTAGTCCTGTAGCAACCTCGAACGGACTAGCCCCAGTTGACTCGCTCTTCTGTAGATTATGTGAGAATTGGGCTATGTCAAGCAACTTAGCCCAATCACTCTAGTTAGCACTCACGTAATGCCTTAGGAACAGCTCCAATAAGGCATTCACCCTTTCTGTTTGGCCGCCAATTTGGGGTTGAAAGCTTGTAGAGAAGTTGAGCTATGATCCCATAAACTTGAATAGCTCCATCTAGAATCTCCCGGTGAAACGAGTGTCTCTATCGCTGACAATTGTCTTTGGGATGCCCCAATATTTCACCACATACTTGAAAAATAGGCGTGCTGCATCTTTAGCTGTAAACTTTGAGGGTATGGGGATGAACACACCATACTTGCTAAACCAATCTACCACTACCATGATGTTGGTACATCCCTCTGATTTTGGTAGACACGTGATGAAATCCATCGAAACACTCTCCTAAGGTCTCTCTGGAATGGGTAAGGGCTCCAGCAATCCTGATGGTTGATGTTGCTCCACCTTGTCTTGTTGGCATACAAGACAAGTCTTCACATAAAGCTCAACATCATCCCGCATTTTTGGTGAATAATATGCCCGCTTTACAAGGGCCAACGTACGACGTATACCCGGGTGTCCTGCCCATTTTGAGTCATGGCACTCTTTGACAATTGCCTTCCTCAATACTTGCCACTTTGGCACATAAACTCTATTACCTTTGGTAGTGAGTAACCCATCTTCAAGCCAAAACCGGCGAGTCTTTCCACTACTTGCTAATTCCCTTAAACTCTGGGCTTGTGGGTCATGCTCCAATCCCTCCTTCACTTGCTCTACCAAAGGGAAATTTGGACTTGTGATGGCAGCTAGTTCAGCCTTTCTACTCAATGCGTCAGCCACCAAATTAGCCTTGCCCGGCTTATACTCCATCACAAAGTCAAATTCCACCAAGAAAGCTTGCCACCTTACTTGCTTTGGTGTTAGCTTCTTTTGATTGAGGAAGTAACTTGTGGCAATGTTGTCCATCTTTACGACAAACTTGGATCCCAACAAATAATGCCTCCAAGTTCGTAAGCAATGCACCACTACAGTTATCTCCTTCTCCTGGACTGTATAACGGTGCTCGGTTTCATTCAACTTGCAGCTCTCATACGCAATGGGATGCCTCTTTTGTATTAAAACACCACCAATTGCAAAATTAGAGACATCAGTATGTACTTCATAAGGTTTTGTGTGGTCAGGAAGAGCCAACACTGGCTCGTCGACTACCGCTTACTTGAGCACCTTAAACACTCTTTGGCATTTAGCGTCCCAGCTCCATGTTCTATTATTTTTCAACAAATCAATGAGCAGAGTTGCAATAAAGGAGTAGCCTTTTATAAACCTTCTATAGTAGTTGACGAGGCCTAAAAAGGATTGTATCTCGGTTACTTTCTTTAGTGGCTCCCAATTATAGATGGCTTGCACCTTGGACTCATCCATCCATAATTTGCCTCCGCCTACAATATGCCCTAAGAATGTGACCTCTTGTTGAGCAAAGGCACATTTCTCCCTCTTCACGTATAGCTTATGCTCTTTTAATACTTGGAAAACTTGTCGCAGATGTTCAATATGCTCATCCAATGTCTTATTATAAACAACGATATCATCCAAATAACTATGACAAATTTATCCAAAAACAACTCGAAAACTTTATTCATAAGAATGCAGAATGTGGCAAGGGCATTTGTAAGTCCAAATGGCATAACTAAGAACTCAAAGGAGCCATACCTCATAACACAAGCGGTTTTTGGCTCATCTCTTTCCGCTATCCTCACTTGGTAGTATCCCGATCTCAAATCCAACTTTGTGAACCATTGTGCTTCACCTAGCTAATCAAACAAATCAGTTATTAATGGAATGAGATACTTATTTTTCTCGGTGATTTTGTTGAGCACTCGATAGTCGATGCACAACCGGAATGACCCATCGTCCTTCTTTTGGAAAAGCACGGGTGCACCATATAGAGCCTTCGACGATTGAATGTAACCCGCATCCAACAGCTCCTTAAGTTGCCTCCTGAGTTCCTTTAACTTTGGGGGTGCCATTTGGTAAGGCACCGCAACAGGTGGTCTTGCACCAGGGACTAACTCTATCTTGTAGTCCACCTCTCGTTTAGGTGGGAGCTTCTTAGGCAATTCGGGAGGCATAACGTCCTTAAACTCTTCTAGGACATGAGAGACTTCCTTAGGTAGCACCTTTGATGAAGAAGTATCCTTTCCATCCCTCAAGGATACAAGAAAGGTGGGTTGCGCCTTCTTCACCCCTTTAAAAAGCTGCATGGCTAAGATTTGCCTTGATTAAAGGCTAGTTTCCCTAGCCAAAGGCACCATGAAGGTGTTGCCTTCCTTTAAGATACACATTATGTTGGAAAAAGGAATAGGCACAGTCTTAACACAATCCATAAATTCCATACTAAGCACAATTGGATAATCATCCATTGGTACAATAGAAAAATCTACAAAGCCACACTATTCACCCATACGTACCTCTATACCATAAGCAATGCTAAAAATTGACTTTGGCTCTGAATTTACTACCTTGAGCCATCCTCTCTCCTTGTGGTATTTGATGCCTAACCGTCTTGCTTCCTCTTCTTGAAGGAAATTATTAGAAGCTCGAGTATCCACTAAGGCTTTAACCACTTAGTTACTCACCTTTGCTTCCACATATAATCGTCCTCTTTTCTCGGTCTTAGGCACTTCAACCTTGGCTTTAATGGCATGGAGGATTTGTAAAGATCTCATCCTCGTCTCTTCACTTTGTTGTTGTTCCTCCCTTTCTTTAACTATGGCCAAAAGCTTAACTTTCTTCTAGCAATCTCTTGCCTTATGCGACCCATCACAAAAGTAGCATTTAAGAGGGCCCTTATCACCGCTTTGGCCTTTCTTAGTGTTCTTCCCTTCCTTAGGCCCATTAAACTTGTGGAAACATCCTTGTTCAATGGACTATCTCCCCCACTTTTTCCCTTGTCATCCTTGTCTTTATGTGACTTAAGCTTTTCGAACTTCTTGAACTCTATTAGCAACTCAACAATGGAAATAGCGGTGGCGAGATCTTGAACACCATGTCTTTAGATTTCCATCTTTGCCCAATTTTGTAAGTCATCTTTAAACGCAAAGAATGCTTCCTTGTCAAGATAATCAGGAATTTCTAGCAACACTTCAAAGAATTCCTTCACATACCTCGTATGCTCCTCTTTTGTTGAAAACGCCTTAACTTCACTCTTGCTTCTTCCTCGGCATTCTCTAGATAGAATTGCCACTTGAATTCTTTGTTGAACTCGTCCCATGTGTTAATGATGCAAGTACCCCTTTTGATATCACTATACCTCCTTCTCCACCATACCATTGTGGTATCCACGAGGTATAAAGCGGCACTATCGATCTTCTTAGTATCCTCCATGACACCAAGTGCCTTGAAGTATTGCTCCAAACTCCATAGAAAGTTATCAACCTCCTTCGCATTCCTCGACCCATTATACCCCTTAGGTCTTGGAACATCCACCTTTGAAGAAGCAACTACCATTGACAAGGCAATGCTTCCACCTTGAGCAACTGCTTTTATGCTAAGGACTAGCTCATCTTTAGTCTCCTTTAACTCGTTTGAGACTATTTCGAGCTGTTCCTTCAATGTCACAACCTCATAATAAAGGGTCTTTTCCAAGGTCTTCACTTGGTTTAAACACCTTGACAGGGCTTGGTTCACCTTGCATCTCCTCACAAAGCTTTTCACTCTCCCTTTCGAGCTCGTCGATGCGTTGGTCTACCACCTAAAACTTCTTCTACCCATTCATCACAGCAAGCTCAACTTTTGCGAGCCTTGCATTAACATCTTCCAAGACATCCCTCGACCTTGATCTCCCTCTTTTGAGTTGTTTCTGGGCTTTTTCAACCACGTAGGTAATCTTACTGTGAGGACCTGACATCCTTACCAGACAAAGTGTGCTTGCTACTTATAGAAACCGTGCTCTGATATCACTTGTCACGGACTTGGCCTTGATCAACTAACGACCCGCGTGACACTAGCAATTCACTTGACTCGAATGCTAGTTCAGCCTTTTCCGAGAGCTAAAATGTTACTAGTTAAAGATAAAAAGAAGCACACAAGTAGACAAGAGATATGGAGAACTTAGAGAATACTATACTATTTCAAGAATGCAATTACACTATTACTTGGATGCTTTACAAATGAAGTCCCTAAGAGTACATATAGTCATTCAGCTCTTCAATGGATGGCTAGGATCTATTCGATCTAACGGTCCCTATTCTCTTTCTAGATTACTCAACGCTTTACAAGAAGATAAGACACATTTTACGAGAAGATAAGGGAGTTATCTACAAGATTTTAGAGGCTTCTATCTAGTTCTAGAATTATGAAGAATAAGCCTCTTTGGTAGATTAATTTGGGTAGGATGACATAGCGCGTGACACTTTCGTTGGACTTGTCTAGTTTTTTAATTATATGGAGGACAAAATGGGCAATTCATCTTGGGAATGGCCTTGCCAGAATATTTCGCGCCAACTGGCTTACCTTGACCCGCCTCGATCTCCAAGTGTTTCGTAACCGAGCGCGAATCTAAGCTTGGAGAACGATTGGTCCCTTCCCTTCTCCCCGGTGCTTCCCCGAGTTTAAACTCCGCTCAGCCCAGTCTGTACGTGCCTTTTTTCCCGACGTCATTTCGTACCACACTTATGAATTTGCCATTGTTCTCTAATGGGTACGTCGAGATAAGTATGTATTGGCATTTTCGGTTATGTTATAGTTATATTTTATAATTTAATTAAAAATTATAATTAAATTATTTAAGAAAAATATATGAATCATTTGAATTTTTTTTAGTTTTGATTTGTCATAAATTGTTTTACAATATTTTTTTAGTCATTAAATATTTTTTAATTTATATTAAATTATTTTTTTAATTAGTAAATTTTGAATTGTAAATGCATATATAAATATAAGGGTTAAAAGTATTTTACAAATTATAGAATTCAATTATCAAAACATCTTAGTATTTTTCTCTTGTGAGGTGCTATATTTTTTTATGAATTTAAAAGATCCTTTTTAAAAATTCATTCGATTGCTAACCTTTTATTATTTATTTTTGAACATTTTCATCTTGCGTCAAGTAGTATTAAAGCAGATTTGACTTATGTTGATGTTGTTTTACAAAGTTCGAGGTAACCTCTTCAACAACGAAGATTATAAAGAGAAGACTTTACATAAAGTAATTTTACAGAATCATGAATACAACGATCTTATATTATAGATGTCACTGGAAGTTAGTATGTTCTACACATGTTCTTGATTTTAAAAATATTTCTTTCTTTGATAGAAATTTCTTCATTAAAGATTTTGTAAGATAATTAGTAGAAATTTATACTTATTTCAAATACAATAATATTTAAAATAAAAAGAAAATAACTTTTATATATTTCAAACTTTAAGATAGTATAATTGAGTGGTGAAATGATATTTAATATTTTTAATTAAAATGTGATAAGTTTAAAATTCAATCATTAGTAAAGTGAGAAATTTATTGATCATTAAATTTTATAGTAACAATAAATTTGAAAAAATTTTAAATCAAGTTGAAAGGAAATTTAATTCTTATTTCTTATCAAATAATGAATTGCATAATAATATGTTTACTCACACTTCTATTGTTGATTATGTTGATTTGAATGTCCAAGGATCAATGACTTTAGAATTAAAATTTACCAATATTAATAAATCAAGAATCAATGGTTTAAAAAAAAGAACACTGATTATTATTTACAACATAATTGAACAAGTTGATTCTAAGGGAGATATCGATAGATTTGAAAATTGTGGTGTCAAAAAGAATAATCTAGATTTTATTAATTCAAAAGTTAAATATATAACCTACAAGTTTTAAGATTTTGTTACTAAATTAAAGGACAATTCCATAATTCACAAATGCCAAAATCTTGTTACCTTTTTACCTTTCATATTTGTTGATATTCTTAGAGTGGATAATCAAGCAAGTGATGATTTGATATCATTATTTGTTAATGTTATTGCTCACATAATGATTTACAAAAGAAGTTATTGATTCATGTTAAAGATATTAATTTATTCTTAGTATTTGTTCTACTGGTCTAAAAAACATAAATTCCTCATTATCAACTTAAAGATGAGTTTCTTTCGAATGGAAAATTTTGATGTAAGATACATCATAAAAACTATTTTTTATTATCATATAAATTATGTTATAATTATATTTTATAATTTATTTACTTATTTTATAATCTAATTAGAAATTTTTATTAAACTATTTAGGAAAAATATGTAAACCATTCAAAACTTCTTTTTCATTTTGATTTGTTATAAAATGTTTTAGAAAATTTTCTTAGTTAATTATTAGATATTTTCTAATTTAGGTTAAAGTATTGTTCCAATTAGCTAATTTTGAATTATAAATACATATGTAAATCTAAAGGTTAAAGTATTTTACCAATCATAGAATTCAATTTTGTAAGGGTAGTATATTTTCTAATAGATTTTAAAAATCTTTTTTAAAAATTCAATTGAGTATTAATTTTCTGTAATCTATTTCTAGTACGTCCATTATGCATTAAGAGTCAATCATTTAGGCTTGTTTTCGCAAGAATGTTTAAATTTTTTCCCTAAGGCTTATAGGTGTCTTTCACAAAAAAAAAATGTAATTAAAATGTTTAATTTCTGAATTAAGGTTTTTAAGGTCTTACTTAAGCTTGAAAATCTCACTATCGTCCAAGTATGTTTTCTTATAAAGCCCACCTTGGATCAAAACTGATAGACCCAAATATGATTTCTTGTTTAATCACTTATAGGTTGTACATATTAGTGAAATTCAAAAGCAAGTATTTGACATACATATGGACCTAAATATTGTGATATTTGACGTTAATAAATATTAAGTTGTATTTTCATATGCATGCATTAAGATTATAGTTTATTAATAATCAAAGTGGTCAAACTAGTATATTTAATGTCATACATATGTTATGATTATAGTTAAATTATCCCTAAAGTGACCAAACTAAAATGTTTAAAATGACATATATGCATTATTGTTATATTTAATAACACACATAAATAAGTCATTCATTTATGATTTTAATGAAAAATAATTGGATAAATTAATGTTATTAATCATTTACCCAAATATAAATTATTAGTCCATGATTAGTAACAAAATTGAAATATATTAATATTTTGCTTACATTTATTTGTTTATCCAAAGATATCAAATATATTTAATTAAAAAATATATAATTACTTGTTAAAGTTAATGATATTACTTATAATAATATATGATAGGATTTCTCAAAGAAAAACTACAATGTACCCTAATTGTTATATACAACTTATGATTAATTATAGACATTTACAATCATGCAACTGATTTGATACACTTGCTTACATCATTTATTATTTTGTTTATTGAATTAAACTTCTTATAATGATAGAAATAAGTCAATTTTACTTATATGTTATGAATCTTAACTTGTATTGTTAGTAGGTAAATTTGCTATTATTACTAAACCAACGAGGAAGAGAAGTTGCATTATTAATGTAAGAATAAAATAATAGATTAAACTTTATGTTTGTAAAAGTGATTGTTGTCAACAATAATAAGAAAACTATTTCACAAACAAAAAATACAAAATAATATTTGTAATTTGTAAAAAGAGAGTTCCATTTTATCAATAAGTTACTTGTTATTGCTTTTATAAGAGAACTCATAATTATAAAGTTTATTATGTTAGAAATTATGTAATAGCATATTATTAAAATGACTAATTTTGTAGTAAGACTTAAGACTTTAAGATTAATGGTAAATGACTCTTTTTTTAGTGTAGATTGTTTTGAACTTATTACCTGTTAAGTATAGGTCATTTTAAATTCATTATAATATTATAAAAGAAAAAGTGTAATGTTAATAAATTAACTAATATACTCATTTAGGAGAAAATGAGAAAAAAAAACAAGTGAGTCATGTTATTCATCTCATGGGAAAGAAAGATGTGAAATGAATGAAAATGAAGGTCAACCAACTAAGAAAGTAAGGAGACTACTTATGTTACATGGGTTGAAAAGAAGGAACAAAATCACGATAAGTGTCACTTTTATAAATAAGGTTGGACATTATTAAAAATATTACTTGGAATATAAGATTTAGTTTGAAAAAGAAAAGTAAATTAAAAATCTTAGTATATTTTGAATCAAATTTAATTAAAATTTCTCTAATATATAGTGGCTTCACTTTTATACTATTATTTATGTATCCATAATAATATAAAGATCTATTATGATTTGATTATTTGAATTAATATAAAAATACAAACATTTTTTAATGTATTGTTATTAACATTTTTTCTTAATTAAAAATATGATAAAGTTAAAAAATTCCTTACTTACTGTATCACATAATATTAAAATTAAGCATAATATGATAAATAATTTTTTTTACTTATAACATAAATATTTGGATTATATATCCAAAAAAAATAGTGAGATTGGTTAATAATGAGATGTTTTAAAATTTAGATTTTGTTGATCTTAAAATAATATGTATATATTACACTAAGTATAAGTAAATAAAACAAAAATAAAAGAAGTCACAAGAAGTACCCAGCATCATGAAATTCACATATTGATATTTGTGGATTTTTTAACATTATAGCCTTTAATAAAGAATTGTTTTTCATTACTTTTATAGATTTGTTTTACGTTATAGTTATATTTATATACTTTATGAAAATCTCAATCATTTAATATTCTTGAGGTATATATAAAGGAGATTATAAGCAATTAGACAAAAGGCAAAAATCATAAGATCTTATAACAACAATGAATATTATAAAAAAAATATAATGATTTAGGGTAGTATTTAAGTTCATTTATAGAATTCCTCTAAAGTTATGACAAACAAATACATTAAATTATATTACATACACTTTAGTAAAAGGTGTAACAAAAAGGTATAATTAGTCATTAATAGATATGGTCAAGAGTATAATGAGTAACTCTTCTTTACCTAAATTTTTATAAATGTATGTGCTTAAAACATAAGAGGTAGTTCAAAGTACTCTTATTAAACTAAAGACAAGAAGAAAATCTAATTTAAGGCACTTAGATATTTGGGGTTACTCAGTAAAAGTAAGAATTTATATAAAAAGAAATTAAATTCTTAAATGATTAATAGTTACTTTATTGATTATTTAGAGATGTCTAAAGGATATATAATCATAGTCTAAAAATTGTAGAAACTGATTGAAGTTTCCAACTTCTCCTTATAATCTACTTGTTTCTGATATTAAGAAGGAGGTGAATCAGTATCATCACAATTCGCAATTAGTAGGTAAGTGAACAACTTCAACCTCTTCTTAAAAGCAAACTCTTTCTCAGACTCGACTAAGGTAGATCTATTGCTACCTACTAATCACAATAGTCCCCAAAGTCACCTTTCAAACAGCTTGCTTAATAGACAATTCGGATGTTCTTGTTTAGATTTTCGTTAGGTTATGGGTTGGCTGATACTTTAACTGCGTTCGCAACTCAATTCAAGTTACAGAACGTAAAGCAAATTAAGGACACACAAGATTTACGTGGTTCCGTCAACATGACGTACATCCACGGTGGTAGGGACTCTCCCTTATCGAGATTATCCACTATACTTGAGAATTTTAGTTACAATGGATATCTTAATCCTTTGCTTCTTTCAATATTGCAATTACTAAGCAAGTACAATACAAAGAGTGTCATTTACTGTGTCTACCCTTCTTCTAACTTGTTTGGCCTCTGTTGAATTGAAACGCTGCTCCACTACCACTTAGAAGTTCATCGCAACGCTCTTTAACCTCTCTTGAAGAAATCTGGAAATACGTTGAGTTCTTTCAATGCTTCGCCAAATTTATTCTCTACGTTGTTTCACACAACTCCTGGTTTCACCGTTTTATGGTCTCATCCATCTCCTTGCCCCACGATCTCACTGTTTCACGACTCGTCTCACATTTCTGGTTTGACATTACACGTCTCAGGCATGTTTCTGGTTTGCACCCTTTTCCGTTTCACACCTCCTTTGGCCGTATTAGATTTTCTCCCTTTTCTGACGGTCACTGTTATCGACCGTTGAGTTTCTCTCTCCTTCCGCCAATGGTGTGTTTTGCTTTATCCTGCCATCCAACCCCCTTATTCTATTGTCACACTTCTTCCTGCCTACGATCTCCGATCTGGCCGTGTATGAGTTTTCTCCTTTTTTTCTCTCTTTTCCCCTGTTCTACTGTTGGCTCACTTGGTTGGCCGAATCGGGTTTTCTCTCTCTCTTTTTCACTCGGTCGTTCTTCGTTCCCTATTTTACCGACCTTCTATTTTTGGTCGTCAACCCATTTCTCTCTCTTGTCATGTCATGCTTTCTCTTTCACTATCCAGCCGTGTAGACTCGTTTCTCTCTCTTACTGTGATGTGCTGTCTCCTCACCAACTGCTGGTGTGCCGGTGGTGTGCCGTTCCTCATGGGTTTCTCTCTCTTGCCGTCACACAGTTTGCTCCAATTTGCTCATTCTGCCGACCTCTCCTATTTCCGACCAGTGGCTTCTTTTCTCTCTCTTCGTCCGACTGCTTCACTGTGCGGCTATACTGTTCACTCGACGACTTCTTTCAACGGCTGCTTCTTTTCTATTTTGTCGTCCCCTATTCTGCTATTTTCTTGCCGTTGGTGTGCTTTGGTCGTATGTTGTATTTTCATGTTTTCTCTATTTGGTCGTCCACACATTTTTGTGTTTTTGTTATGTATTCAATTGTGTTGGTCTTGCCCTAATTTTGTCTTCCAAGGCCTTTATATACTCTCTTCCATGAAACCTTAATAGCGCTTACTTGCGGCGAATTTACTGTCTTGCCCTTACACGACGAATTTACATTCTTGCCCTTACGTGGTGGATTTACTTTCTTGCCCTTCCATGTGGCTTTGCTTTCTTGCACACTTAAACCTAATTAATAACAATTACAACCTATACAAGGCTGTGGAAACAACATTGATAATGTAAGATTCATTAAGAATGGTGAAATTAATAAATGTAATGAATGTTAAAATATAAATATAAAAGAAACTAGGATAAATATTTCTTTACCTACAATAATTTATTCATCTACTATGATACTGAATGTTGTTTCAATAATTGAAGGACATTTGGATGAAGTGACACTCCTCAAAGGAACAAACTCATAACTAGCTAAGATAAATAAATCACAAAAGATGGTATAGAGAAAATCTTAAAAAGAAAAGAGATCAAATATTTCAGATAATTATCTAATTTATTTAAAAGAATTAAAATTTGATATTATAACCAATAGAGATCTAATTTCATTTTCATATGTTATAGAAAGTATTTATTAAAGATAATTATGATATTGGTGGATTTGTATGATTTATAGTTGTATTAGATGTGAAAATCACATTTCTTAATAGATTTTTTGAAGAGGAAGTTTACATGAGTGAACTTGAAAGTTTTATTATTAAAGGTAAAGATTAAATAGTGTATAAACTAAGGAAGTCAATAAATACACCAAAACTAATGTCCTTATAATAATATTTTAAGTTTAATGATATTATGATATCTTTTAGATCTATGAAAAATATCATTAATCAGTGTATGTACCAAAAGATCAATGAGAGTAAGTTTATTTTTTAGTCCTATATATTACTTATTATTAATATTTTAAGTATACTGTAGTAAATTAAAGAATTTTTCTAATAAAATTTTATAATGAAAAATATGATAGAGATATTATATGATAAGAATAGAATTATTCCTTAACTAATCATGAGGAATAAGAATTATCTTAAAATAGTTATATCCAAAAAATTATTTAGAAATTTAAAATGAATATGTGTTCACTTGGTATTATTTTCATATAAAAATGTAATAAATTTAGTCTTATATAATGTTTGAAGAATGATATAGAATACAAAGAAATGAAATGAATTCCATATATCTCTATTGTTGGTAACTTAATGTATTTACTAACTTGTATTAGATTAAATATCAAATTTTCAATTAGAATATTAGGTAAATGTAGAAATAATCCTAAAATGAATTATTAGAAATTACAAAAAAAGTATTAAGGTATTTGTAAGGAATAAAAAAATAAACATTTAAATGGGATTAAATATTTAGAATTAGACTTTGTTGGATGTATTGATAGCAGAAATCCACTATTGGTTATTTATTCTTATTAAGGGAAGGAGAATGATTATGAAATAATAAAAAACTATTTATTATTACTTTATCCATCATGAAGGCATAGTTTATGACATGATTTAAAGTTATAATTTATGCATTATTACTGTAAAACTTTATTTTAAGACTTGAGGTTATGACGTTATTATTAAGTTACTAAAAATTTATGTAATAATTTTATAATAGTATTATTCTATAATAATGACAAATACTTAAAAAGGTATCATACTCAATAAAAATCAAATTATTATGTCATTAATAAGAAAGTTCAAAAATAAGGAATATTTATGAAGTACTAATTGATTTCATGAAAATAAATCAATATAAAGATTTATAACCAATATTATATAGATAACATATTTTTACAATAAACTTTAGTTGTACTAATGATAATTGATTATGTACAATGTAATGATACTTTAAATTCACTAATGTATTTTAACATATATTATATATTTCTTGTTATCTTATTATTATGTACTTATTACTATTTTAAAGTTAACAGGAAAGTCACTATAAGACTTTATTGTAAACTATTATGAAATTATATATATCTTATGAATTTTGTATGATAGATTGTAAGTGTTGTAATATGTAAAAGAGAGTGTTCTTGACAAACTAGGTATAACTATCATAACTCACACCAAATAGTTTATTATATTACGATATTATGATGAAATCATAGAAGTTGTTATTATTATTTGCACATAACAATTCGTTTAAAAGATTTTAATCGAGTTAAGTGAGAAAATGTTAGAATTTTCTAATTAATAATTTTAAAATGTTCTTAAATAATATTTTTATTAAAACTTAACCATAATATGACTCAATTAGTAAAGAATATTCATGTACATTATTCACTATTCAATACTATAATCTTGAATGTAACTCTAAGTATTGACTATGCCTAATTTAAATTATACAGTTTTGTATATATATATATTTAATCCTCTTTTTCTAATGTATATGAAAACTTTATTTAAAAGTGCATGATTACAATAAAGGTCAAGAGATAGAAATTAGTTATTAAGTTAATACAAAATTTCTAGATGCATCAATAGTTTCAACTTTTGCAAAGTTAAGTATATTATGTACGATATTATTTACATGATTATATTTGATTTCAAAATTTTAAAAATTAAAACTTAATAATGATATTCATATTTTGAAATCTAACATTATCTATAACACTTTTAAATATTGTATTAGGTATTTCTTTTAGACCATAAATATCCAAATTTTAGAAATATTGTATTAGATCTTGCCTTTGTGTATGAACTTATGTTACTTTACTTATTATTAATCTTCATAGAATATTGTCTTCCTTATTAATAAACAAATGTGGATCCCAACTAACTATACAACATGAAAAAGCTAGTAGCACAAAGATGGAGTAATCTTTATGTTCCAAAATTATTGAAAATTTGGTGATTTTTTTTCCTCTTAGATTGGGATTTTCTTCTTATTAAATTAAAATAGATTTATAGAACATGAGATTATATGACTTGAATTTAATAAATTTTGTTAATAGCATGTTTATCTAATTTTATGTGAAATTTGCATAATATACCATGTCCTTTTAATATGTCTTAGTAAATGACTTGAGTATATTATGTCATATTACTTGTAATTACTATAAGTTAAAAAGAAAAGGAACTTATATGCTTTAAAGTCATAAGCAAAATTATGTAAGTTAATTTTTACTATGATATGATTGACATGAAATTGTTTATGCCATATAATGTGCATGTTAAAACATATGTATATATATCTTAAGGAATTTTAATCTCAATGAGAGATATAGATTCTATTGGGAGTTTATAGATTGAAAGAATTGAAAAGAATTCTTATCTAGTGAACTAAAATTTTGTAAGAAATAACTAATATAATAATGATAATTAAACATTAAAATATGAGAGATGATTATAAGTATGACAAACTTTTAACCTTGTATCCTTTGTTAGATTATCATTAATTTTTAGTATAGTTTGTTGCAAAACAACATATCTATATATGGCTATATTAGCATCATTATGCACTAGTTTCTCTTCAAATTGACCATAAAGTCATGACAACTAGATTTGTTATGAATAAATTGGATGTAAACAAAGAAAATTAAGAGGCCAAGTTCTGTAAAATTTATTATAATCCCAAGAAAGAAATGTACTGAAAACTTTATACCATGTTATGTTTTAAATTTGAAAATGAAAATATGTCTCATGTTAAAGAGATCAAGAGATTTATTAAGTCTATAACAAATTATTAAAAATGAAATATTACATGTAGCTTAACTCATTAAGCAAAAATTTAATACTTTTATATGACTTAAGTAATGAGTCCTTTGATAAAAGTAATTTGAAAAAGAATTAAAAAGGGTGAAACAAATTAGTATGTGAGGTGAATATGTTAATGAATAAAATGAAAAGACTAAATGTTAAGGTTATGATAAGAAAGGTAAAATGCTTAAAGTGTATTGAACTAACAAAGAAAATAACATATTACCTACCTCTTCTTTGTGCTTAAAAATTTTAATTATGATTAATCATTGGATATTATCTTAAGTAAATGGTAGATTTTGAGTAATAAATTGCATAGCATGAGAACTTAGAATATGAATGAATTATTTATTAATGTTATTAGGACATAATTGAAATATAAAGAATTGTTTAAATACCAAAGGAAATAATTAATTGCAAATGAGATTGCTTGGTGGTTAAATCTAATTCTTATATAAGATTCTTATATGGCAAAGTTTGGCAAAATTTGGTCTTTATTATTGTCTTTCTTTATTTTGGGTTATAACTCAAACTTTCATGAAAATGTTATAATTGTTTAAGGTAATACCTTTTACTATAACTCTTACCTAATAAATTCAATTGTATGGACAATGAGGTTTATAATATTGATTGTTTTCCTTTAATTACATTAACTTAAAAGAGAGTATTGATGTTAACATTTAGCAGAAGAGAATAAGCCATGATGGGTAATGAGGGATTGAAATTTAAGTTAGAGAAAAGTTTATTAAGCTTACTGACTTATGTTGAATAATCCATAAATAAGCATAACCTAATTGGAAAAGCAAAATAAATCTCTTTGAAAGGCAATTAAAACTATATTTCTATTATTATCAATTCATTTTGATACCCATAATTGGACTCAAATTTTCATTATTTTTATAAATGGTTTTAAGTATTTGGTCATATATTTGATTTCTTATTAATCTTAGCAAAAAAGTACTTTAAGACAAACTTTGTGTAGTTAAGAATCATAAAATATAAAATGAAAGGCTAATGTAATAACATAGATTGACCAAAAGTATGAATATTTATTTAAGCAATATAATAAGCTCTACATTGAAAATAAAGAAATGAAACCACTAGTTATTTAATGACTTTACAATAAAATGTTATTGTAGTAAAAGGAATAACAAGCAATAAAAGCTTGTAAGGTTAATGACAATGTAATGAAAAAACTCACAAATATTATAATTATAATATACATAAAGGATTATATCTTGTATGTTTAACCTTGTGCCTTAAATTTAACTATTCCTTACCTTATAAGCGCAACTTGTTGAGGTGTGCAGTTCCAATATGGGACTTCATCACCCCTGCCTACTAGCTCTGATACCACTAGTTATGGGGTCATTACCTTCTCCCCAAAAGACAACCTGTAGGGGTGTGTAATACCCACATTTATAAGGTCTAGGGATCCCTTCTCCTTTCCAATGTAGGACTCTATCACATAAGGGTATGCAAGAAGTCTGACCTATGTAGTTTATACATAGCTTTAAAGGTAAGTTGCTATTATTCATAACAAAACTTATGCCTAAAAATACAAGAAATGTATTTTTGAAATCTTAATGAATATTGTCAAAAAGCATATTTATAAAGAAAATGAACTTTTGATATGAAAATAGTTTAAGTCTTCTAAATGGTTAATTAAAAAATTAATAAACTAAATGGTGTGTATTTTTTTTTTTTGCAAATTTTTACCTTTCACATTTTTGCTTTAAGTTTCCTTATGATCCCTAATGCTTGTAAGATTTAAGTGGTCATTTTGAAAAGTATGGAAAAGTTAAAAGTATTAATGATTTTTGCCTTACAATTCAAATGAGATCTTAAGTCAAGTAAAAGCTATATTGCTACCATAGAGGAACTAAGTAATAGGAAGACATAATAAAACCTAATCCTTTATTGCTACAATTTATCCAAGTTGTACTTAATGAACTCAAGGATATGATGCTTTCAAAATTACCTAAGAAACTTTCTCCAAGAAGAGATGTGGATCATGACATCGAGTTAGAATTTGATGTCAAACCTTTTACCATGATTCCAATTGTAGGACATCTTTTGAGTTTGCATAACCAAAGAAGTATTTTCAAGATTTGTTAGATTGGGAAGTCTTTTATGGTGCTCTAGTTTTCTTTAGAAAAAATAAATAATTTAATAATTTGATAAATGTCAAGATAATTATAAAAAATTAAAAATTACAAAAATTATCATATCTCAGATTTTTTTAAAAATAAAAAACCACATATCTGAAAAAAAAATTTAAACAAGATATTTTAAGAATTTGGAGAGTATCCAGAAATTGGAATTAAGAACAAAGGAGAGGGGCATGTAGGTCAAATCGTCAAGAAATTCATCGTTCGTATAATTCGATGCCGCAGGCTCACTGTTTCTCCCTGTGCCCTGTGTACTCTGGTCTCTAGTCTCCCGTTTCTCGGGTGTCTCCCAGTTTCTTCGAGGCTGCTAATCGTCTTCCTCTGCAGGCTCTCAGAAGCCCTAGCCCTAACAGCACAATCCGTATCCTCTTTCTTCTTAGCCTCACAGGTACTTATTTGATCTTCCTATTAAACCCCAGCGGCAAGCAGTTTTGATTCCCCATTCTACTTCGAAGATCTGAATCTTATATTCCGTGTCTTCTTACTTGGCGTATTTTCTTGTTCTTGATTTGTTCTGATCTGTGTTTTTCAGGTGTTCTTACAACATGGGAGAGACAAGGGACAACGACGCCTACGAAGAGGAGCTTCTCGACTACGAGGAAGAAGAAGAGAAAGCCCCCGACTCCATTGCAGCTAAAGTCAATGGCGAAGCCACCAAGAAGTGAGTTTTGTCTTTTTGAGTTCTGTTACTTTTGTAATTTTTTTCCTTTCTTACAAAACACGTGGAATTTTGAGAAAATCGTACTACACCTGCCCGAAAAGATAGAAAATTAGAGAAAACTAAAGTAGGACAACCAGTTCTCATGGTTGTGGTGAACGGAGGATACTGGAAACCAACGCAAATCTCGCAAGTTCCACTCTTTATTTCATCTGATTTATTTGATCCTTATGAAGATAATGGTTGCTATCCATTAGATGTGTACTTAAATTGTTTGTTTGTTTCTTTCTTTTTTTTTTTGTCCTTTGCTTTGATGTGTTACTTTGATTATAGCTTGATTATATCGTTTCTCAAGGCCTTTTTATACTGGTAAAACTGTAACTTCAGCTTGGCTTGTTCATGTAAATTGTTTACTTTGGTGTGCAGGGGCTATGTTGGAATACACAGCTCCGGATTCAGAGACTTTCTCTTGAAGCCAGAGCTTCTTCGAGCTATAGTGGACTCAGGGTTTGAGCATCCCTCTGAAGGCAAATCATACTTTCTCTTTTTATCCTTTTTTCTTTTTTGCAATGTAATTATAAACATGGATTTCATTATTGGATCTGTGTATTTTGTGGAGCAGAAAATTTTACTTTTTATAAGCATGACGAAAGACTACCTATGGCTTTTTGGTGGCACACTTGGCTTTGAAAGCTGTTTTTGGTGCTTAAAGGTCTTATGGGACCTAAATAAAACTTTAGGTTTCAATGGATTTCCTTGCAATCTTATTAGGAATAGTACTTTTTTTTTTTTCATATGCTACCATATGTTTCCTATGTTGCAGAGCTTTAGATGTACTCTTCTTGTGTGTCTTGGTTCTTGGGCATGTCTTTCTTTCATTTTTTTTAATGTTACTTGGCTTTGTTTTTCCTGTATCTTTAAAATATGCAATACTTTTCAGGTAATATGCCTTTATTATACTCTTCATTTTGGACCAGTATTCTTGTTTGGTAAACCTTTCAATTAAAGGAACAGGGAGGTTATCTTTTACTTACCAAACATTCCTTTGGGACAATTTTGTTTGGTTCATCAGTTCAACATGAGTGCATCCCTCAAGCCATCCTAGGCATGGATGTCATTTGTCAAGCCAAATCAGGGATGGGGAAGACTGCTGTTTTTGTTCTTTCTACTCTCCAGCAAATTGAGCCTACATCTGGTCAAGTTATTGCTCTTGTTTTGTGTCATACAAGGGAGTTGGCTTACCAGGTATTTGCAAATTCTGCAAGTTTGCTTGGTTGTTTTGAATTGAGAAAATGTTTTGTTTATCTCATGCTTTTTTGTTTCTCTTTATTGTGTAGATCTGTCATGAGTTTGAGAGGTTTAGTACTTATTTGCCAGACATCAAGGTTGCTGTCTTTTATGGTGGTGTCAATGTTAAAACTCACAAAGATCTGCTAAAGAATGAATGCCCGCATATTGTTGTTGGGACACCTGGAAGAATACTTGCTTTGACTAGAGAAAAAGACCTTTCTCTGAAGAATGTGAGGCATTTTATCCTTGATGAATGTGATAAGATGCTTGAATCACTTGGTAAGTACTTTTTCCAGCCTAGAGATTCTTAGTTTCTTTCATTGTTTCACATTATTGTTAGTACCTTAAGGATTGAGTTGCCTAACATGAAATTATCATTTTTCGTGCAGATATGAGGAGAGATGTGCAAGAGATCTTCAAGATGACTCCTCATGATAAGCAAGTTATGATGTTTTCCGCCACCCTCAGCAAAGAAATCCGTCCAGTTTGCAAGAAGTTCATGCAAGATGTAATGTCCTATGGCCAGTTGTACTTGAATTTAGAAGTCTTATGTTTTTAATATGCCAGATTTCTCCAAGAATCCTGTAGAAATATTTTAGAGTGCAATTGTCCTTCACAAGTCAATTTAAGGAAAACCTAGTTTTATTGGGTGTGGGATTGCAAAGAAGTGGTGCCCCAAGTCCTTGGATGGCTTCAGAGTGGAGTGTGATGTATTTTTGGTTTTTTTTGTTTTTTTCTTATTATTTACATCTCTGTTGGGCTGTGGCTTGTGAGGGTTCGGAGTTCAGTATTTGTGATTGAGAGTGGAGGGAGAGATTTTTTTTTTTGGCTGTTTTTTTTTGGGGGGGGGCAAAGAGAGGGGGTGGGGGTGCAGAAAGTGAAGGGGGACTGCTTTCTATGCTCTGCAGTTTCAGGTGCAGTGATGAGCTTGTGTTGAGCAATGGCAACACTAGCTTTCTGTGACTAGAAATTGTGTCTGCGAGGAGACATTTCAGCTGGACCAGAATGCAATTCAAGCGATGTGAATCAATCATTGATTTCCTTGTGGATTGCATTAGCTTGAGGAAGGCTCCTAATATGATTTACTATAACATTTGTTCCTTTCAGCCAATGGAAATTTATGTTGATGATGAAGCAAAATTGACCCTACATGGTCTTGTACAGGTTTGTGTTTAGATGTGTGCTTTGTTTACCATATTGTTTTCTTGTCATGCACCTTAGCATATTTTCAAAATTGCAGCACTACATCAAATTGACTGAGCTGGAGAAGAACAGGAAGTTGAATGATCTTCTAGATGCTTTGGACTTCAATCAGGTTGTCATCTTTGTCAAAAGTGTTAACCGGGCAGCTGAGTTGAACAAGCTACTTGTGGAGTGCAATTTTCCCTCAATCTGCATTCATTCTGGCATGTCCCAAGAAGAAAGGTTTGCCACTCCAACATGGAAAAAGCTGTCCTCTGTATCAATAAATCCATTGTGTTTGCTCTTATGTTTCCCTTTTTGAGGGTTGGTGGACTTCATATAGGTTGACTGCGATTTTTCCCCTTGTAATTTTGGTGTCTTATTGTTAACTTTCTGTTTATTTGTGAAATGATTTCTTTGAACTACATGTTCAGCATCTGTTATTTAGATGTGATATGCCTGGTGATTTAGGTTCCTTCATGCTCATTTTTGCACACTGCAAGTTTTTTTTTTATGGTTCTCCAAAAACATTCTGTGAGTTGGAGGATATTTTATGATAGTTCAATCGTGTGCCATTTTGCATGTTTAAAGTAACCCAAAGAAAATGTCTTTTGTTGGTTGGCTATTAACCAAGCAAAATTAGTTCTACCAGGTTTAAAAACAATGTTTGCAGGCAGCTGTTAAAAGTTCTGATATGAAATTTACATATCTGTAGGTTGATGCGCTACAAGGGCTTCAAAGAGGGGCATAAAAGGATTCTCGTGGCTACAGATTTGGTTGGTAGGGGTATTGATATTGAACGGGTCAACATTGTCATCAACTATGACATGCCAGACTCTGCTGACACTTACCTACATAGGGTAGCTTCATCTGCCTTCATTGAGCTTATTTAATTTTATCTTCCTTCTTTGACACTAGTTGAATCCTGGGCAGGTTGGTAGAGCTGGAAGGTTTGGTACAAAGGGACTTGCAATTACATTTGTGTCATCTGCTTCTGACTCTGATATTCTGAATCAGGTGTCAAAATTTTGTTCATTGATCTTTTACAGTTTTATTTATGCTACTTTCTTGCTGGTTTTTGACAGTTCTAAGCTGGTTTATTGTAGGTTCAAGAGAGGTTTGAGGTTGATATAAAAGAGCTTCCTGAGCAGATTGACACATCCACATACAGTAAGTTATCTTGTGTTCAATTAGAGGGCTTGGCTTCTTTTGCATATAACATTTTCTTGCACAATATTTAAAAGACAATAGAAATTCTCTTGCCCTACATAATTTCATTTTGTTGTTTTGGTATTTAGTCAAGGTTTTATCTCTGAAAAATGAAGGGAACCTGAGAGTGCAGGTTAATCTGTGTTGGGAGATAAATTCCTGCATTTGAACCTACCGTTCAACTTGCTTCTCTCTCTCTCTCTCTGTGCTTTTTTTTTTTGTTTTCTTAGGTTTTTGTGCGATGGGGGTGGTTTTTTTTCTCCCTTCTTTTTTTCTTTTTGTAAGTTATTACCACGGCATATGTAATGCTGATAATTCAAATATTTGAATCTGCAGTGCCATCGTAGTGAAGATTGGGTTGGTGGCTTCCAAGCTTTAAACATGGTTCCCGTTACGCACTTTTCAGGCCACTGTTTAATGGTGGCATATAGATGGCTTTGAGAGGGAGATGCTCTATCCGTTGGTTAAGAACCTAAAGAGTCATTGCAGCCTCCGAGTACTTGTTGTGGCGGTCCTTTTTATTTGCTATCTCTTTAGACTTTGCTAGCGTCTTCATGTGGAACTAATTGCTATTGATTTGCGGACAAACAACATAGAATTGGTAGATAACGGTGCCTAGTATATCTTTTGTCTTTAATGTGGGTTTCTCTCTTATTATAGTGTGGCTTTCTTTTCCTAGTTGGCTTCATCAAACCTATGATGGGCGACCTTATTGCTAAGTTATTGTATGTTTGGGGTTTCTCTTATCAAAATGCTTTAGTGTTTTGTGTCCGTGTCACGCAACTTTAAGAATTTCGATGGCTATGCCGGCCATTGTTTAAGAATAATTTTTACGGAATTGGAGTCCTGTTCACATTTGTTAACGCCGGTAATTAAGCGTCCTGCTGGAATTAATTTTGCATGTTGGATTTCATCTGAATTTTGCCTAAACGTCTGCCATTTAGGCTTTTGCTATGGCTGGGTGCCAGTTGCTGCGTTCACTTTGTGTTGCTGTTGCACTGCTTCTGTTTACCTTCCCTTTTTATTAGTTGGTGAGTGGTCTTTGTTGTGGCTGATGAGGCGTTTTTATGTGCGCGTGGGTGGAGTCATATCGTCGGGGTACCATTTTATTTTAAATTTGAATGGAATTTCCGTTCAGAGTAGAGATCCGGAATTTGCCCAATTGCTTGCTGGGGACATTTGGGAGGGTATTGAGTGTATGGAGGAGGAACATGCGGTGACCTACCAGTCATCGGTTACAAGTTTTGGTGCAAAAAACGACTATGGCGTGTAATAAATATGATAACGAACAGCGTACAATTATTGTCTTGGTAAATATATATGTATAAAGTTTTTTGGGTGCATAAACATAAAGATTAGGATGGCGTTACCTCAAGAATTGAGTATAACTTTGGAATTTAAAATCAATGGTAGGTGGTTTTGGTACACAATATAACAGATCATATGCTACCCTACCGTTAAGACGACCGAAACTCGCTTGGTTCTAAAATGGTAGGTAGATCGGATGTCTGGTGGGGAGGAGGTCATGGTGTGCCTACATGAGCCAAATCTGTGCTGTCTGAAAGCAAAGTCAAATCTGTACAAGAAAAGTAACCTCAAAATTCTATGCATCGCATTGTTGCAGTCTCTGATAGCATCATATTCATATATATATATATATATATATATATATATCTTGGCTAAGTAATTTCGGCCATATGTGCTGTCTAGACAACTCATTTCCTTCCATACCATATAAAAGTGGATCCTAAATTATCGTACTTGTCTTAAATTGTTATCCCACCCGTAGGTCTCAAGTAATGCGGGCCGATTTACATTTCAATTTACTTTTAAGTTATGTTATTCAAAAACAAAATTGTAGAACTAAGGCCTGCAATTAACAATTAACAAGAAAGAACCAAAAAAAAAAAAAAAAAGGCTGCCAATGGAAACAACTGAAAACAAAAAGTCAAGTCAGTCAACAAATAAAAATGAGTGGCCCCATAAATTTCTTAAAGAATTACAAAAAAAAAAAAAGAAGAAAAAAAAAAAGTATATATACTCCGAGCATCATTCTTCATTAAATCAGCTGGAACTTGAAGTTTACCATGATTCCATAGAATACATGATGTCCTCAGTTCGTAACCGAATGAAGAAAAGTCACCAAGAGCAGTTAGAGGTGTCAAACTCCGATCCGACTCGATGAGTTCACTTGAATTGAATCCACTCGAACAAAAAAAAAAAAAAAATTTGCTTCAAACTCAACCTAAAGATGTCTTTAACTTAAAATTGGCTAATAACTCCAAATTGTTTGAAAATTTAGGGGCAAACCCGCCTTGACCCGCACGATCAGCATGATTTGACTTTCTTTTTTTTTTTTTTTTTGAAAAAAACTAAAAAATTAATATTTAAAATATCAATTATATATATATATATAAACAATTTCCTCTAAGAGCAGCATATCATTATAGCATTTGTCTAGAAGATTCAATGGTTGAATTGCTGGCGGAGAAATGAGAGACTTATGGAGTGTGAGAGAAAACTATGGTAAGTAGTTTATTTTTCTTTTTGTTGGTCAACAGTTCTCCAATGTACAAATAAAAGCGTGTATACACAAAAGGAAGCACTTCCCTCATTTAATGAAACCCCCAATCAATCAAGATTTTATCATATAACCTTTTACAATCATGACGAGAGGCTCTCTGAAATTTTAATAGGATGTAAGCAAACCATATTGTGATTTGTATGATTTGCAGTGCAGTGGTCGAATATATCCTTTTATTTATTTATTTATTTATTTATTTATATTTGTTTCCAAATAGGCTGATGATTATTTTTTTTTTAGTTTTTTTTTATTCAAAACGAGCCTCATTAATTTAATGTGTATACAGTTGAAGAGGCTGGCTGAAAAATGTTTTAAGGAGGAGAAATCAGCGTTGAATGTTTCACTTGGAAGTTAGACGTAAAGACAAGAATATTTATGAAGGGGTTCCTCTCTCATCTATCACTTCAACTTTTACTAATATCTGCCTTAACATGCATGGCTGAGATGGGAATCCATGGTGGGGTCGGGCGCAGGAAGGTTGGTTATTGACCATGACAAGCAGTTCCATTTAACCAAGAGACCAAAGGACTCGTGGAGATTGAACGCAAACTTCAAGCGCATACCACCAGTTGGGCAGTTTAGAAAGATATCCTTTAGGGGTGATGATGTGTTGGAGGTTTTAAGACCTCCTTTTTCAGATACGGTCATGGGCTTGATGGTTTAACAAGCTTGAAAGTAAGTGCTCCGCTCCTTTATCTTGAACTTTGGCTTAATACAAAGTCTTAAATGCCTTGAGGGCATCCTATGTCTTCCTCATTTTACCATAAATGAGTTCTTTAAAAGCCAAGATCCAATACGAATCTAATGTACATCAAGTTAATTACCTGCGCTCGGGAATTACAACAGCTTTTCCAGGAATTTATGTGAGATAATAAATTGAAATTTGGACAAGTAAGATATTATCTCACTTCTCAACCTACAAGCCTTGCATTAATCTCGTCTCTGGGTGGGTAAGAGAAAGAGGAACAGACCACAATGGTAATGGCATTATGACGTGTTTGCCCAAAGCATATAATTTGACTGGTATATTTTGTCAAGTGGAAGATCAATTTAATTTAATTCATTCAAAAAGTGAGGTTAAATTTAGTGCGGGAAGAAGGTGAGGTGAAATTGATGTCAAGCTTTTAGTTTTGATGCCGTGATTGAGAGAGCATGGACATAATGAGAGGAAAAGTAGCCAAAGCAGGTCCCATCAAAGGTAACCCTGCGACGTTTGACGGGGTTACAATAAAAGAAATGTATGTAAATGAACGTAATTGTGTCAATAACGTGTCGATTCAAAGCGCTCCCAAGATTTTGATACTTCAAGCGTCATTACTGTTAATCGGATTGGTGATATATTTGCGTCATTTCCCCAAGTTTTAGACGCCCACATAAGTGTAATAGGGGGGCCGCTGAAGATGAGACGTAATGGCTGGCCATTTGAGGGGGTTATCCTTCCCTTCGAGAAATATATATGGGGCAACCTACCTAACTCTTAATTTGGCGTACCAAAAAAAGGGAAAACAATAATTCTAGTATTATTTCCAAACCCTTACAATTACTGCTTAGCTTGCCCTCCGTGCGTTATGGCAGTCTTTGACGTCTAGCTACCACAGAATCGAAAAGAACAGAAAGGCAGAGAGAAGAATCTGCTTGACAGCAAAATACAGTAATTGCCCCTCGCCTGCGCTCGCGCTCTTCTAGTATTTAAAGCAACCGACCACCTCCATTTCTGCCTCTCATCCCATGATGCATTCTTACCTTTTCACTCACTCACTCACTCACTCACACATATACACAGGATCGTCACTCACGCACACGCACCCTCACACGCACACACACACACACACACACACACACACACTCACACTTACACTCACACTATGGCCTCGTGCGGTACTGACATTAGCTTAGCGCAACTTCACATCTACCATGGTACAGATCGACAGGTATTCTCTCAATTGGTTATCACTCTGATGCGAGACCCAGCAGAATCTCTGCTACTCATGGCACTATGGCTATGGCTGGAAGAGATGGGTTACCCAAACATCATTGCGAAGATGGCCTCCAACCTCCTGGATCCTCTGGTGAACGCCTTAGCTGATGAAGCCGCTTTATCATTGAAATGTTTGGAATCCAACACCCTTCCCAACGAGTTACCAAAAGGTGGCATGCCCTTGACCGCCAAGGTCATGGGAAAGGACATTAGTTTCATGTTTTTCCTCCGGAACAAGTTCACTGCAATTAGCGGCATCAAAAGCTTTCTGAACACCGTTTGCTCTCGCATCTTTACTGATATTTTGCAGCGTGTTTTGGGCACGTCGCCTCCCTTAGCAGTTGCCAATCAACAGCAGGAGTCTCTCATTGTTCCAGGCTTTCCACACCCACTGTTTGGGGACGTCACCATAATGCCCAAGGCCGTGGGCCCCGATGAGTTCCCCAAGGGCGGGCTGTGGGGTTGGGAGCCCTATAACAACATCACAGAGGACGACAGGACCATGTTTCTCACCTTTTCCCGGGGTTTCCCGGTGCTCAAAGAAGAGGTGACCAACCTTTTTACGGAGAATTTTGGCGACTGTGTTGTCCGTGTACAAATGCAGGACAACGTTGCTACCAGCGAGCAACCTTTGTTTGCAAAGATCGTTTTGCGCTCCATAACAACCATTGATCGCGTCTTGAATGGCCAACGCATAGCCAAATTCCGGTTCAATGGCAAGCACATTTGGGCTCGAAAATACGAGCGCGGGGATTTTGTTAAACAATAATAATAATAATAATAATAATAAAAATAAAAAGAAGACCATGGATGGGGTGTGAAATCCGAGAAGCATAGCTAGTCTCTTTGAATAAATTTGTCGATCCCTTAATTGCGACACATAAATATGCCTGTTTTTCCTCGTCGTTCATCATTACTGGTTCTTCAAAAAATGTCCGATTGTCTGATGTAATTTTGGCGTTCCCTGGCTCTTTTTTAATTTATGTTCCCTTTATTATACTAAATAAAAGCAAAAATTTAATCTTCTACTTAAGGGGTATTATATAATTAAGAATTAGAAGGTTTACTTTCTCACTTGTAACCGAAAGATGAATTCAGCAAATTTAACATTTTCTTTTTAGAACATATCTGTTACACTTGTCAACTTATTAGAGAAAACTGATTTTTCATTACTTTGTTTTTCACGAAGTCAGCATGAGAAAAAAAAAAAAAGAGAGAGAGAAAAGACAAGCATTAACTGCACCAAAAGAGTTAATTCTAATCTAGTAAACTAACTATTTCTTGTTTTTCTTCTTCTTGTTACTGATTTTCAGGATTCTTCTATCTAATTGAATCAGTTTCGTTTTGTACTTGCCCAAAAATTAAAGAATTTTAAGAAGGAAGAGTTTTAGCTTTTTTTTTTAGTTTATCAAAAAAAAAAAAAAAAAAAAAACTATACTAGTTACTACCACATAGTATGAAATAACTCTGTACAATTTTTTAGCCTACTGTCTTTGACCTGTCTTAAGTTCAAAATTTAAAATTCGGAAATTCAAGTTCTTCATGTCATTAATTAACTACCGAACAAAGTAGATATTCATGTGAGGGCTTCGGTACGTTAAATGACACATTGATTTTGCAGTAAGATAATTTTCTGTGACTTTGCTTGCTAACTCGAGAAAAATCAACATCACGATAGGAAGTGCATAAGGTTAATTTTGTGTGTGTTAGTAATCGTTAAAAGCAGTGAACCAGCGAGTACAAATTGGTCGTTAAAAGTCGTTAATTTATGATTATTCTCTATTGCGAACCATTGGAGTATATTTTTTCTTACTGACTGTCTGTCGTTAAACAACATAATTTATTGTCGCTAATTTATGATTATTGCTGTTATTGTCGTTAAACCACCTTCTTTTGTTAAACTATCTTTCATGACAATGTCAATTATAATTTCAGAACTTAAAATTATTTGTTTCTAAAGCAAAGAATTAATGGATTTAAGCGCTTTTGCATAGTTAAGTAAATTATGTTTCGCTTTTTATGTATGCACACATAAAGTAACTCCTACCAATAACAACAAAACTAATAGTTCTTCTTCTTCTTCTTCTTCTTCTTCTTCTTCTTCTGCTTCTTTGTTTTATTTTGTTTTATTTGATTTTATTTTTTTGGTGGTAAAGATGGAGGCTTAAAGCCTAAAACGAAGAAACAACGTTACAGAGACTGCTATCTAGGCCAACCAATCCCTACAAGGTCCTGTTTAAGTAGTGGCAATAACCCCCTTTAGAGGTTCCGCAAGAATATGAAAGCCTTTTGAGAGAGTGAGAAGGCTTGGTTTGCCAACCAGTCAGCAACTTTGCTCCTTTCACCATAGACATGGTTTACCTTCGGCCTCTAGTGTTTTTTTCTCAAGAGAGCCTAACAATTCTCTAAGTAGGATGGGCAGTGGATGTGTGGGCGGAAACCCGCTTTGCAAGCACCGCACTGCCACTGCAGAATCCACTTGTGAGCATATTTTACGACAGTCATGCTCCCAAGCAAGCTGTAACCCCCTTAAAGATAACCCCTAAGCTCAGCAGCAAGAGATGTATAGATCTCCGGATATTATGCGCAAATCCAATGACCCATCTTCCTTGTAAATCACGAAACACTCTTTCAACACTGCTAGCCCAGGATTGACCCTTAAATCTCTGTCGGTGTTCAATTTGATCCAATCTTCCACTCGGGGAACCAATCCATCGGGTGTTGTACTGAAGATGCCAATGGTAGTGTGTCATGGATAGCCAGACCATCATTGCACTCTTCAGCCATCCCTGCTCAATAACAATGAGCCATACGCAAGATAAACTCTGAGGAATAATATGTTGTCCTTTTTCCGATCGTTGCATACTCTGCTCTCTACTTCCATGCCCACGAACAAGTGGTGGCAAGGATGATGGGCTATTCATTAGGGTCTCCATAACCAATATTAGAAACCAGCCACTCACCCGGTGAACAAAAACAAAACCAAAAACCAAACTTTCAATGTCGGTGCCACTAGCGAACGCCGCAAATTCGCTACAGGCTTACAATCCTTCAATAAGTGTATTATTGTCTCATCCCACACTCCGAAAAGTGGACAAATAGGTTATTTAGCAAAACCTCACTGCCACCTTACCTAGTCAGTCTTCAGTCTTCCCCACACCACATGCGAAATAAAACATCTAATTCTCTTAGGAACTCTTACCTTCCATAAACCATTCAACGTTGGATCCCATGCAGGCCTAGACTCAGCAGGTATCAGTGATTTATAAGCCACATTCACAGAAAATTCCCTATTTGAAGAGCCCTCAAAATGATCTTGTCGTGACCAGTGATCTTTCCAAAAACGCACCTTGTTGCCATTGCCCACACGCCCTCTACAATCACCTTCTATTATATTATTGGTTCGAACCATCCCCATCCAAGCTGCCGATGACCCATGCCTATACTGAATATTAGCTTCACCCCTCCTACAACATTTTCCTTTGAGAATTCTTGCCCATCGGCTTTCTAGTTCGGTATGGAATTACCAACCAAGCTTAGACAACAAAGCATTATTAGCCATTTTAGCCTCTCAAACTCCTAACCTTCCCAATTCTTTGGGATGACACACTGCCTTCCAGCACACCAAATGCACCCATGTGCTCTATTCAAAATTCGTTCACAAAAATTTCTGATTGTACCTCTCTAGGCGGGGACAAAAAGATGCTGGAAGATGCACCGTTTGCGTGGCATAAACAAGGATTTCCATGATTATAGATTTGATCAATGTAAGGCGACCAAAATAGGAAAGTTGTTGAGCTTTCCACCCGGCAAATCTGTGTTATACTGTCTAAAATAACTTTATACATTGAAGTCGATAACCTTTCATTAATAATAGGCATACCTAAACAACGACCCACATCAGTTGTCAATTAAATACCTATATGTGACCTCAAAGTTCTTGCCTATCATGACTCTATGTTTTGAGACACTAGGAGTCTCGACTTTTGAACACTAATCCTTTGCCTTGCCCTAGCACAGAAGCCCTCTAGACAACTCTTCACAACCTGTACTTATTCTGAATTTGCTTCCACAAATAACTCAACATCATCATCTGTGAAAAATCAGTGCAATAATCTCGGACCCTGCCTAGAGAGGAAAATAAGTTTCCAATAAACAAGCCACTGCTTCTTTATTTGATGAGATTTTTGAAATTATAATCATGTGTGATATTTTTTATATTTTGACGTTCTAAATGTTTAATTGATGTTAATATATTTAAATTATTTTTCTATATCTTTAATTGATTGATTGAATAAAATGTTGAGCTATATATGTATATAATCCTTTTGATTCATGCAATTTCAAGAAAGATCTTTGAGAGGAATTGTTTGATTGATTCATGCTATTGCAAAGATCTTACATTTATGTCAAATCTCTATTTTAAGAAAGGAATTGAATGAGATCTTAAAAGACCTCAAAAAAAGATGAAAAGATTCAAGGTGATTCAAAGTTAGCAAAAATTTGAGAACGATCAATTTATATCATTGACTATATAAGATAAATTAAAGAGAAGAGAAGCTAAAAAGAAATGAAAAATTTGGATTGCTTGGCCAATTAGTGCTTGTGATTGATTAAACACCGAAAAGAGTTAAATTATTTAGTGCAAAAAGAAATAAAAATTTCATTCTAGTCCAATTGATGAAATTGTGATTGATGAAATTGTGATTGTTGTCAATTAAGGTAGCTAAAAGATATGAAACTAAAATGTTGAAAATGTCACAAAAAATTAAGGTCGATTGACTTGACCATATTTGTAGTAGACTGATAGGACCGAAGAGCTGGAAGTGCAATAAGCTAAAATAGTTCCAAAGATTTTGGGTCGGTTGACTGATACTAGAGAAGAGAAATGTTTTATTTTGAAAATTGATTCTCTTTATGGAAAGAAATTAATGTCCAATGGTTAGTTTTTGCCTTTTGTCTATAAGGGAGTTTAAAAATCTCTTTTGTAGATGACATTGAGAAATTTTATAAAGTTTAGTGCAATATCAAAGAGAAAAACAAGAGAAAGAAAAAAAAAATTAAAGAGCAAAGACATTAATTTCTTTCTATAGAGATTAAAAATACTTTAGTGAAAAGTGTTAAAGGTAGGCCTTTAAGTATTATAAGTAACCATTGGTTCTTATTAATACTTTATAAAAGTTTTGTTGTCATTAAGGTTAAGGTGATTAACTATAAAAAGTTGTCTTTACTTTACAAAAGAAGAAGTCATATGTAATGAACTCTTAAGAAAAGAACTTTTAGAAGTAGTCATAGGCTCTTGATTTAAACTAAATTACTATAAATCATTTTACATGTTCTCTCTTTTCCTTTATTTCTATTCATTTTTTGTTGTCCATATTGTTTACTTTACTTTTATTTATTGCTTATTTTGTTATCTTTTTTAGAGTTAAGATTGAGTGAAGGTTAAATAAACAAGCTAATTAAATCCAATTTATTGTCCCTTCCACCTTTTGGGTTGCCTTAGGGACTAACACTATTATGTGACCTAGTTTCTCCTTGCTTAAATTCTTGTGACATTTAGAATGGCTTTGTGATTCGTACATTCCATAAGATTCTCATAATGATTGTAGATATGCAATCCATTATAAGGTTAATCCAAGAATTTGCAAGGAAAGCTCCATCAATTTATCCTTTACAAATCTCACTTTAGTCGATCACAAGCTTTTTCTAGATCCAACTTAAGTACCATGAACATTTTCTTTCCTTTTAGCCCCTTTATTTTATATAAAACCTTTTATAGTATAACAATATTATCAGATATGTGTTGACCTAAGACAAAACTTACCTATATAGGTGCTAGCCATTTAAAAAGAAATGCTTTCACTTTGTTGATTGTCACTATAATAACTATTTAATACATCTATTACAAAGATGGATTGATTTAAAGTTAATAATTATCTCAGGTTGAGTCTTCTTTGGTATAAGAACTAAAATTATTTCAATAATATATATTGGTATTAAGTCCTTATTCAAGATCATATGTGTAAATGAAGTTAATGAGTTGCCAACCACATTCCATTATTTTTGGAAGAAGATGACATTATAACTATTTATTCTTGGTGCCTTAAATTATTTTATATTAAACAAAGCTTTTTGTACTTCATCTTTATTTGACACTTGGTGCTATGACCAACTACTGGCATCTATTTACTTAGGGGCCTCTTTTATTTACAGAGCAAGCCTATATCAAAAGGAATCATAGCCTCACATTCATGCCTATTACAACATCAAAGGGTACAATTGTTTAAATCTATTGGTTGACCCAGTTATTGTAAGCTTAACTCATTTTCTACTTTAAGATGTTTGATACCTTTTGCATATTATGTTATTTTCACTTGTTGAATCATTTTAACCTTTATAAGACCCTTTAAATTAGTTGCATCCCTATTTATGGCAATTCATTGCTATCTTTAATTATTCCTTTTTGTTGATGTTTATTGTAAAATGCATATACCCGTAACCTTATGAGGATCTTTAAATAACCAATCCATTGTTTTATACCTTGAAATTTTGTTTCCATTTAACCATTCTTGTCCCATTGTACAAGCTTGTCTACCTACTACACGTCACCTTATTACACATGGCATTATCATCACTAAGGTTTAGTAAACCCTTAAGTGGTGTGAAAATAGCCACAACTCCTTCACTACTAAGAGCTTCCATAACTTTTTATACACCTAGCACTTCAAAGTAAGACCTCACTCCCTTATTTTTCCCTTAATCAAGTTGTCCATCACTAACTCCTTGAGGTTGTCATCTTCTATTCACCCTTTCCTTTCCAATTATTGTACTAGCATTAAGGGGCCATAAATCTTATCCTACTTTGGCCATTTTCCCTTCAAACCTATTGGCTTTTCCCTATCATTAACTTGTGCTCCTTCTACACATGAACATGTTTCTTAGCCATACTTTCCATAATGAAAACAATCCATGTAAACACCTTTATATTTAAGACACCTAATCTTGCCCCTCTAACTCATATTGAGTTACCAAAAGTAATGGTATATCAATTGTTATGCACAAATAGGTAAAATATCCCTTTGAAACCTCTTTTATTATTTTGTCAATCTTCACTATTTGGCCAATTTGATTCCTTATCCTTTATAAAATCCTATAATTGTAATACTTAAATAGAAGTTAGTGAAGGCATAGGCAAACCACTGATTTATTAATAAAAACTTATATATATATGTGTGTGTGTGTTAACTTAAATGTATCGTGATAAAAGACATTGCATATGTATGTGTGCAAGTGTGTGTGTATCTTTGCAACAATTACTAACATTTGACTTGTCATAAATATGCAAGCTCTTGGCAATGGACAATACACACACATACACATACAAAGAGGAAAGCATAAATAGATGATAAATTCCTATTTTTATATAACATTAATTAAATCTCTATATTAGTTTTAAATCAAAAAATGATTATTAAACATTACCTTGTAACTGCATATGTCTTTATGGTCTTGTATTTATAACTAGAGATCATTAGTTCTCATATCTATTACGCATTTAATCTTGAGGGTTGCCATAACTATCTATTTTGCCATTTTGTGATTGAGAGGTCTGTAATCATTAACAAGTTATCACCATAAAGATGGCAATGCTCCTTATCCCCACCCCTCTTAAATGAGGTAAAAGAAAATTAATTATGTATTGAAGTAGGAATCTGTTGAGCTCATATTTGATGACTAATGTTAGATTTGTTGTCAACAATATCTTATAGATTTGTCCTTGTTGATTGATGTTATGAGTGCCTTTAAGATGTGTTTGCTGTATCTGCAAAGTGTTGGTAGAATTAGCTAATGAACAGCCTGTTAAGGTAGAAGCTAAGGAAATTGCTCAGGATCTAGTAATGCAAGTTGTGGCCTGCCCATAAGTACAATTTGTTTCTGTCAAGGAGATTCCCAAAAGCATTGTGAACAAGGAAAATGAGCTTGAGATGTAAAGAGATCATTTGTCAAAACTCTTGATGTTTGGGCAACCCTAAATTCAATGAGTCAATGTTGACCGTTGACCCTAAATTTTAGGAGTTAATGCTGACTGTTAACCTTAAATTTTATGAATAAATGCTGACCATTGATTGTAAGGCAACTCTAAACATAAGGCTTATAAATATCCATGTAGTTATTAAGAAAAAGTGTGTTTTGTAGAATATTAGGCAAGGCTTGGCAGAAGAAAAAGAGTGTGTTGCAGAATATAAGAGAAGGCTCAATAGAGGAAGGAAATGTGAGTGCTACAGAACGCTAAGAGAGTGTGAGTGTTACAGACAATAAGAGACGGCACGATAAAGGAAAAAGGAGTGTGTTGCAGAAACATAATAGAGAAATATATTGCAATGGTAGAGAGCAGCCACCAAAAAGAAAAGGTGAGGGCATGACAGTGAGTAGAAAAAAGGAAAAGATAGAGAGCATAATAAGCAGCTGCAGAGGAAAGAAACACAACAGGTAGAAAAAATTATAGAAAGAGAGTAGAGTTATCATGAGAGGAACTGTAGAAATAGAGTAAAGCTATCATGAGAGGAACTACAGAAATAAAGCAAAGCTATCAAGAGAGAAATTGTAGAAATAGAGCAAAACTGTCAAGAGAGAAATAGTAGAGAGCATAGCTGGAAAAAGTATGAGTTGTAGAAATAGAGCACAGTAGAAAATAATAGGTAGTGGCACAACAAAAAATAACAGGAAGTGGCGTAGCAGAAAAGAAAAAGTAGTAACAGCAGAAAAGGAAGAAAAAGCGAAGAGAATTTGCAGCAGAGAGAACCTACAGTAGAGAGAACTTGCAGCGGAGAGAACTTGCAATGGAGATAGCCTGTAGTAGAGAGAAACTGCAGAGGAGAGAACTTGTAATAGAGATAACCTGCAACAGAGAGAACCTACAATGAAAAGAACTTACAGAGGAGAGAACTTACAGAAGAAAGAACTTGCGAAGGAGAGACAGTAGCAGTTGTAGAAAATGAAAGAGAAATTTAGAAGTAGAAGAGAAAGAGAGAGTACATGGTAGAAGGAGGTAGTAGCTATAGAAAGAAGAACGCAGTAGTGGTAGTAAGAAAGAGACAATAGCAGCAGTAGAAGAGAAAGAGAGAGTACACAATAGAAAGAGGTAGTAACTACAAAAAAAAGGAGGTAGTAGTGGCAACAAGAAGGAGACAGCAACAGTAGCAGAAGAGAAAAAGAGAGAGCACGACAAAAGGAGATAGTAGCTATAAAAAGAAGGAGGCAGCAGCAGTAGCAAGAAGGAGACATCAGCAGTAATAAAAGGGAAAGAGCAAGTGTAAGGTAAAAAGAGGTAGTAGCTGCAAAAAGAAGGAGGTAATAGTGGTAGAAAGAAGGAGAGAACCTGTAGAAAAGAGATAGCAGCAACGGCAGAAAGGAAACGAGTGAACCTGTAGCAGAGGGAACCTGCAAAGGAGAGAACTTATAGAGGAGAGATAATAGTAGCGATAATAAAAAAAGGAGAGAACTTGTAGAGGAGAGACTTGTAAAACTTGAGGAGAGAAATTGGCAGTGAGGAAGGAGAACATCCATTTTCTGCAATAGTAGCTTGTGCACATTGAGTGATCTTTCTTAAGGAAGTTTTTTGTCATAAACTTTTTATGTACTTCTTGAAAAAGGGTGGGAGACCCTTGGAGTGATCAAAAGATCATTGTAAATGGTTGAGGAGTGATCCTTCCACAACATCAGTTGTATCCTTTGATAATAAGAGTGGATTGTGTGATTTAGGAGTGATTCTATCACATTGTAGACGTAACTCGCACATTGTGGGTGAACTATGTAAAAATTCTATATGTTCTTAGGTGCTTGTATTTGCTTGATATTCATATGGTTGTTCTCACATGAAGAAGCAAGATTAAATTGGATCATTGACTTTAACAGGTCATAGAGGTTTAATTAGGATAGATTTGTAAAAGGTAAGCATCTCACACTGATTCATCCCTTCCTCCTTTCAATGTGAGACCTAAGAAGGTTCTCATCAAAATCTTTAATCTTTGAAATTTTAAATAAAGATAGGATAAGATGGTATTCCAAGTCATTGACCCTTTTCTTGATGCCACCATGATTAATTATTTTAAACCCAAATGTTTCATATTATGTTTTGATGATCACAAAACGTTAAGGGTTGCTAATGTGTTCATTTAAATGTGATTATTGGATAGATCAAATTGCCCAAACAAACAACTATTAAAGGAAGTAAAGTTAGCATTAAAAAAGAATTAGGCTAACCTAACTTCTAGATTGTGCGCTTAACTAGAAAGGAATTAATGATGAGCTATACATATTTGAAAAGCTAGACATTTCTAGTTTCCAATGCCATTAGCTATGTATTATTAAAGATGTATAGAGGAAGATATGATTGAAATAATAAAATGCGCCAAATTGTCAAGATTGGTTATATGGTTTAACTTTTAAAAGATATTGTGTTAATTAGAGCTAAATTAAATGGTAAGTAGTATATGGTTGGAAAAACATTTTTGTCTAGTTTCTAATGCAAAATGCATAATATGATTTAAGATTTTAAAAAGAGAGTTATGTTGATTTATTGAAAGGAGTAAATTCTCTAAAGTTAAAAAGAAAGGAAAGATTTGAATGAGTTTATGATAAAAAGGAAAAGAGTTTGAATTTGAATAAGATTATGAGAAATAAAAAAAATTAATTGAATAAGATTGAGAAAGAAAGGAATATTATTTGAAACAAATTAAAAGTGATCATATAAAGAAAAGAAAGAAATCAAGTAATTATTATGATTAATAAAGTAGATGAATTATGATACAATCATTAGATGAATTAAAGAAACTAGAAAAAGCAGTTTTGGTAGAAATTTTGGAGCATTTGACTAGAATAATTATTATCATTACCTAAATAAGTAGAGTATTTGTTGCAAAAAGCTATTTTTAGACCTAAGGTTTAGATCGGTTCACTAGATTTGTCGTTATAATCAATTAATGTGATAAAAGCAATGAACTGTAGGAAGCTTTATTTTGGATAGGAGTTTGGACTAGTCGACTAAATCTACCTTAAAGTCAACTAATGCTTAGAGATAAAGTTTCTAGATTTGGTATTATCATCTTTCAATATCCAACTTAAATGTTACAAATTAGTCGTAAGATGAAAAAAAATAGAATTTTAGCTTTTTTGTCTTCCCCAATAATATTTTAGTTCTTCATTAACACATTTCATTAGTTATAAGTCATTCATGGGGGAAAAATAGTTTTGAGAAAATATTTCCAACTTAAAGGCCTACCACTTTATGCTTCAACAAAAATTACTATAAGTAACAACTTTTGTTCACTTTCTTAACCAATATATCTTATTAAGAATATTAAAATTCATGTGTCGGATGCAATAAATAAGAATAATGCATCATGCTACATAAGAATATAGCCAAATTATGCAGCATATTGATATCTATAAAATGTGCAACCAAATAACTATTTGAATTCAACATCAGTTATATTTAAAAACTCACTTTGCTTTAGGAATAAGTTGTCTAGTTTCCTTGTGCATGCAAATTTTATAAGTTGTGGCCTTTGTACATCATCAAACTTTGTCTATTAGCTTTTAAAAACAAATTAGGGATCTAAAAGGAGAAAGAGGTATTATATTTTTTTAAAATAGCAAGTTAACTATTCTTTAAGATATCAACAATAGTAATTGGTGAGGACTGTTTTAGGTCTCACACTAAAAGAGGGGTTAATCAATGTGACATATGCGTTTTTTATAAATCAATTTGGATTTAATCTTTGTAACTTGTTAGAGTTGATGATCTAATTTTTATTTTTCTCCTTTATGTGAGCACGACCGTACGACTAAAAAATCAATGTGCAAGTACCTAAGAACACATGACAATTTTTACATGGTTCACCTACAATGTATGAGCTACGTCTACGGTGTGATAGGATCCCTTTTAAATCACACAATCCACTTTTGCTATCAAGGGATACAATAATGTTGTGGAAGGATCACTCCTTTACCACTTGTGGAAGGATTACTCCTTAACCGCATAGAACAATTTCCTGATCAAGGAGTTGATCTCCTGATTACTCTAAGGGTATCCCACCTTATTTTTTAACAAATTTATCAAGAGTTTATAGTAAAACATTTCTTGGAGAATGATTACTTAATGTGTATAGATTGTTAGAGCAGAATATGGATGTTTTCCTTCCTTCACTGTTGGTGTTGTCTCACCTATTGTTGGTGCTGCTTGTACGTGATGCTAATGCTGTCCGTATGCATTGTCATTTCTATCTACCCACACTGCTAATGCTGTCCGCTACTAATACTATCCGCACGTGCTGCTGCTGCTGTTCGTGTGCGCTGTTCTTGCTATCCACATGCGTTGTTGCTGCTGTTCGTAGGAGCTGCAGTTGCTGTCCACATGCACTGTTGCTATTGTTTGCACGCACTCCACACGTGCTGCTCTTGCTGTTCGCATACACAGTTGTTGTTGTTTATTAGCGCTGTTGCTATTGTTTGCACACATTTCGCATGCATTGCTCTTGTTGTTTGCACGCACTCCAGTTGCTTATCACACACACTATTCTTGTTGTCCGCGTGTGCTGCTTCTGTCCATATAAGTTGTTGCTATTCGCAGGCGCTGCGACTGTTGTCCATACGCGTTGTTTCTACTATTTGAGCGTACTGCTGTTGTTTACTCACATTACTGTTGCTATCTGCTTGCACTGCTGTTGTCTGCTTGCCTTGTTGCTGCTATTAGCTCACACTGTTGTTGTTTGCTTGCCTCGCTGCTGCTATTAGCCCATACTGCTACTTTTGCTCGCGCTGCTGCTTCTATCCGCGTGTACTGTAGTTGTCTTCTTGTGCCGCTGTTGCTGTCCCCATGCGCTGCAGTTGTTTTCTTGTGCCGCTGTTGCTGTCCCCATGCACTGCAGTTGTTTTCTTGTGCCGCTGCTGCTTTCTCTGTGTACTATATCTGTCTTCTCGCGTTGCTGTTGCTATCCACGCACGCTGTAGTTGTCTTCTTGCACTGTTGCTTTTATCCGCACGTACTATAGTTGTCTTCTCATGCCGCTGTTGCTATCCTCGCGCGTTGCAGTTGTTTTCTTTTGCTACTGCTAATTTCTCTACATACTACATCTGTCTTCTAGTATCACTGTTGTTATCCGTGCGCATTGTAGTTGTCTTCTCATGCCGCTGTTGCTATCTCCATGCGCTATAACTATTTTTTCGTGCCACTGCTGCTATTCCTGCCTGCTGCAACTGTCTTCACACACCGCTGCTATTTGCATGTTGGTTGCTAATGCAAGACCCTTTTGCAGCTGCTCCACCCCCTGCCAGCTGTTGCCTTGGTGGTTTGTTAAGGTCAGACCCTTTTTTTGCTATTTCACCTCTTATTGGCTGTTGCTCTATCTTCTGCCAGCTACAACAGTAGTTGCCTTAGTGGTTTGTTGGTAAAGGTGGATGCCTTGGTGGTTTTTGCTGATGTAGGTGGCTGCCTTGGTGGTGTTTATTAGTGCGGGTGGTTAGTTACCTTGCTTTCTTTCTTTCCTCCTTGCCCGACTACACCTTGCTACTTTTCCTTGGTGGCTACTGTACTCTCCTTGGCTGGTTGCCTTGCTGCTAGCTGCCTTGCTGCCTCTCCTTGCCTTTAGGTTTGTTGTTCTCTCTCCTTTGGCCGACTCTCTCAATATTCTATAGCACACCCCCTTCTTGTTAGATGCATAGGAGTATTTATAGAGTCTTGAGATTAAGGCTACACGATCATCAATGGTCATTGTTAATTCCTACATGTTGTCTTACAATTAATGACTAGATTTAAGCCCTAAAATTTAGGGTCAATGGTCAACGGTCATGGTTAATCTTAACCCTTAAAATTTAGGATCACGGTTAACATTGACTCCTTAACACCAAGGTTAACCTGTTATCACTAGTTTTTTCCAATGACCTCACTATATCTTAATGACATTCACAACATCAAATTAACATATATAATCGTGTGAGATGGTGTTGACAACAAATTTAACATTAGCCATCAAAGATGGGCTCAACAATAATATTAATGGCTATTATTGCAAATATCATATGCTCCAAGAGTAAGATTTATAATAATAAACATAATAAGTAAACTTTATATGTCTATATTTGCACCACAAACTGCCTATAATCTCAAAAACCAAATATGTTATGGTTAGCGAGATTTAATTAATATTTGTTTGGCTAATATAAATGATGAACTCTTATCTTGGCATCAACTAAATTAACAATATACCAAATAAATGATAAAGTTATGTAACACACACACACACACACACACACACACACATACATAAAAGTTTATGAAATTTGTTTCAAAGAAAATGTTTTCCTATTAAGTAGGATGTAAAGAAATATAAAAGAAAACAAAATATTTTTCAAAAGAAAAGAAATTGAAGAAATAATACCAATTTTGATTGTAGAAAGTTAACTTATTATGTTGTTGCAAGTTATCTCCGTTGTAGGTTATCTCTGTTTCTACTACTAGCGTTGCCTCACTTGCTGCCTCGGTAAGATCTCTCCTTTGCTACCATTGCCGCATCCCCTACTACCTTGGCAGGTTGCCTCCTCTGCTGTTATAGGTTGTCGGACCTGTTGCCAGACCAAGTTTTCTCCTCCTGCTGCTGCAAGCTGCCGGTCTTGCTGTCGAGACACGTTTTCTCCTCGGTTATTACAAGTTGCTAGACTTGCTGCTATTACTTCTTGTATGCGTAGCATCGCTACCTACATGTTCTATTATTGCTATTTGCATGTGCACTTACTGTTATTGCTGCTTGCACTCACTGCTACTACTGTTCATACGCACTGCTGCTGTTGTTTGCACGTGCATGTGTTATTATTGCTGCCTGTACATTTTGCTATTGCTATCCCCACTCACTACCGCTATTGTCTGCATACATTGTTATCATTGTTCGTATGTGTATGGGTTGCTATCGCTGGTTGCACATTTTGCTATTATTGTTCGCATGTGCTGCTATTGCTACCTACACTTTCTGCTATTGCTACCTAGACGCACTACTATTGCTATCCACACATTTTGCTATTGTTGTCCACATGTGCTATTACTGCTGTCCACACATTTTGCTATTACTGTCTGTATGTGCACGTGCTACTATCTTTGTTTGCATATGTTGCTATCGCTGATTTGGCTATTGGGCACACTGCACTTACTGGTTTGGTTGTTGGGCGCACTGCATTTGCTAGTGTAGCCTCTTGGATGTGCTACTGGTATTGGTATAGCCTCCCAGACATGCTGCCGGTGTTGGTATAGCCTCCCGCATGTGCTATTGCTATTGGGAAGCCTCTTGGACATGTTGCTAGAGCTGGTATAATCTCTTAACCATGTTGCTGCTGCTGTTGGGAAGCTTTTTTGACGTGCTATTGGTGTAAGGACATGCTGCTGGTGTTGGTATACCCTCCTAGATGTGCTGCTGGTGCAGGGATGCCTTTTAGTTTGTCTCCCTTATTACAGAACCTATTGATGGCTACTGACCTTTTTGGTTTATCTCCCTTGCTACCGGATCTACTAGTGGCTGCTGTACTTGCTTGTCTCCCTTGCTGCCAGAACTTATTGATGGTTGCTGACCTTACTAGTTTGTCTCCCTTATTGCTGAACCTGCTGGTGGCTCTCTTTAGCATGGCTGCTGCATGTCTCTTTTGCTGGTTTGGTGTGGTTGCCTGTTACTGCACCTTGTTCTCCTTTTGGCTTGGCTGCCTCATTCTTTTTCCTTTGGTATAGCTATCGGTTGCTGCAACTTTTCCTTTGATTGGTGTGGTTGCCTTCTTCTTTGGTGGTTGCTATCACCTCCTCCTTGGCCGACTGTTGCTGCAACTCCCTTGGTCGGCTACTGCACTTTCCTTGGCTAGCTACACCTTCCTTAGAGGCTGCCTTTTTTACCTTGGCTAGTCACTTTCTTCTTTAGTGGCTGCCTTTCTCTTTACTGCTTAACCTCACTTTGGCTGCCCTCTCTTTTCAGCTTGTCGTTCTCTCCTTGTGGCTGGCTGTTCTCTCTTATTTTTCTATAGCTAATTGTTCTCTCTTGTAGCCCACACAACTCTATTTACAAAATGTATAGGGATATTTATAGAGCCTTGAGATTAGGGTTACACATTCATTAATGGCTAACGTTGATTCCTAAAGGTTGCTTTATAATTAACAATTATATTTGATTCCTAAAATTTAGGGTCAATGGTCAACGTTGACTTCCTAAAATTTAAGGTCAATGGTCAAGAGTCAATGGTCAACTTTAACCCCTAAAATTTAGGGTCATGGTCAACATTAACTCATTAACTTCAGAGTTGACCTCCCATTATCGGTTTTGCCAAATGACCTCTTTGCATCTCAACAACATTCATAACATCAAATCAACACATACAAGCATGTGAGATGGTGTTAACAACAAATTTAACATTAACTATTAAAGATGGGCTCAACAATCTCCTCCTTTGGATTTGTTGGCAACACATTAAATCCAACATCTAGCAATACACATATAACAACCTTTGACATTCACAGCTCCCCCTAAAACATGCATCTCCCTTAATCGGGTCTAACTCCCCTTTTCTACTTCTCCTCCTTTATAATTTCTTGCCCTTTATTCATCAATCTACTCCCCTTTTTGATCAATATATACTCTCTTTGGATTTATGCAAAATATCTCCCCCTTTGACAACAAATCTAAAGAATAATAGAAAAGGGAAGGGGAGAGGTGTTAAAGGATACCTTAGCCTCTAGGGGGTGATTGAATACTTAAGTTTAGCCTTTTTTGTCCAAGATGTCTCAATCTTCTATACCATAACAAATTCTCATCTTTAGTGCTCATGTAGCATGTATTTTTGCTTCTAGAAACTTGGTATAAGTTGTTATTTGTTTTTTCACCCTTAGTAAGAATAGCACCATCACATAATCTCTTAACTGTGTAGCTACTTTTGTTGAAAGTAACTTAATATCCATCATCACAAAGTTGGCTAATACTAATGAGATTGTGTTTTAGCCCTTCAACATAAAGCACTTTCTTTGATTTCAATTTTTCTGCACCAATTTCAGCAGCAACATACCTTGAATCTTTAAGGCACCATCATTACCAAACTTGACTGACCCTTCATCATATTTTGCTACTCCCTTCAATATCTTGGAGTCTTCTATCATGTGTGAAGAGCAACCATTGTCCAGGATCCATGGCTTTTCTTTCTTGAAAGCTTTTAAGGTTACTTCTACAACCATAGACGTTTCTTTTCCTCTTCTTCTTCTTGGGTTGAATATGGGAGCATATGTAGGTGTTCTCCTTTGCACTCTTTGACCAAGCAATGATGTCAAGCAATCCTCAGCAATGTGTTCAACCTTGTCACATCTTTTACAGAACTCTCCCAGTAAATTAAACCTATTTTTCAGTGGAATATGACTTCTTTTCACCTAAGACTACCTCCTATCTTGATAGAGTCTCCCCCCAAACTCTTGCCTCACTCTCATCTTCATTATAGGCCGAATATTCCAACAAGCATTATCCTTGTACCCATACTTACCATAGCTTTATCAAAATCCTTTGAACTTAAATTTACTTCTTTTACCAAGTTTATGTCTCCTTGATGTAACAACTGGTATGGCAACCTTCTCTCCATCTTTGACAGTCTGTCTCCTTTGGATTGGAGTCTCCACCACGTCTTTCATAACCCATTTTAAGTTGGGTTGGTCTCTCTTCTCCATCATGTCATTGTATTTGCTTTCAGGCATAAACACAATTTTCTTCTTTTATTCTACCTTTTCACTTGGCTTTTCAATGTAGCCAAATCCTTTCTTCCCCATAAAATGAGGTCTTTGATTGCTTAGACACTCATCCAACTTTTTGGTAGAATCCTTTTTGAAGGCATTTGTTGATGATAAATCTCCTTTCACTTCCATGGCCTGCATAAAGCTTTCTTGATGCCTCATCAGCTCAAACTCAGCCTTGTGAAGCTTGGCTTACAAAGTTAGCATTTCTTGATCTTATGCAATCACCTTAGCACCAAGGTCTTTGTGTATCTTGCCTTGTTTTGCTTTAAGTATACTCAGCTCCTCAATTCTCTTCAAGTACTCCTTCTTTTTTGCTTCAAACTCCTTTATCTTTACTTGAAGATCAGATTCATCAACAGTAGAATTTTTATACAACTTCTTGAGATGTTTTACCTCCTTTTCTAACTTATTGTTTTTGTGCAAACAAGTCCTCAACTCAATCTCAAGTTGCTGCACCAACTTATCATCATCCTCTTTTGTTGATTCCTTATCATTTGAAAAGTCTTGATCATCATTTGCTTGAGCGACCAACACATCCTTTGTAGCCTCATCATCAGAATCATCATCAACTTCTTCTTTAGATTGCTCTTCATCTAGCTTATTCAAAAAATTCCTTCTTTTGGATCTGAAGAATTTCTTTTTTCCTTTGGCACTTGAATTTCCAACTTTAGAGTAGCTAGATTACTTTATCCTCCTTTATGGGACTGACTTATCATCATTATCATTGCTTGCTCCTCTTCTCTTTGGGTAGCCCACGACAAAGTGCCTTATGTCTCCACAGCTAAAGCACTTCAAAGATAGTTTTTCTTTGTACTTCCCTTTTCCTTTCCTTATATTTTTGGTGATGGATGTTATAATTTCATCCAGTTCAATATCACCATCTTCTTCTTCAGAGCTGTTGTTAAATTTCTCTTCTTGGTCTTTAATCTTTAATTTCCTTATTGCCTTGAGAGTCAACTCCTTATTCACCTTAGACTTTTTTTCTTTCTTCATTGGGGTTATTCTCATTTCATAAGCCATTAATATGTTATGCAAGTCATCTAAGGGTAGCCTATCTAGATCTCTATCTTCTATAGAAGAGACTGTGGCGTTGTAAGTTTCAGGTAAAGTTCTAAGTATTTTCCTTATCATAGTGGCATCATTGATCTCCTCTCCATAGCTTCTGATGGAGCATACAATTTCATTGACCCTTGTGAAGAAGGCATCCATAGACTCATCATTCTGCATCTTTATATCTTCGAATTTGCTTCTTTAGATTTGTAACTTGACTTTCTTCACAACCTTGTCTCTTTTATAAATGTTCTTCAATTTGTCTTAGATTTGCTTGGCTGTATTGCACCCTATCACTTTGGTGAATTCTTTGTCTGATAAGGAGGCATATAAGATATTTCTCATCTTTCCATTACACTTTAAATTCTTCTTATCAACCGGCATCATAGCATTACCTTTAACAACAGGGATGAAGCCACTAACAATAGACTCAAACACATCAAGACCAAGGGACATTAGATATGAGAGCATTCTATTCTTCCATAACTAATAATTCTGTCCATCAAACGTAGGGATGCCTTGTTGTTAACATTGTTCATACTGTTTATGATCATAATCAGTAGTAAAGATAAAAATTCACACAATAATAAACAACTTCAATTCAAAGTAGAAAAATTGGATCAATAGAGGAACCGATTTTGATACCACTTAATGAGGACTTCTTAGGTCTTACACTGAGAGGGACCCTAAAAGGAGAGTGAATTAGTGTAAGATATTTGCTTTTTACAAATTTATTCGGATTAACCTTTATGACTTGTTAGAGTCGATGATCCAATTGTTATCTTTCTCCTTTATGTGAGAGCAGTCGTATGGATCTCAATCAAACACAAGCACCCAAAAACACACGACAATTTTTATATGGTTCACCTATGTGATAGGATCACTTATAAATCACACAATCCACTCTTGTTATCAAGGGATACAATTTGGTTGTGGAAGGATCACTCCTTAACTACTTACAATGATCTCCCGATCACTCAATGGATTAATCTCCTGATCACTCTAAGGGTATCCCACCTTTTTTTAATCAGTTTATCAAAAGGTTTATAATAAAAACTTTCCTAGAGAAAAATCACTCAATGTGCATAGGCTACTGTTAAAGAAAATGGATCTTCTCCTTCCTCATTATTGGTCTTTACTCAGGCTTTATTGGTCTCTTCTCTGTAGGTTATCTCCACTGTAGGTTATTTCTGCTCCTGCTACTGGTGTTGCCTCACTTGTTGCCTTGGTAGGATCTCTCCTCTACTGCCGCTGCTGCCTCCCCTATTGCCTTGGCAAGTTGCCTCCTTTGTTGTTACAGGCTACTGGACTTGTTGCTAAGCCAAGTTTTCTCTTCTTGCTGCTACAAGCTGTCGGTCTTGCTGTCAGGACATGTTTTCTCCTTGGCTGTTACAAGCTACTAGAGCTGCTATTATTGCTGCCTGCACATGCTACTACTACTGTTATTTGCACGTGTTACTATCGCTGCCTGCACATACTACTACTGCTGTCTGCATATGCTACTATCGCTACCTGCACGTTCTGCTATTTTTGTCTGCACGTGCACAAGCTGCTATTGCTACCTGCACTTACTATTACTGTTGTCCATATGCGCTGTTGCTGCTATCCGCACATGCTATTGCTGCTGTTTACATGTGCACAAGCTACTATCGTTGCCTGCATGTTTTGCTATTGTTGTCTGCACGCATTGCTACTACTTTCCGCACGTACTGCTATCGTTGTCTGCATGTGCATGGGCTACTATCGCTGCTTGCACATTTTACTATTATTGTCAATACGTGCTGTTGTTGCTGACTACACTTTTTGCTATTGTTGCCTACACGCACTACTATTGCTGTCTGCACGTTCTGCTATTGTGACCTGTCATCACCGGTTTCTCCTAGTGACCTCACTATATCTTAACAGCATTCATAACATCAAATTAGCACATACAATCATATGAAATGGTGTTGACAACAAATCCAACATTAGCCATCAAAGATGAGTTCAACACATTAAATTTAGGGTTGACCTGTCATCAATAGTTTTGACAAACGATCTCTTTGCATCTTAAGCTCATTTTCCTTGTTCACAATGCTTTTAGGAATCTCCTTAACGAATACAAATTGCACCTGTGGGTAGGCCACAACCTGTATTGCTAAATCCTGAGCAATTTCCTTAGTCTCTACCTTAACAAGTTGTTCATTGACTGGTACTGCCAACACTTTGTAAATGTAGCAAACACATCTCAAAGGCACTTATAACATCAAATCAACAAGGACAAATTTATGAGATGCTGTTGACAACAAATTTAACATTAGTCATTAAAGATGGGCTCAACACATGAAAATTGAAATTTTAATACTTCTACCATTTAATATCCCTTACAACCTAAATGAAAAGTAGGGTCATAAGGATACTTTACATCATAGTTGTAAATGAATCCTTAGGAAACTTGGTAGTGTAGAAGCAAAAGGATGCATAATCCCTCTAAATTGAACAAAGGCTAAGGCATATTTATTGAAAAGAAACATGGTATGTTGAGCAATTTCCTCATATATTCCTTTTTGTCCATACTCAATTAAGGCACTAACACCTACTTTGGGTCAATGAACCTAATGAATAATGTAACCACCATTTCCCTTCACTGGCCTTAGAAAAACAAAAATGCATATCACCACAGATACCTTTCTTCTATAGCTTTTAGCTACCCATCTAACATAAAGAGATCATATTTACTATCTTTTTTCCACTTAATAATATATATACCTTTATCCCTTTCATAAGGCACAACAACCATTAAATACAATTAAAGTATCATGGTCTCGATTATAACAGCCCTTATGTGGGCGCCAAAGACTAGCTACCTAGTTAACATTAGCTAACTTGGTGTAATCCCTATACGGATGAGGAATTCTTAAGAAGTCCAGTGGAAAGGGAAATACATATCTATTAGCCATGTGATCCAAGTATATGGTAGTAAACCCAAAAGGAAGGCAACAAGCCCTTTTTTTAAATGTGAGAATAACTAAATATGTGTCTCTATAAAGCTTGTAATGATCTCAAAATTAAGTATCCTTTAACAAGTTCCCATATGTGTCAAAAGTTCAATGACATTTGGCACATCACAATATGATAGAAAAACCTTAGACCTTAGGTCCGTTTATTTAAAACCAAGTTCTATTATTATTGTTCACTACAATGTTATGGTAAGGGTGCCTATGCAAGGATCTTTGTACTAGAAAATTTACGAACTTAGGCAAAAACTCTTTTAAGTATTAAAATGTTATACTCACAACATGTTATACCTATGATAATAATAGGAGTACTTAAGTATTCAAAAGACCAAGAAGATGATTAAGGCCACTTATGGAATCCATTGTGTGTTCCCAATAAAAGGAGTAGATAAACTTTCCTTGGCAACTTAAAGCTCTTTTTTAAGATTCTTAGCTTGGAATATGGGCTGTTGGAAAGTAAGCGCAGAAAAACTCCCACCGTTAATGGGACTTCGATCGGACGGATGATGAGAAAGTTGAGAGGGGAAAACTGAACTGGGACCAGATAAATTTGCGGTGCAAGCGCAGCAATGGAAAACAAAAAGGGTAGGACGGACGACAGTTTTGATCCGAATTGCAATGGAAATGGAATTGGAACGGAACCAGGATTTAATCAAGTCAGGATCGGAAACTATAATTAAAATATTGATTACTGATTAATGATCACGCATCAAAATATTAAAGCTTTGAGGTGATTTTAGTCAGGAAAGATAGAAGATATCGCTTTGTGTCAAAGACTAATTCCATGGACAAAGAAAAGTTTCCCCCTGTATGCGTGCGTCGCATCCTTGGCCCCAACACACCAAAGGTGGCCTTGCAGCTCCAGAACTCCTCTCATCCCCGCCGTTTCCCAGACAAATTCAAACAGGCGAAGAGCCCTATCCAATTGCTTCACTCCGTTGCGAACCATTTTCTCCTCGTCTGAGGTCAAAATCCTTCCCATGCACAAGCAATGCCTATTCCCGCCATCATTGCTATGTATTCCACCACGTAAGTCAATTTCAATGTTTCTAACCTGCCCGTAGAGGTAAAACAATAACAGCGTGAACAAACAGCGGGAGGAGTGGCCCAACGTTTTGGAAAGTTTCTTCTGCACTAAACTTTCTTGATGAAGAGACTCCTTGAAGGCGATTCCTTTATCAATCAACACATCCTTGATGTGAGACAGGCCTTCTTTCATGACCTTAAGTTTTGTTACATGATAAGCCAATCGTTTCTCACCTTCCAGATATCCAATAAGATCACTAAACATCTCAAGAACATCTTCCCATTTACCCAAGCCCGAGGAATCTACCCTTCTACTAAACCCAACTCGCATCCACGAAAAGGAGTCGTCATCATATGATGTATCTCTGCTAGCTAAGAATTTTAAACAGCTAGCAATTATCTGCCGCCCCATGTTGCTCCCTGTCCTAGACGAGTCAAAGTCCAAGGAATCCATCTCCGACTTCAACTCATATAATATCTCCTTAAGTGCACCTGTCCAAATTCGGTACTGTGTGACTTGTGGGCAAATGGTGAAACGCACCAACTTCCGCTGTTGAGCAGAAATGCCAAGGAAGTTACTGACTGTAGTGAGTGAATCCACAATCATGGGCTCCCTTTCCTGTTTTTCTCTAAATGAAGCAACCGGCATGCATTTGTCATCGGCTGACAAGGCTGCTGCATTTTCCATTAGTTTCTGCCGCGCAAATGGGCGGCCAATAAAGGCCCTTACGAGCGACTTCAAAGTGTGCATACCATGCTCAAGACGGTCGTCTACAATGGGGGAATCATCAGTCACATTCACCAGCCTCCCATCAATCAAGTCCACATCATGCAACTGGGTGCTCAATTTTGCCATCTTCGGAAACACCTCCTCGTACCATTCAAAAGGCAAAATGTCTTGGTGGAATTCTCCTGAGCTATGATACTCGATGAAATTCAAGTGAAAAGCGCCAATCCGCTTATAGTTGATATACTTTGCCTCACGGCCCAACTTGTGCGGTAGCTTGTAGATCATTATTTGACTAGCCAAGTTGTCGATGCTCAAATTGAATTATATCCTGAATGACCTTTTTTTTTTTTAAATAAATTAAAACAAAAACGCAGAGAATTTAGTTAATCATGTTCAGCTCCTCCAATTTTTTAAGTCCACAACCGACGCTGGCTCCTCAAGAGGAACTTCACCATGGCATTTCGACAAACAACTCTTGCGCCTAAATTCTGCAGAAACAACAACACAGCTTTGCCAAAAGTGTAAGACCGGACGATCAAAAATGAGGAAAGGAGTAAATTAAACCACTCACCAAACCTTTTCAAGACCCAGCAGCGCTTTATGTGTAGATGTCTCAGAAATTGAATCGTGACCGGTAAATCTTGGAGGGAAAAGATACAAATTAAAGTTGGCAAAATTTCCTCGAGAACAATCTTACGTATGTCATAAGATGAACGAAACTTTTCGACATGACAATCTACATGAAAAGACTATAAACAAACACGATGTTAGATTGTAATTACAAGGACTGTGATTCTCGCTTCTCTCCCCATTTGGGTGAACGAAATTGTTTTGGGAAATTCAAAGGCCGCACTCCACAACTTTGGAGGCTTCCCATTGCGACCTTGTTTTTTTTTTTTTTTCTCTATATTTTCCTTTTATTGGTTATTTCAATGGGAGTTATTAATATTTTCTTGTTTCACGTGTCTCCCGAAAAGCATAATGTGGCTGCATTTTATCTCTTCTCTCCGCGGAGAAATATGCATAAAGAAATAGGATCCTTTTTAATTTTATTAGTAGTTCGTGCCCTCACATGTTGTTGCGCCAAATCAATACATACGAATTTGTTTATTCATTTAAATAAAATTGTATCAACTAAAACAATTTTCTTAAAGAACCATAAATAATTATAAATATAAAGTAATTAATTATATTTTTTACTTTTTAAAAATAACTAATTAATATTATTGAAAAGTCTTCATTTTTATTGTATCATCTAATTTCACTTGGGATAGCACATGAATTAGATTGCACTACATGTACATGAAGGTAGCACGATTGTATTAAATTTATAAAGTTGAAGCTTGTAGGGTTATATATATATATATATAATTGAAGCTAAAAAAATTTAATCATTTTTAGCAAATTTTTCAGTCAAAATAGTTTATGTGGTGAATTTTATTTAATTTTAAAAATTTATAAGTATTTAATTTAATTTTTAATTTTTTTTAATATAGTTAAAAATAACTTATGTTAAATTAAGTTTTTTCTAACTAGTTAATTATTATCAAAATTTAAAATTATATAATAAATAAAAAAATTATAATTTAATATTATTATTTTAATTCACTTATATTGAAATTAAAATTAAAATTTTAACATTTATCTAATTCACTTATTCATACTATAAAATTAAACATACTTGGCTTATTTTTTTTTCACTCTTTTTAATAAAAAAATATTTTAATTTTAAGTATTAATTATCACAACCAAGTAATTTTCTTTCAAAGTTAGTACAACAGTATCTTTTTTATAGTTCTTCATATAAGGTTAAAAATTTTTAATATAATAATGACTATTCAACAAAATGTATTTATTTATTTTATTGTATGCTATAAATTTATTTATTTACTTATTCATTGATAATAATTTTACTTTTAGTATTTTATAAAGAAAGTCATAGAATTTGAGAATTTTTAAATAAAAAAAGCAAAGAACATGGTATTGGTAAAATTGAAACTCAAAATTTCATAAGAAAAAGAATTCCAAGCTTCAGGAAGGTGTTAAGAGAGAGAGAGAGAGAGAGAGAGAGATAAAGATTCAAGAAATTGTATTATTTATTTTATATTGTACACAATTACTTAATAATGAATTCTATCTGTTTACAATTGGTTATTAATCCTTTTTTCCCTCTAATTCTTAACCTAATCTCTTTCCTTCAACATCCTTTATATCTTCCTAATAGAATTAATTGACAATTTAACAACTAATAGGTGTTAACCACATGTCCCTCTTTATCAATCTTTATATAGCTCTATATGTCTATCTTCATACATATATGATAAAGAACCTATTAGGTGACTTGCTCTAAGAACCTTTGAATCATTGGTTATGATTATTAATTTAATTAATCCATGATTTTTCTAATAAAATCAAATATATTAATTTCTTAAAATTAAGGCAAAACTATCACATCATTTTTTTTCTCTTTAAAAATAATTGGGAAAAGCAAGTATAATGATATATTAATATTCTTTATTTTTTCGTTTGTCAAAAGTTAGGTATCATCATAATTAAGACAATATAGGCAAATATAAGAAAGGTATTACATGCATGATAAATAAAAAAATAAAAACAAACAAAAAACTTGTAGTAAACTAGATGTGTGATAAAAAAATTTATGAAACCCAAATTATTAAATAAAAGGTATAAAAATTTTATATTATATTTATATATTAACTCAATTAATAATTTAGGTCTCATAATTTTTTTTCCTAAATTTATTACGATGTTAAGTTCTGTAACATGAGGTATTGACATGTGAAATAAGCTAACGTGATATTTAGTTTAGCCTTAAAAATCTCTTGGGTTAAATGGGTCTTTTGTTAAAGGCCTAGGTTGATATATGATTGAGTTGACTTAAAATAGAAAGAGAGAGAGAGAGAGAGAGAGAGAGAAATCTAACATTCTAAAATCAAGATCCTTTCCTTAAAAAAAGGAAAAAAATCCTAATTAAATAAAAAGAATGGTGCTGTTTCAAGAACAAGAAGGAAAAAAAAAAGAAAAAGAAAGAAAGTGTCATTTCAAAGGCACTAGCAACGGTGACCTAGAAGAGAATAATAATAAAAAGGATTCGTCCTTGAATCACCTACATCAAATAAAGATAAGTTAGCAACATTAAAAGTAGCACTAACATTACTATAGTTGTTTGGTAAATTTAGCTTGTAGGCATTGTTGTTAATCCTTTGTAAGACTTGAAAAGGTTTATCTCTTCAAAGTTACAATTTATACTTTTTTTGTGGGGGAAATCATTCCTTTCTCATATACACTCACATCAAATCACTAGGTTCAAAAACAACCTTCACACTCCTCTTATTAACTTACTTAGCATATTACTTATTCTTCCTTTCAATGTTAGCCTGAATCTTGATATGTAAATCCTTGACAAATTATGTCTTTTTCTTACTATTAATGTTAGTATGATCTTTAATAGGTAAAGATAAAATCTCCAAAGGAGTTAATGGATTAAAATCATAAGTAACTCCAAAAGGTGAAAAGGAAGTAGTAGAAGGAACAAATTTATTATAAGCAAACTCAATATATGGCAAACATAGTTCCCATTGCCTTAAGTTTTTTTGAATGATAGCATGTAACAAAGTAGTGAGTACCCTATTAATTACTTCAGTGTGTCCATTTATTTGAGGATGTGCAACAATAGAAAATAAAAGTTTAGTTCCCAATTTATTCCATAAAGTATGCTAAAAATGACTTAAGAACTTAACATCTCTATCACTAATAATAGTTATTGGCAATCCATACAAATGTACCACTTCCTTAAAGAATAACTTAGCAATATGTGTTGCATCATTGGTTTTAGAAAACGTAACTGATAAGGACCTTCTTTGATCTCACACTAAGAAAGGGAGGGGGTAAATCAATATGAGATACTTTTTTACAAATCTGTTCAGATTAAACTTCTGTGACCTGTTAAAGTCTATGATCCAATTTTATCTTTTTTTTTTTATGTGAGAACGATCATATGAATATCAAGCAAGTACAAGCACCCAAGAACATACAGAATTTTTATGTGGTTCACCCACAATGTGTGAGCTATATTCACGGTGTGATAAGATCACTCTTAGATCACATGATTCACTTTTGCAATCAAGAGATACAGATGATGTAATGGAAGAATCTCTCCTTAACCACTGTGGAAGGATCAATCCTAAACCATTTACAATGATCTCCCGATCACCCCAAGGGTTTCCCACCCTTTTTTAAAGAAGTGCATAAAAAGATTATAACAAAAACTCCTTTGAGAAAGATCTCTTCATGTGCATAAGTTGTTGTAGAAAACTGATATTCTCTTTTCTTTCTGTTCTCTCCTCATTACTAGTCTCTGCCCTTTTTCTGCCGGTTTTATAGCTTTCTGTTTGTCGGGCTCACTACTCTCTCTCTCTACTATGTTTCACAACTTTCTTTTTGTCATGCTTGTTCCTCTCTCTCTGCTGGTCTCAACTCTCTGCCTCTATCGATCTCAACTCTCTGCCTCTACCGGGTTTCTCTTTTGCCTTTGCCAGGTTTCTCTCTTACCTCTGCCAAGTTTCTCTCTTCTTTGTCGGCTCTATCCTTTTAGCAATTTTCAACTTTCTATTGGTTTTGAACTTTCAACCACTCATACTTTCTGCTGGTTCTGAACTCTCAACCGCTCATACTTTTTGCTAGTTTTGAACTCTCAACCTCTCACACTTTCTGCTAGTTTTGAATTCTCAGTTGGTTCTCTCATCTCTACTGGTTTTCTTTTTTTGTTTCTGCTACTCTTTCTTTTTATTTTTTGCCACTCAATGCTTTTTCTTTTCTGTTTTCGTTCATAGCTCTTTTGGCAGTTGCATGGGTGTTTAAGTGCCTTGAGTTTAAGGTTGCCTTTTATTGTTCCCACAGCCTTGTATGGGTTGTAATTGTTGTCAACCAGATTTAAGTGTACAAGCAGAAATGGCTCATTCAAGCATTCAAGAGATGATTTTTTCAGTAGAAAGAAAAGAGCAAGAAAAATAAATTAAGAAGGAGGATAATGCTGAATTTTGAATGGAACAGTAATATGAAGTCACATGGAAGGGCAAGAAAGGAAATTCGCTGCAGCTATAGTAAACCTTACTAGGGTTTGCATAAAAGGGAGTATATAAACCAAGACTTATCTCTTTTGAGTAATCACTGGTAAGATAGTGAGACCAGACTAGGTGAAACGTGAGACCAGACCAGGTGAAACATGAGACCAGGTGAGACCAGAACTAGAGAAGACATGAGACCTGGAGAAGGTGAGACGTGAGACCAGAACTAGAGAAGATGTGAGACCTGGAGAAGGTGAGACGTGAGACCAGACTAGGTGAGATATGAGACTAGGTAAGACCAGACTAGAACAGTGAAACGGTGAGACCAAACTTGGAAACCGTGAGACGTGAAAGCAGACCAGAACCAGAGAAGACGTGAGACCTGGAGAAGGTGAAACGTGAGACCAGACCAGGTGAGACATGAGACTAGATCAGGTGAGACGTGAGACCAGGTGAGACTAGACCAGAACGGTGAAATAGTGAGACTAGACCTGGAGACCATGAGATAGTGAGACGGTGAGACCGTGAGACGGTGAGACCGTGAGACGGTGAGACGGTGAGACTAGAAGATGGGTGAGACCGTAAGATGGTGAGACCAGGAGTTGTGTGAGACAACCTAAAGAAGAAATTCGGTGAAGCATTTGAGAGAACTCAACGAATTTTCAAATTTCTTCAAGAGAGGTTAGAGAGTGTTTTGATGATCTTTCAAGCAACAATGAAGTAGCCTATTCAAATCAAACAAAGGCAAGACAAGCTAGAAGAAGGGTAGACACAACAGGTGACATTCTTTGTATTATATTTGCTTTGTATTTGCAATAGTGAAAGGAGCAAAAGATTAAGACATCCATTGTAACTACATTGTAATCATAGGGAATACCACACTGGTATTCTCAAGTATAGTGGATTGTCTTGGTAGAGGAAGAAACTCTACCACCGTAGAGTACGTCACATTGATGGAACCATGTAAATCTCTTGTGTCCTTGCTTTAAATTTACGTTCTGTGTTTTGAATTGAGTTATGAACACAACTAAAGAATCATCAAACCTATAACCTAAAAGAAGACCTAGTTAAGAATAACCAATTCGTCTAATAGGCAAGGTGTTTGAAAGGTAACTTTGGGGACTATTGTGATTAGTAAGTAACAATAGATCTACCTTAGTTGAATCTGAGAAAGAGTTCATTTTTGAGAAGAGTTTGAAGTTGTTCACCCACCTGCATATTGACAAGAGTTAAATTATTAAAGAAGTAGAATACTTTGGCTTAAATTATCAAGGTTTTATTAAGGGGTGTGATACTGATTCACCCCCCTTCTCAGTATCATAGACTAGTAGATCCTAAGGTGAAGTTGGGAACTTCACCTTTTCATCAATGGTCAACATTGATTCCTTGAATTTAGGGTTGCCCTATAATCAATGGTTAGCATTAATTCCTTGAATTTAAGGTTAACAATCAGCATTGACTCCTTGAATTTAGGTTCAATGGTCAGCATTAACTCCTTAAATTTAGGGTCAACGGTCAGTATTGACTCATATCCAGTAAGTGACTTGTAGTGCCATTGCTAAATGTAATGCCAGAGGTAGTAAATGGTGCTTTCTTTACAGCTAAAACACCGCTAACAATTTGAATCAACTCATTTTTTTTGGCAGCACAAGGTGGGGTAAGTAACATCCTGATTTTGGCCTTACTTTCTCTCCTCATTCTCGTCATATTTTACCAATACCATCTTCCTTAACCTTTGAACAAATCAGCTACTAACACTTTGTAAATGTAGCAAATACATCTCGAAGACACTCATAACATCAAATCAACAAGGACAAATATATGAGATACTATTAACAATAAATTTAACATTAGCTATCAAAGATGGACTTAACAATAACAAAATTAGCCATTTTGATAAACCTTTCAACAACGATAAATATGTTATCCTTATCACTTTGAGACCTTGGTAATCCTAAGACAAAGTTCACGGAAATATCAATCTAAGGTTGGTTAGGTACAAGTAAAGGTGTATATAAACCATTTGGTTTAACTAAAGCCTTTGCTTACCTATATGTAATGCATTTGTTACAAATGGAATGCACATCATGTTTCATATTAGGCCAATAAAAATGCTTATGTAATATATCTAGAGTTTTCTGTACAGCAAAGTGCCCTATCAAACCACTTTTATAAGTTTCCTTAACAAGTAACTTATAAATAGAACAAATAAGCACACATAATTTATCCCTCTTAAACAGAAACCCTTCATGCCTATAAAAACCGCCAAATACACTTATCATATGCATTCCATATTTGGCCAAAATCAGAATTATTAGCATACATGCCCTTAAGTAATTCAAAACCAAGTAACTTAGTTTACAAAGAAATAAGTAATGTATACCTCCTAAACAGTGCATTGGTAATAATATTTTCCTTTCCATGTTTGTACTTGATCACATAAGGGAATGCCTTTATGAACTTTAACCATTTAGCATGTCTTATATTAAGCTTATCTTGGGATTTCAAGAACTTTAAGCTCTTATGATCAAAATGAATGATGAATTCCCTCAACCATAAATAATGTTGCCATGTTTAAAGAGTTCATACCACTACGTAAAGTTCCTTATTATAAGTGGGATAATTTAAGGCTACCCCACTTAACTTTTCATTAAAATAAGCTATTGGTTTGGAATTGTGCATTAAAACAACCTTTACTCTTATTCCAGATTTATCACATCTTACCTAAAAAACTTTATCAAAATTAGACAAGTATAACAAAGGTGCATTAGTAAGCTTTTCTTTCAAAATACTAAAAGTCCAATCATGCACATCATTTCACTTGAAAACAACATTCTTTTTAACAAGTTCATTTAAAGGTGCAACAATGGAACTAAAATCCATAACAAACCTTTGATAAAAACTTGCTAAACCATGAAAGCTTATTATATCATTCCCGTTCTTAGGTGTAGGCCAGTTCCTTAATGCCTTTACCTTCTCCCCGTCCATACTAATACCTTGTGAACTAACAATATAGCTAAGAAATATAATGGATTCCATGAAAATGTACACCTTTTAAAATAAGCATATAATTGGTTCTTTTTTAACACACTGAACACAAAATGCAAGTGTGTTCATCCAAATTCTTACTATAAACTAAAATATCATCAAAATAAACTATTACAAATTTCCCTATGATAACATGTAAGACATGATTTATTAATCTCATGAATGTACTAGGTGCATTAGTTAATCCAAAAGGCATTACTAACTACTTATACAATCCATATTTAGTTTTAAATGTTGTTTTCCATTCATCTCCTTCTTTTATGCAAATTTGATAATAGCCATTCTTTAAATCAATTTTTGAAAACACACACAAACCATGCAACTTATTAACCATTTCATCTAATATAAGGATAGGATGTTTATACTTTACAATGATCTTATTGATGGCTCGGTAATCCACACATATACATCATGTTCCATCTTTCTTTGGGACTAAAATAATAGGGATTAAGCGTAGGCTAAGACTCTCTCTTACAAATCCCTTTTGCACCATCTCATCCACTTGTCTTTATATCTCTTTCATTTCATCTGGATCAGCTCTATAGCTAGGTCATTTTGGTATACTAGCACCAGGTATGAAGTTTATTTGGTGCTCAATTCCTTTTAAATGAGGTAATCCCTGGGGAATCTTTTTGGGAAATAAATCTTCAAACTCCTGCAATAATACAACAACCACAATAGGCAAAGAGGAGTTAAAGTTATTAGATAAAAAATAAATATCCTTGTATATAAATATGAGTAGTTGTTGCCTTGCAATCATAACATTCTTAACCTCACTTTTCCCAGCAAACATACTCACTTTCTTGCTTTGCTTTTCCTTTTGCATACTTTTCTCTTAAGCTTTCTCTTTGCCTCACCCTTTTCACTTGAATTTTTCCCTTTAGCCTTACTTTTTTTCCTTTCCTTTGACCTCTCACTTTCTTTCTTTTTTTTTTCCCCTTATTCTCTCATTTTGCACTCTCTTATTATCTTAATCTGATCTTCATATGCTTGAATAGGTTTGAAAGGAGTTAATACAACAGTCAGATTACTAATTACACAAGAGTAGTTGTTCTTATAACCATCGTGAGTAACCTTCCTATCAAATACCATAGTTGCCCAAGAAGTATATGACCAACATACATTGGTGCCATATCATAGAGAACCTTATCCTTATAATTGCCAATCGAAAATTCAACTAAAACTTACTTAGTTACCCTAATTTTTCCATAATCATTCAACCATTGCAACTTATAAGGCTTAGGATGCTTGAAGGTATCAAAATTCAACTTCTCTACCAATAAAGTATTAGTAACATTAATACAACTTCCATTATCGATAATCATGCTACATACTTTGTCTTTTACGTGACATCTTATATAAAAAATGTGCTCACATTGCTCCTCATTATTATCATCTTTAGGCTGAATATTTAGTGCACACCTTGCAACTAGCATATTTCCATAAACAGGTTCTTCAAATTAGTATTAGAACAATCATCTAATAGTGGCATGTCATTATCACTTAAAGTAATGCTTTCTATGTCACCATTCTCCAATATGATCATAGCTCTTTTATTTAGATATTGATAAGGACCTTCTTGAGTCTTGCACTGAGAGAAGGAGGGGATGAATCAATGTGAGATATTTTTTACAAATCTGTATAGATTAAACCTCTTTGACCTATTAAAGTTTGTGATCTATTTTTATTTTTCTTCTTTATGTGAGAACGACTGTATGAATATCAAGTAAGCACAAATGTCTGAATACACATAGAATTTTTATGTGGTTCACCCACAATGTGTGAGCTATATCCACAGTGTGATAGGATCACTCTTAGATCACATGATCTACTATTGTAATCAAGGGATACAGATGATGTAGTGGAAGATCTTTCCTTAAACACTATGGAAGGATCACTTCTTAACCACTTATAATGATCTCCTAATCACCCCAAGGGTTTCTCACCCTTTTTTAAGAAGTACATAAAAAGATTATAACAAAAACTCCCCTGAGAAAGATCTTTTTATGTGCATAGGCTACTGTTACAAAAAACTAATCTTTTCCTTTCTTTTTATTGTTCTCTCCTTATTTTCATTCTCTGCTCTCTTTGCCATTCTCTCTTTAAGCTTTTTGCCATTCTCTCCTTCCTCACTGTCGGTCTTTGCCCTTTCTTTGTTAGTTTCATAGCTTTCACTTTGCCGTGCTCACTGCTCCCTCTTTGTTGGTCTCAATTCTCTATCTTTGCTAGTCTCAACTCTTTGCCTCTACCAGTCTTAACTCTTTGCCTTTATCGATCTCAACTCTCTCCCTCTACCGATCTTAGCTCTCTGCCTCTATCAGGTTTCTCTCATATCATTTTTTTTTAGCACTCTATTATTCTTCCACTTTTCTGTTTTACTTTATCTATTCTTTTGGGCTGCATAGGTATTTATATGCCCTAAGTTTAGGATTACCCTACCATCAAGGGCTAGCATTGATTCCTTAAATTTAGGGTTGACCTACCATTAAGGGTCAGCATTGACTCCTTGAATTTAAGGTTAATCTACTATTAACAGTCAGTATCATACCAATCTAGTATGCCATAGGTTTGTCCAAATTGGTAGCAAATATCAATAAATCTCCACAAATGAAATTGCAACCTCCCACCAATAGCTACCTCCAGTCCAACTTGGTAAGCAGCAGATACTTCCTTAATAATCTACATAGCCAACTTGGGGTCAATATTCAGGCAATTTCTTGATAGTGCAGCACCATTGATCTTAAAAACTTCCCTCTACCATTTTAAATTTAACATTGTCTTTGACTTAAGGTCATTTGCAAAGGCAGCATTGCTAAGATTGCATTTCTTGGCTTGTCTAAGTAACACGTTACCATTCCTACCAATAGCTTCTCCTCAACGTTAGCTATTACCAAGCTATTCAGTCCCACTACTTCTCTTATTCTCTCTATCGATTCTCCTTTCTGGGAATGAGAGTACGCTGTCTTCCTTAACCCTTAAATAAATCAATTGCCAACATACTTTGTAAATGTAGCAAACACATCTTAAAGGCACTTATAACATCAAATCAACAGGGACAAATATATGAGATGTTGTTGACAACAAATCCAATATTAGCCATCAAAGATGGGCTTAACAATCTTCACCTTTGAATTTGTTAGCAACACATTAAATTCATAAGTTCGCAATTAAGCACAAGCAATAGTGTCAGTAAAAAAAAAGACCTCTACTTATAGCTTTCCTTAAAACATATATCTCTTTTTTGCATATGGGCATGATACCAATTGGAAACAAACTCAATTTTTTAACTCCTCCTTTTTTTTTGCTTCTCCTCCTTTGACCATTTCTCCCCCTTAATTTAATTTTTCCTTTTGGATTTACCAAGCTACTCCCCCTTTTGATCAGTATATACTCTCTTTGGATTTATATAAAATATCTCTCCCTTTGACAACAAATCCAAAGAAGAATAGAAGAGGGAAAGGGAGGGGGGGTTAGAGGCATACCTCAGCTTCTAGGGGGTGGTTGAATACAAAAGTTCAACCTCAACTTTTGGAACATCTCTTAACAGAGGTTTGGTGAATATATCTACAACCTATTCCGTGGAAGGCACATACTCCAAATTTATTTCATTTTCTCCACTTTTTCTTTGATGAAGTGGTACTTGATTTCAATATGTTTAGATTTAGAGTGTTGCATAGGATTTTTTGATAAATTGATGGTATTTTGGTTGTCACAACCAATTAGCAATGGCAGCTGCACATCCACCTTCATATTTTCAAGTTATTGTTTCATCTATAGCATTTGAGTACAAGTCTGAGTAGCAGCCACATATTCAACCTCTGCAGTGCTTAGAGTCACTAAATTTTGCTTTTTACTGTGCCTTGAACACATCTATTCTCCAAATAAAATGCACCACATGATGTAGACATTTTGTTATCACAATTTCCAGCCCAATTAACATCTGTATTATTGTTCCCACAGCCTTGTATGGGTTGTAATTGTTGTCAACTAGGTTTAAATGTGCAAGAAAGTAAAGCCACATGGAGGGGTAAGAACGTAAAAGTCACATGGAAGGGCAAGACAGTAAATTCGTCGCAAGTAAGCCCTATTAGGGTTTTATGGAAGATAGTATATAAAGACCTTGGAAGACAAAACTAGGGTAAGGCCAACACAATTGAATACACGGTAAAAACACAAAAGTGTATGGACGGCCAAATAGAGAAAACAGAAAAACGTAACATATGGCCAAAGCACACTAACGGCAACAAAATGACAGAACAGGGGATGATAAAATAGAAAAGAAGCAGCCATCGTGAATAGTGCAGCCATCGAGTGAACAGTAGCCGTCGTGAACAGTACAACCGTCAAGAGAGAGAGAAAGAGGAGACGATCGACGGCCGGGCTGAACGAAGAACAACTATCGTTGGAGATAGGAGAGAAAATCCGACACAGTCAAAGAGGAGAGTGGACGACAAATAAATATACAGCTAAATCAGAGTGACGACGAAGGAGAGGAAAAACCTAACAAGGCCAAAAACAGACCACCGGAGAAGGAGAGAAAAAGGAACGACCAAAAAGAAAGACAGAACAGAGAGACCAGATCGGGAACGGGTGAGACCAGATCCGAATAGGAACGGGTGAGACGAGACCAGATCGGGAATGGGTGAGAGAGGTTCGGCGGCTAGACGTTGGAAGAGAGAGAAAACACAGCCGTTGGAAGAAGGAGAAAAACCCGAATGACCAAAAGAAAAACAAAACGAAGAATGGCTGAGTGAAAAAGAGGTGAACGGAAAAACCCGATTCGGCCAACCAAGAGGGGTACATAGCAGAACAGGGGCTGGATTGGAAAAACAGAAACCACTGGTAGAGAGAGATCCGACTAGACGATGAGAGAGATTCGACTGGATGATGAGAGATCCGGCTGGACGACGTGAGACCAGAACGTGTATCGGCGTGAGACCAGAAACGTGCATGAGACATGAAATGCCAAACCAGAAACGTGAGGCAAGCTGTGAGATTAGGAGATGGGTGAAGCCGTGAGACGGTGAAAGCAGGAGTTGTGTGAAACAACGTAGAGAAGAAATTCGGTGAAGCATTGAAAGAACTTAACATATTTCCAGATTTCTTCAAAAGAGGTTAGAGAGCATTGCGGTGAACTTCTAAGCGATAGTGGAGCAACCTTTCAATTCAACAGAGGCAAGACAAGCTAAAAGAAGGGTAGACACAGTAAGTGACACTCTTTGTATTGTACTTGCTTAGTAATTGCAATATTGAAAGGAGCAGAGAATTAAGACATCCATTGTAATTGGAATACTCAAGTATAGTGGATAGCCTCGGTAAGGGAGAGTCCCTACCACTGCCGATGTACGTCATGTTGACGGAACCACATAAATCTCATGTGTCCTTAATTTGCTTTACGTTCTGTGTTTTGAATTGAGTTGTGAACGCAGCTAAAGTATCAGCCAACCTATAACCTAACGAAAACCTAAACAAGAACATCCAAATTGTTTATTAGGCAAGGTGTCTGAAAGGTGACTTTGGGGACTATTGTGATTAGTAGGTAGCAATAGATCTACCTTAGTCGAGTCTGAGAAAGAGTTCACTTTTAAGAAGAGGTTGAAGTTGTTCACTTACCTGCAAATTGTGAATTGTGGTGATACTGATTCACCCCCCTCTCAGTATCACAAACTAGTAGATCCTAGGGAGAAGTCGGGAACTTCAATTGGTATCAGAGTACAGGTTCACCAGTTTGAAGCTTAACAGCTTGGTGTACTAGTTTGAAGGGATCTAGAAGTTTGACTTGTTCAGCATACTGAGAAATGGAAGTTGGTACCAACACTAGCACCACTTACAGCAAGAAGGTTCCAATCTTCAACGGAACTAATTACCATATGTGGAGAGCAGAATGCAAGTGGTATTTGCAACTATGGGCATGAATGTGGTGAAATGTGTACAGGAGGGTTTTGTGGCTCCAGAAGAAGGTAAAAACCCAACCTTAGAGGAATTAAGGCAGTTTGAAATAAATGGGAAGACCTCAAACGTCATCATTTTAGCATTGACAGATGTTGAATATGCTAAAGTTATGGACTGCAAGTCTGCCAAGGAGATATGGGATAGATTGCAGAAAGTCTATGAAGGTTATGGCAAAATGAAGGAGGCCAAGCTTTAAGTTTTCAAGGAGAGATATGAATCTCTCAGAATGTAAAAAAATGAGACAGTCCAAGAGTTCTTCACTAGGGTCATTGATGCTGTAAACGACCTTAAGTGTCATGGGAAGAACAAGAAGGACTCATTTATTGTGAAAAAAATTCTGAGAATTCTACCTGAGAGGTTTGCCTCAAAGGTGACAGCCATAGAGGAGAGTAGATATCTCAATTCTATGTCTCTGCATGATCTCCAGTGCAATCTCATTGCATATGAGATGAGGATAAAGTCACCTGAAAACTCTGCAACAACGAAGGTATCAAAGGAGGTAGCTTTCAAAGCTATGAAGCACTTGAAGATAAAAGAAGAGGAAGAATCATCCAGTAAGGATAATGATGATGGTGATGAGGAAGAAAGTGAAGGTGAAGTGTTGGGTTACTTCACAAGGAAATTCAAGAAGGGGTCTAAGAAGGGAAATGGACAGTTGTCCTTGAGATGTTATTGTTGTGGGCAGACTGGACACTTTGCTTCTCAGTGTAAAGTGAAACTTGATGATAAAGATGAGGATGGTGATGATGAGCAGAATTCAAGATGGAGAAGATCATCATTCAAATCAATGAAGTCCATTAAGAAGATTGCCAACCCACAGAGGAAGAAGAGAGGCTCATTCAAGAGTTATATGAGTCAGACAAAAGAAGCTAATGAGAAGGAAGATGAAGACTCATTAGATAAGCATGTCTTTATGGCATCAGCTCAAGGTGGTAGTTCAACCTCTGAAGAGGAAGAGGAGGTTGATGAAGAAGAACCAGATCTTGAAGTTGAGTTGGGAGCATTTTCAAAGGAGATAATCAGAAGGGGCAGAACCATAAAAAGGTTGGAGGCTCACATAAAACAAGTTGAAGCAAAGTCTGAGGAAGCTGAAAGTCAAAAGGATGAAATAAAGGCTGAACATATTGAATTGAAGAGAAGATTTGAAGAATAGATCAAAATATGTGAAGACCTTACAATAGAGCTTGACTCAAGGACTTCAACAATTAAAGAAATGGAGATAGAGTTGCTGAGACTTCAGCACCAACTCAAAAAGAGTGAGGAGAACTTGCAGAAGTTTGAAGTGGTAGGAGAAACAAGCTCTGCAAGAGAAAAGAAGAATAAGACTTTGCCACAAAAGTTAAAAGAGAAGGCTATGACTCAAGAGAAGATAACTAAAGAAGAGAAGACAGTTATCAAACCAAAGCTAGGGCCAAAAATGATGTATGTGGTTAAAGAGCAGCAGCCCATATCTGCTATGTCTCAGAAAGAAAAGAATGTCAGCTAGCCAAGGGCAATGGCTGAACAGAAGAAGGAGAAGAAGGTGGCTGATATAAAAGCCACATAAGCAAAGAAGCCAGCTACGTTGCCTACATAGCAAGTAATGAACAAAAGAAAACAAGTTGTGATTAGACCCAAGATGAGGTTGTTTCAAGGTTATTGTCTTTATTATGGAGTTTGGGGTCATAAGGTGAGTAACTGCTGGTGGATAAGGCCAGTATATGTCTCCAACTTGAGAAGATACGATGCTGCATATAGGCGGAGACAATACAAAATTCAGAGGAGAACACCTGTCGTGAGTTCTTGCATATACTGTAAGAAGCAAGGACACACTGACAAGGAGTGTTGATGGAATCCCAAACCAGTAGTTTTAAAGAACAAGTTTGCTATATTGGCAGACTTGGAACAGTGTGAAAGGTGCGGGCAAGATAGCCATAACGCCAAGAGATGTATGACACTTCTCCCTGAGCAAGAGAAGGCACTCAATGGCACAGTAAAAATAAGCGGTGCAGTCAAAGCTGAGAAAAAGGAGAAAGCTATTTTCCAGCCAGTTCAAAAGAAAGAATATAAAGCAAAAAGGGAGGTGGCTAATATAGCTAAAATTGCACTAAAGGTTGATTGCAAGGATAAGCAGTGGATCCTTGATAGTGGATGCACTTCACACATGACGGGAGACAAAAGTAAATTATCAAAGCTAAACAAATCAAGAAAAGGCAGAGTCAAGTTTGGCAATGATGATTCATTCAACATCAATGGTCAGGGGTCAGTAAACATTGGAAGAGGAAAGCTAAAAGATGTTCTGCAGGTTGAAGGACTCAGATATAATCTAGAATCTGTCAGCAAACTATGCAATGAAGACCATAAGGTAATATTCACAAAAATAAGTTGCCAAGTAAAAAGTAAAGAAGGCAATACTGTTCAGCTAGGAAGAGAACAGCTAGGAATTTGTATGTGATTAATGAAGAAAGAGAGCCTCTTGCAACTAAGACTATGCAAGAAAGAAAGCCAAAGAAAACGTGGATTAGTGCTCATCAAGAAAATTAGATTATAGGTGACCCATCAGCAAGAGTTACAACAAGAAGAATTGTGGGAGCTACTGCTTTATTCTTACAAGTTGAACCTAAATCTGTTGAAGAGGCTACACCAGATCTAACTAAATCTCTATCCATAGAGCTGTTTGAAAAGCACAGATTAAGTCTATTTGTGCAAATGCCTCCTCAAGCCTGAAGTTCAGGTGAATCCTCTATCTCCATTTTGCGAGTTTTTCAGATTTACAATTGGTTGGCAAAGGGGGAGAGAAGCAACAGTATAGGGGGAGCTATTAAGAAAGGGGGAGTGTATATTTAGGGAGAGTTGAAATTGCTGCATAGTGGCTTTTGTTATGAGTGTTGCCAACAATTACAAAGGGGGAGATTGTTGTTCCCACAGCCTTGTATGGGTTGAAATTATTGTTAACTAGGTTTAAATGTGCAAGAAAGTAAAGCCACATGTAAGGGCAAGAAGGTAAAAGCCACATGGAGGGGCAAAAAGGTCAAAGCCACATGGAAGGGCAAGACAGTAAATTTGCCACAAGTAAGCCTTATTAGGGTTTTATGGAAGAGAGTATATAAAGACTTTGGAAGACAAAAATAGGGTAAGGCCAACACAATAGAATACACGGCAAAAACACAAAAGTGTGTGAACAGCCAAATAGAGAAAACAGAAAAACACAACATACGGCTAAAGCACACCGATAGCAATAGAACGACAGAACAGGGGATGGCAAAATAGAAAAGAAGCAGCCATCGTGAACAGTGCAACCGTCGAGAGAGTGAGAGAAAGAGGAGACGGTCAATGGCCAGGCCGAACGAAGAACAACCGTCGTCAAATAGTGGGCGACAAAGAAATATACAACCAAATTAGAGTGATGGTGAAGGAGAGGAAAAACCTGACAAGGCCAAAAACAGACCTATGGGGAAGTAGAGAAAAAGGAACGGCCAAAAAGAAAGATAGAATAGAGAGACCAGATCGAGAACGGGTGAGACGAGACCAGATCGAGAATGAGGGAGAGAGATTCGGCGGCTAGACATTGGAAGAGAGAGAGAAAACACAGCCGTTGGAAGGAGGAGAAAAACCCGAATGGTCAAAAGAAAAACAGAACGAAGAATGACCGAGTGAAAAAGAGGTGAACAGAAAAACCCAATTTGACTAACCAAGAGGGGTACACGGCAGAACAGGGGCTGGACAGGAAAAACAGAAACCACCGGTAGAGAGAGATCCGACTGGACGGTGAGAGAGATCCGGCTGGACAGTGAGAGATCTGGTTGGACGGCGTGAGACCAGAACGTGCGGTGGTGTGAGACCAGAAATGTGCGTGAGGCATGAGACCAGCAAAGTGGGCAAACCAGAAATGTGCGTGAGACATGAAATGCCAAACCAGAAATGTGAGGCAAGCCGTGAGATCAGGAGATGGGTGAAGCCGTGAGACGGTGAAAGCAGGAGTTGTGTGAAACAATGTAGAGAAGAAATTCAGTGAAGCATTAAAAGAACTCAACGTATTTTCAGCTTTCTTTAAGGGAGGTTAGAGAGCATTGCTGTGAACTTCTAAGCGGCAGTGGAGTAGCCTTTCAATTCAACAGAGGCAAGACAAGCTAGAAGAAGGGTAGACACAGTAAGTGACACTTTTTGTATTGTACTTGCTTAGTAATTGCAATATTGAAAGGAGCGGAGAATTAAAACATCCATTGTAACTAAAATTCTCAAGTATAGTGGATAGTCTCAGTAAGGGAGAGTCCCTACCACCGTGGATGTACGTCACGTTGACGGAACCACGTAAATCTCGTGTGTCCTTAATTTGCTTTATGTTCTGTGTTTTGAGTTGAGTTGTGAACGCAGCTAAAATATTATCCAACCCATAATATAACGAAGACCTAAACAAGAATATCCGAATTGTCTATTAGGCAAGGTGTCTGAAAGGTGACTTTGGAGACTATTGTGATTAGTAGGTAGCAATAGATCTACCTTAGTCGAGTCTGAGAAAGAGTTTGCTTTTAAGAAAAGGTTAAAGTTGTTCACTTACCTACGAATTGCGAATTGTGGTGATACTAATTCACCCCCTTCTTAGTATCACAAACTAGTAGATCATAGGGAGAAGTCGGGAACTTCATGTATACTCATATAAATCAAGTTGTCCAATTTTATTATAAAGCAACCCATAATTTATTATGCCCTTAACATATTTCAAGATTCTTTTAGTAGCCACAAGGTGAGATTCCTTAGGCTCACTTTGAAATCTAGTACAAAGTGTTACAGCAAAAACAAGGTCAGGTCTTGATGTTGTCAAATATAGTAAATTCTAATCAATTTTCTATATTCCTTCTAATTAACCATTTTGCCTTTTTTATCTTTGCTCAACTTTATTCCAATAAGAATAGAAGTGCTTATTCTTTGGAGCTCTCTATCCTAAACTTTTTTAACAGCTCACCAACATATTTTTCTTGGGAGAGGAAAATTCTAGCTTTGCTTTGCAAAACTTGTAGCCTTAAACTTCTTAAACTTCTTCTTCATTTGATCGGCAGAAGCAACGTAAAGGGCTTTTTTTTTAGCAGCAAAAATTAAGTCATCAACATAAACCATAATAATTAATTGACCTTATTTGTTTTTCTTTATGTATAAGTTGCCTTCTACATTTCCTTTTCTGAATTTCATATCTTTGAGACATGTATCTAGCTTGGAATACTATGCTCTTAAAGCTTGCTTTAAGCCATATAAAGCTTTTTTCAATTTGCACACACTTGAACCATCATGATCAAGTATAAAACCATCAAGCTATTCAATAAATACCTTTTCTTTAAGCTTTCCATTCAGAAATGTTGATTTCACATCCATCTAATAAACTTTGTAATTTCTTTAAACATCAATGACCATGAATATTCTGATTGTTTCAAGTTTGGCCATAGGAGCAAAGGTTTCTTCAAAATCAACACCTTCTACTTATGAGTAGACTTTGTAGACAAATCTTGCCTTGTTTCTTACAACCTCACCATTTTCATTAAGTTTATTTCTAAACACCCACTTGGTTTTAATGATGTTTTTCCCCTTAGGTCTTGGAACTAAACACCAAATGTTGTTCTTTTCAATTTGATCAAGCTCTTTATTCATAGCACATACCCATTCCTTATGCTTTAATGCTTTTTCCACTAACTTGGATTCAACTTTAGAGACCAATGAGATTTGTTCACCATTTTTAGCCTTTTTCTATTCTGCACAGAATCTTTTTTACTGCCAATAACATTTTTAACCTTAACATTAGCTCTAACTCTTCTATGAGTTTAGGAATGCCTTAATTCCTTTTTTTCATCACTTGTAATTTGAGAATCAACATCTTGCTGCTAAATAGCCTCTGATTTCTCATTTTCAAATTCCTTTTTATTATCACACATGGCATTTTTAGTTTCCTCATGTTATGATTGCATTATGGAACCATCTTTAATCACTTTAATATCAAAGCTATTTACAATTTTCTACAGCATTTTATTATAATATCTAAAGTCTCTTCCATTTGGTATATAGCCCAAGAATATGCCTTCATCTGCCTTCTTATCAAATTTTCAAAGATTTTTGCCTTTGATTTTAATGAGGCATAGGCTTCTAAATACTTTAAAATGTTTTACACTTAGCTTCTTTCCATTCCACAGCTCATAGGGTGTGTTATTTGTATGTGGTCTCATCAAGCATTTATTTTGAATCTAAGTAGCAGTAGTGATAGCCTCTATCCAATAGCTATGTGAGGTACCATGTTTAGCTAACATGGTCCTTGCCATCTCTACTAGGCTTCTATTCTTTCTTTTAACCACTCCATTTTGTTGAGGTATGTACGGACTAGCATATTCATGCTTCACTCCATACTTCTCCAAATAATTTTCAAATTCACTGTAAGTGTATTTTGTCCTATTGTTTATCCTGAGTCTTTTAATTATTCTCCCCAACTGATTTTTAGCTAGCCTCTTATAACTTTTAAAATTATTGAGAACATCTGATTTATGTTTCAAAAACATAATACAAGTCATTCTTATAAAATCATCAATAAAGGAAATAAAGTACCTATCACCTTTTGATGATTTTTGTCTCATAGGCCCATAGGTATTTGAATGAATGAGCTCCAATGACTTTTTTGTTTAAATCTCCATATTTTTGTGGGTAACATTTACCATCTTCCCTTTTTGACAAGTGTTACAAATGGTATTTCTCTCTCTTCTCAACTTGGATACATCTTTTACAACTTCATTTTTGGACATTTTTTCAGCCCCTTTTGTCCAAGATGTCCTAATTTCCTATGCCACAACAAATTTTCATATTTGGTACTTATGTAGCATGTGTTTTTGCTGCTGGAAACTTGATATAAGTTTCCATTTGTTCTTTCTCTCTTTGTAATTCACTTAATCTTTTTACCATGCAGCCACTTTTGCTGAAAGTAACTTTATGCCCATCATCACAAATTTGACTAATATTGATTAGATTATGTTTTAGCTCTTCAACATAAAGCACTTCCTCTAATTTTAACTTTTTTGCACCAATTTTAGTAGCACCAAACCTTTAATCTTTAAAACACCATCATTGCCAAATGTAATTGACCCTTCATTATATTTTTCTACTTTCTTTAGCACCTTAGAGTCTCCTATCATGTGTGAAGAGCAACCATTATCAAGGATCCATGACTTTTCTTTCTCAAAAGCTTTTAAGGCTACTTCCACAACCATTGCCATTTCCTTTCCTCTTTTTCTTCTTTTTTGGCCAAACGTAGGAGCATATGTAGATGTTCTCCTTTGCATTATTTGACCTGGCAGCAATGTCAAACACTCCTCAGTAATATGTCTAGCCTTTTCACATTTTTCATAAATTTCTTCCAATATATCAAATCTCTTTCTTAGTAGAATTTGGCTTTTTGTTTTACTTGAGGCTCTCTCCTTTTTTGATAGAGTTTCCTCCTAAATTCTTGCCTTACATTTCTCTTTATTATAGGCCTATTACTTTAACATACACTAGCATTGTGCCCATATTTATTACAACACTAGCAAAATCTTTCAAATCTGAATTTCTTCTTTCACCAAGTTCATATCTCCTATCTTTAACTCTTGTTTGGTAATAATCAGCATTATAATTATTTCTCACACCTTTTTTTCCATCTTTTACAACCTGTCTCCTTTGGATAAGAGTTTTCTTCACATCTTTCCTAACCTATTTTAGCTTGGGTTGGTTTCTCTTTTCCATAACATTAACTTCTTTCAATTTTATTTTTTCTTTGTGTTTGCTTTTAAGTATAGACACAATTTTCTTCTTCTCTTCTACCCTCTTATTTGGCCTTTCAATATAGTCATGTCCTTTCTTCCCCATAGAATAAGGTCTTTGTTTGCTTAGACACTCATCCAACCTTTTAGTAGCATCCTTTTTGATAGCATTTGTTGAAAAGGACTTTCCTTTCACTTCCACGGCTTATATAAAGCTCTCTTCATAATTCATTAATTCAAATTTAGCCTTATGGAGCTTAGTTTATAAATTCAACACTTCTTGCTCTTGTGTAGTCACCTTAGCACTAAGATCTTTGTGTATTTTGCCTTACTTTGCCTTAAGTACATTTAGCTCCTTAATTTTTTTCATGTACTCCTTCTCTTTTGCTTTAAACTCCTTTTTTTTTTTCCCTTGGAGATTAGATTTATCAACATCAGAATTTTTATTCAATTTCTTGAGATTCTTTACCTCCTTTTCTAGTTTGTTGTTTTTGCACAAACAAGCTCTCAGTTCATTCTCAAGTTGCTACACCATTTATTTCTCTTACTCTTCAGTTGATTCCTTATCACATGAGAATTCTTTTTCATCATTTATCTTTGCAACCAACATATTTTCTACAACATCATCATTTAAATCACCATCAATTTCTTCTTCAAAATTCTCTTCTTCCAACTTGTTCAAAAAATTTCTTCTTTTGGATTTAAAGAATTTCTTTTTCCCTTTAGCACTTAAATTTTTAGCTTTAGAATAACTAGATTTCTTTGTTCTTTTCCTTGGGGCCGGCTCATCATCATCACCACTGTCTATTTCTTTTCTCTTTGAGCAATCCACTACAAAGTGTCCAATGCCTTCACAACTAAAGCACTTCAAGGGTAATTTTTCCTTATACTTCCTTTTTCCTTTCCTCATATTTTTGGTGATATATGCCATGACTTTATCAAATTTGGGGTCACCATCTTCTACTTCAGAGCTACCGATGGTTTCTTCTCTTTGTTCTTTAATTTTTAATTTCTTCATAACCTTGAGGGCCAACTCCTTCTCTACCTTAGGCTTCTTTTCTTTCCTCATTGGAACTATTCTCATCTCCTAAGCCACTAATATGTTATGTAAATTATCCAGGGGTAACCTATCTAAATCTCTATCTTCTATGGTGGAAACCTTAACATTAAAAGCTTCTGACAAGGTTCTAAGTATCTTCCTTACCACAATAACATCGTTGATCTCCTCTTCATAGCCTCTAATGGAGCATACAATTTCATTTACTCTTGTAAATAAGGCATCCACCGATTTATCATTCAGCATCTTTATATTTTCAAATCTATTCCTCCAAATTTGCAGCTTAGCTTTTTTCATAACCTTGTCTCCTTTGTAAATATTCTTCAATTTGTGTCAAATTTATTTGGCTATGTTGCACCCTATCACTTTTGTGAATTCTTTGTCTAATAAGGAGGCATATAAGGCATTTTTACCCTTTCTATCATACTTTAAATTCTTCTTATTAGTAGGTGTCATAGCAACACCTTCAGCAACAGGAGTGAAGCCACTGACAATAGATTCAAATACATTCAAACCAAGTGACAACAAATATGGGAGTATTCTATTCTTCCATAATTGATAATTTTGTTCATCAAACGTAGAATACCCTTGCTATTAACATTGTTTATGCTCTCTATGATATTAACTAGCAGTAAATGTAAAGATTCTTAATAGTAGCAAAAACATTTCATATCAAAGTAGGCAAAATGGATCAATAGAGGAACCAGACTCTGATGCCAATTGATAAAGACCTTCTTGAGTCTCACACTGAGAGGGCGAGGGGGTGAATCAGTGTAAGATGCTTACTTTTTACAAATCTATCTAGATTAAACCTTTAACTTGTTAAAGTTTGTGATTTATTTTTATCTTACTTCTTTATGTGAAAACGACCGTATGAATATCAAGCAAGCACAAGCACCCGAAAACACGTAGAATTTTTACGTGGTTCACCCATAATGTGTGAGCTACATCCATGGTGTAATAAGATCCCTCCTATATCACACAATTCACTCTTGCAATTAAGGGATATAGATGATGTAGTAGAAGGATCACTCCTTAACCACTTACAATGATCTTCCAATCACCCTAAGGGTTTCGTACCCTTTTTTAATAAGTATATAAAAAAATTATAACAAAAGCTCCCTTGAGAAAGATCTCTTCATATGTACAGGCTACTATCTTTTCTTTCTACCGTTCTCTCCTCACTGTCATTATGCTTTCTTTGTTGTTTTGCTCTCTTTGCCATTCTCTCTTCAAGCCTTTTACGATTCTCTCCTTCCTTACTGTCGATCTCTGCCCTCTCTTTGCTGGTTTCACAACTTTCTTTTTGTCGTGCTCATTGCTCTTTCTCTACCGTTCTTAACTCTCTACCTCTATTGGTCTCAGCTTTCTGCCTCTACCAATCTTAGCTTTTTACCTCTCCCAGGTTTCTCTCCTGCCATTTTTTTTTAGCTCTCTATCATTCTTCCTCTTTTCTACTTTTCTTTATCTATTCTTTTGAGGGTTACATGGGTATTTATATGCCTTGAGTTTAGGATTGCCTTACCATCAATGATCAGCATTGATTCCTTAAATTTAGGGTTACCTTATCATCAACAGTCAACATTGATTCCTTAAATTTTGGGTTACCCTACCATCAACAGTCAGCATTGACTCTTTGAATTTAGGGTTAACCTACTATTAATGGTCAGCATCATATCAATCTGGTATGCCATAGGTCTATCCAAGCTGGTAATAGATATCCATGAATCTCCATTGAAGAAGTTACGACCTCTCACCAATAGCTACCTCTAGTCCAACATGGCAAGTGGCAAATACTTCCCTAATAATTTGCATAGCCACCTTAGGGTCAATATTCAGGCAATTTCCAGACCGTGCAACACTACTGATCTTAAAAACTACTCTTTGTCATTTTAAATTTGCCATTGTCTTTAACTTAAGGTCATTTGCAAAGATAACATTGCTAGGATTACATTTCTTGGCCTATTTAAGCAACACGTTGCCATTTCCACTAATAGCTTCTCTTTAACATCAACCATTACCAGGCTATTTAGTCCCATTGCTTCTCTCCTTCTCTCAATTGATTCTTCTTTCTGGGAATGAAAGTACGTCATCTTCCTTAATCCTTAAATAAATCAGTTGTCAACACACTTTGTAAATGCAACAAACATATTTCAAAGGCACTCATAACATCAAATTAATAGGTACAAATATATGAGATGCTATTGACAACAAATCCAACATTAGTGGCTATTATCGCTAAAATCACACTATCTATTCTTACTATCAAAGGATACAATAATGATATGGAAGGATCACTCCTTCACCACTTACAGAAAGACTACTCCTTAACCACTAACAACGATTTCTCGATTACTCCAAGGGAATCTCACCTTATTTTTCAATAAATTTATCAAGATTTTATGGTAAAACCTTTCCTAGAGAACGATCACTCAATGTGTACAAACTGCTAGAGCAGAATATGGATCTTCTCCTTCCTTTGTTATCAATGTTGTCTCACCCACTACCAGTGCTGCTTGCACGCGATGCTAATGCTATCCATACGCATTGTCATTGCTATCCGCGCGCGTTGCTAATGCTATTTGCACGCCTTACCGCTGCTATTTGTGTGCATTGCTCCTGCTGTTTGTGTGTGGTGTCGTTGCTGTCTATGTGTGCTGCTAATGCTGTCCACACGTGTTGCTGCTGCTGTCTGCACGCACTCCACACGTGCTCCTCCTACTGTTCACACACGCAACTTCTACTATCCATTTGCGCTGTTGCTACTATTTGCACGCACTCCGCACGCGTTGCTCCTGCAGTCCACATACACTGCAGCTGCTTACCACACACACTGTTCCTACTATTTGCATGTGTTGCTCCTGCTATCCATGCATACTATTGCTGTCCATGCATGTTATTGCTTTTGTTTGCACACATTGTTGCTATCCACATGCACTGCGACTGCTGTCCATACGTGCTGTTCCTGCTATCTGAGCGCACTACTGCTCTCTACTTTCGTTGCTGTAGCTATCTACTTGCCCCGTTGCTGCTATCAGCTGTCTGCTCGCGCTGCTACTACTATTCCCGTGCGCTGTAGCTATCTTCTCGCATCGCTGCTGCTTTCTTTGCATGCTGCAACTGTCTTCTCGCACTACTGCTACTATCAGCCCGTGCTGCTACTATCTGTTCACGTCGTTGCTACTATCCCCATGTGCTGCAGCTGTCTTCTTACACGCCACTACTGTCTGCATGTTGGTTACTGGTGCAGGACCCTTCTGTTGCTACTCCACCTCCTACCAGCTGCTGCCTTAGTGGTTTGCTGATACCGGACCCTTCTATTACTGCTTCACCTCTTGTCGGTTGTTGCTCCACTTCTTGCCAGCTATTGCCTCGGTGGTTTGTTGGTACGAGTGGCTACCTTGGTGGTGTTTGTTGGTATGGATGGTTGGCTTCCTTGTTCTTTTTCTTTCCTCCTTGGTCAACAACACCTTGCTGCTTCTTCTTGGTGGCTGTTGCACTCTCCTTGGTTGGCTGCCTTACTACCTTTCCTTAGTGGCTACTACACTCTCCTTGGCTGGCTACTTTATGTTAAGCCCATCTTTGATGGTTAATGTTAGATTTGTTGTCAACACCATCTCATATGGTTATATGTGTTGATTTGATATTATGAATGCCGTTGAGATGTAGTGAGGTCATCGGGAAAAACCGATGATGACAGGTCAACCTTGGTGTCGATGAGTCAAAGTTGACTATGACCTTAAATTTTAGGGATTAAGATTGACCATTGACCCTAAATTTTAGGAAGTCAATGTTGACCATTAACCTTAAATTTTAAGAATCAAATTCGGCCATTAATTGTAGGCCAACATGTGGGAATTAATGATGACTCTCAATGATCATATAACCCTAATCTCAAAGCTTTATAAATACCCCTATGCATCTTGCAAAGAGGGTGTATGTTGCTAAAAATTGAGAGAGCTGGCCAAAGAGAAGTGAGCAACAAACTTAGGGAAAAAAGAAGGTGAACAACAAAAAGGAGGCAACCACCAAGCAAGGTGCAACCGGCCAAGAAGGAGAGAAAGAAAGCAAAGGGCAGTCAGCCAAGGAAAGTGCAGCAGCCATCAAGGAAAGAAGGCAAGGTAGCCAGCCATCCAATAAACCCTCATCAAGATAGCCACCACACTAGCAAGCCCTTACAAAGGTGATAATAGCAGTCGACCACCACACCAGCACATCAAGGAGGCTTTCTAGTAGACAAGCAAACATCCTTACATGTCCAAGAGGGTATACCACCACCAGTAGCACATCTTAGCACGTCTAGGAGACTTCCCAACAGTAGTAGCATGTCCAGGAGGCTTCTTAGCAGTAGTAGCGCGTCTAAGCAATAGCAATAGCGTGTACTGACAGTATTAATTGCGTACGCAAATAGTAGCGGACAGATGCAGTAGCACGTACAGACAACAGCAGATAGACATAACAACGTGTACAGATAGCATTAACAACGCGTGCGGACACTAGCAGTAGTGCGTGCAAATAGTAGCGGCAGTGCGTGCGGACAACACTAACAACAAGTGAAACAACATTGGCAGTGAAGGAAGAAAAAGATCTATATTCTGCTCTAGCAGTCTGTATATATTGAGTGATCATTCTCCAGGAAAGATTTTAATCACAAACTCTTAATAAACTAGTTGAAAAAGGGTGGAAAACCCTTGGAGTGATCGAAAGATCAACTCCTTGATCGGGAGATCATTATAAGTGGTTAAGGAGTGATCCTTCCATAACTAAACTGTATCTCTTGATAATAAGAGTGGATTATGTGATTTAGGAGGGATCCCATCACACCGTGGATGTACTCCACACATTGTGGGTGAACCACATAAAAATTGTTATATGTGCTTGGGTACTTGTGCATTGATTTATATTTGTACGATTGTGCTCACATAAAGGAGAAAGATAAAAATTAGATCATCAGCACTAACAAGCCACAGAGGTAAAATCTGGATCGATTTGTAAAAAGTGGATATCTCACACTGATTCACCCCCCTCTCAATGTGAGACCTACAACGGTCCTTATCAAGTGGTATCAGAGCCTGGTTCCTCTATTGATCCAATTTTTCTGCTTTAAAGTGAAGTTGTGCATTACTGTGTGAGCTTTTATCTTTATTGCTACTTAAGATCATGTATTGTATGAACAGTGTTAACAACAAGGGCATCCCTACATTTGATGGACAGAATTATTAGTTATGGAAGAATAGAATGCTCCCATATTTGATGTCCCTTAATCTTAATGTGTTTAAGTTTGCTATTAGTGGCTTCATCTCTGTTGCTGAAGGTAATTCTATGACGCCGGCTAATAAGAAGAACTTGGAGTATGATGGAAAGGCAAAAAATGCCTTATATGCCTCCCTATCTGATAAAGATTCAACAAGGTTGGGGTGTAACACAACCAAGCAAATCTGGGACAAATTAAAGAATATCTATGAAAGAGACAAGGTTGTGAAGGAAGGCAAGTTACAAATCTGGAGGAGCAGATTCGAAGACATAAAGATATAGAATGATAAGACTATGGATGCATTCTTCACTAGAGTCAATGAGATTATGTGCTCCATCAGAAGCTTTAGAGAGGAGATCCATGATACCACTATGGTAAGGAAAATACTCAAAACCCTATCAGAAGCTTACAATGCCAGTCTTTTCCATAGAAGATAGAGATCTGGATAAGTTGCCTTTAGATGACCTACACAGCATATTAGTGACTTATAAAATGAGAATAGCTTCAATGAAGAAAGAAAAGAAGTCTAAGGTGGAGAAGGAGCTAGCCTTCAAGGCAATAAAGAAGTTAAAGATTAAAGACCGATAAGAAGAATCTGATAGTAGCTCTAGAGAAGAAGATGGTAATCCTCAACTAGATAAAGTTTTGGTGTACATCACCAATAATATAAGGAAAGGAAAAGGGAAGTACAAAGGAAAACCACCCTTGAAGTGCTTTAGTTTTGGAGACATAAGGCACTTTACCGTGGACTGCCCAAAGAGAATAGAAGTAAGCAATGATGATGATGATGAGCCTACCCAAGGTGAAGAACAAAACAATCCAATTACTCTAAAGCTGGAAATTTAGGTGCCAAAGGAAAAAAGAAATTCTTCAGATCCAAAAGAAAGAATTCTCTAAGCAAGCTAGATGAAGAAGATTCTGAAGAAGAAGTTGATGATGATTCCAATGATGAGGCTATAAAGGATGTGCTGATCGCTCAAGCAAATGATGATTAAGACCCTTCAAGTGATAAGGAATCAACAAAAGAGGATGAGGATGAGTTAGTGCAGCAACTTGAGAAGGAATTGAGAGCTTGTTTGCACAAAAACAACAAGCTGAAAAAAGAGGTAAAACATCTTAAGAAATTGTATGAAAATTTTGCTGTTGATGAATTTAATCTTTAGGTGAAAAAACAAGGAGTTTAAAGCAAAAGAAGAGGAATACTTGAAGAGGATTGAGGAGTTGATTGTACTTAAGGCAGAGCAAGGAAAGATACACAAGGTTGATTGTACAAGAGCAAAAGGTGTTGATTTTGCAAGCCAAGCTCCACAAGGCTGAGTCCGAGTTAAAGAAACATAAAGAAAGCTTTATGCAGGTCATGAAAATGAAAGGAGAGTCATCATTAGCAAGTGTCATCAAGGAGGATGCTACCAAAAAGTTGGATAAGTGTCTAAGCAATCAAAGACCTCATCCCATGGGAAAGAAAGGACTTGGCTACATTGACAAGTCGAGTGAGAAGGTAAAAGAAAAGAAGAAAATTGTGTTTGTACTCGAAAGCAAGCATAATGATGCGATGAAGAAGCAAGACCAACCCAAGTTAAAATCGGTTAAGAAAGATATGGTGGAGACTCCCATCCATAGGAGATAAACTGTCAAAGGTGGAGAGAAGGTTGCTATACCAGCTGCTAAAGAAAGAAGACATGGACTTGGTAAGAGAAGTAAATCTAGGTTCAAAGGATTTTGTTGGAGCTGTGGTAACTATGGGCATAAGGCTAATACTTGTTGGAATATTTGGCCTATAATGAAGAGGAATGTGAGGCAAGAGTCTAGGGGAAGACTTTGTCAAGAAAAGAGACAGTCTCAGGTGAAAAAAAGTCATATTCCACTAAGAAACAGTTTTGATTTGCTGGGAGAGATTTATGGAAGATGTGAAAGGGTTAAACACATTGTTGAGGATTACTTGACATTTCTGCCTGGTCAAGAAGTGCAAAGGAGAACATGCCAACCATTATTACCTAGTCAAAGAGTGGAAAGGAGAACATCTACACATGCTCCCACATTCAGTCAAAGAAGAAGAAGAGGAAGAGAAACATTTATGGTTGTGGAAGTAGCCTTAAAAGCTTTCAAGAAAGAAAAACCATGGATCCTAGATAATGTCTGCTCTTCACACATGACAAGAGACTCCAAGATGTTAAAGGGAGTAGCAAAATATGATTGAGGATTTGTCAAATTTGATAATAATGATGCCTCAAAGATTCAAGATATTGGTATCGGTGAAATTAGTGCAGAAAAGTTGAAATAAAAAAAAAGTGCTATATGTTGAAGGGCTAAAACATAATCTTATTAGTGTTAGCCAGCTGTGTGATGATGGACATGAAGTTAATTTTGACAAGAGTGGCTACACAGTAAAGAGATCAAGAGATGGTGCCTTTCTTACTAAGGGTGAAAGAATAAATGGAAACTTATATCAAGTTTCCAAAAGCAAAAACATATGTTAAATGAGTAATAAAAATGAGAATTTGTTGTGGCATGAAAGATTGGGACATTTTAGACAAAAGAGGTTGAACTTAAGTATTTAGCCATACCCTAAAGGCTGAGGTATTCTTTAACCCCTTTCTCCTTCCTTCTTCTATTATTCTTTAGATTTGTTGTCAAAAAGGGAGATATTTTGCATAAACCTAAAGAGAGTATATATTGGTAAAAAGGGGGAGTAACTTAAGGGATAAAGGGGCAGAACTTGTCGAGAGGGAGAAGCAGAAAGGAGGAGTTAAACCAGATTAAAGGAGATGCATGGTTTAAGGGGAGCTATGAATGACCATGTGTATAGTTGGATTTAATGTGTTGCCAACAAATCCAAAAGGAGAGATTGTTGAGCCCATCTTTGATGGTTAATGTTAGATTTATTGTCAACACCATCTCACACGATTATATATGTTGATTTGATATTATGAATGCCTTTGATATATAGTGAAGTCATTGGGAGAAATTGATGATGATAGGTCAACCTTGGTGTTGAGGAGTCAACATTGATCGTGACCCTAAATTTTAGGGATCAAGATTGACCATTGATCGTTGATTGTTGATCCTAAATTTTAGGAAGTCAATGTTGACCATTGACCCTAACTTTTAGAAATCAAATTTAGCCGTTGATTGTAGGGCAATATATGGTAATTAATGATGACTACTGATGATCATGTAGCACTAATCTCAAAGCTCTATAAATACCCCTATGTATTTTGCAAGAAGGGTGTGTGCTATAGAAAATTGAAAGAGTCAACCAAAGAAAGAGGTAAGCAACAAACTTAGGGAAAAAAAAGGAGGTGAATGGTAAAGAGGAGGCAGCCACCAAGCAAGGTGCAACCGACCAAAAAAGACAGAAAGAAAGCAAGGGACAGCCAGCCAAAGAGAGTGCAACAACCACCAAGGAGAAGTAGCAAGGTGTAGCCGGCCAAAGAGGAAAGAAAGAAAGCAAGATGGTCGGCCACCCACACCAACAAACCCTCACCAAGACAGCCACCACACCAGCAAGCCCTGACAAAGGTAATAGTAGCAGCTGGCCGCCATACCAGCATATCCAGAAGGCTTTCCAGCAGACAAGCAAATGTCCCTACACATCCAAGAGAGTATATGAAGTTCCCAACTTCACCCTAGGATCTACTAGTCTGTGATACTGAGAGGGGGGATGAATCAGTATCACACCCCTTAAAAACACACTCTGATAATTTAAGCCAAAGTATTCTATTTTTAATATTTTCGCTCTTGTCAATAAGCAGGTATGTGAACAACTTCAACCTCTTCTTAAAAGCGAACTCTTTCTCAGATTCGACTAAGGTGGATCTATTGCTACCTACTAATCACAATAGTCCCCAAAGTCACCTTTCAGACACCTTGCCTATTAGATAGATCGGATGTTCTTGATTAGGTCTTCTTTAGGTTATGGGTTTGATGATACTTTAGCTGCGTTCATAACTCAATTTAAAACACAGAATGTAAATCAAAGTAAGGACACACGAGATTTACGTGGTTCCGTCAATGTGACGTACATCCATGGTGGTAGGGACTCTCCCTCTACCGAGACTGTTGTTCCCACAACCTTGTATGAGTTGTAATTGTTGTCAACTAGGTTTAAGTGTGCAAGAAAGTAAAGCCACATAAAAGGGCAAGAAAGTAAAGTCACGTGGAAGGTCAAGAAAGTAAATTCGCCGCGTAAGGGCAAGAACGTAAATCTGTCGCGTAAGCCCTATTAGGGTTTCATGAAAAAGAGTATATAAAGACCTTGGAAGACAAAACTAGGGTAAGGCCAACACAATTGAATACACAGCAAAAACACAAAAGTGTGTTGATGGCCAAATAGAGAAAATAGAAAAACACAACATATGGCCAAAGCACACTGACGACAAGAGAACAACAGAATAAGGGACGACAAAATAGAAAAGAAGTAGCTGTTGAAAGAAGCCGTCGAGTGAACAGTAACCATTGAATGAACAGTAGTAGCCGTCGAGTGAACAGTAGCCGTCGTCGAGTAAATAGTAGCCATCATTGGAGATAGGAGAGAAAACCAAATTGAGCAAATTGGAGCAGACCGGCAGAAGAAGAAACCAGACGGCCATAGAAGAGAGAGATATCGACAATAACAAAGAAATCAACCGTTGAGAGAGAGAAAGAAAGAGGAGACGGTCGACGGTTGAGCTGAACGAAGAACAACTATCCAGAGAGAGAAAAGGAGACGGTCGACGGCCGGCTGAACGAAGAACAACCGTCGTAGGAGATAGGAGAGAAAATCCGACATGGCCAAAGAAAAGAGTGGACAACAAAGAAATATACGGCCAAATCAGAATGACGACGAAGGAGAGGAAAAACCCGACAAGGCCAAAAACAGACCACCGGGGAAGGAGAGAAAAAGGAACGACTAAAAAGAAAGACAGAACAGAGAGACGAGATCGAGAACGGGTGAGACCAGATCCAAACTGGAACGGGTGAGACGAGACCAGATCGGGAATGGGTGAGAGAGATTCGGCAGCAAGGCGTTGGAAGAGAGAGAAAACACAGCTGTTAGAAGAAGGAGAAAAACCCGAACGGCCAAAAGAAAAATAGAATGAAGAACGACCGAGTGAAAAAGAGGTGAACAGAAAAACCCAAGGGGTATATGGCAGAACAAGGGCTAAACGAGAAAAACAGAAACCACTGGTAGAGAGAAATTCGGCTAGACGATGAGAGAAATCCGGCTAGACGGTCAGAGAGAGAAATTCGACGGTAAGAAAGAGAAATCTGGCTGGACGATAAAAGAGTGAAATCCAGCGATAAGAGAGAGAAATCTGACTGGACAGCAAGAGAGAGAGAAACGGATAGGTGAGGCGAGCCGTAAGACCAGGAGATGGGTGAGACCGTGAGACGGTGAAAGCAGGAGTTGTGTGAAACAACGTAGAGAAGAAATTTGGCGAAGCATTGAAAGAACTCAATGTATTTTCAAATTTCTTCAAGAGAAGTTAGAGAGCGTTACGGTGAACTTTTAAGTGGTAGTGGAGCAGCCTTTCAATTCAACAGAGGCAAGACAAGCGAGAAGAAGGGTAGACACAGTAAGTGACACTCTATGTATTGTACTTGCTTAGTAATTGCAATAGTGAAAGGAGCAGAGGATTAAGACATCCATTGTAATTGGAATTCTCAAATATAGTGGATAGTCTCGGTAAGGAAGAGTCCCTACCACTGTGGATATACGTCACGTTGACGGAACCACGTAAATCTCGTGTGTCCTTAATTTGCTTTACGTTATGTGTTTTGAATTGAGTTATGAACACAGCTAAAGTATCAGCCAACCCATAACCTAACGAAGACCTAAACAAGAACACCCGAATTGTCTATTAGGCAAGGTGTTTGAAAGGTGACTTTAGAGACTATTGTGATTAGTAGGTAGCAATAGATCTACCTTAGTCGAGTCTGAGAAAGAGTTCGCTTTTAAGAAGAGGTTGAAGTTGTTCACTTACCTGCGAATTGCGAATTGTGGTGATACTGATTCACCCCCCTCTTAGTATCATAAACTAGTAGATCCTAGGGAGAAGTCAGGAACTTCAATAGCTATCAGAGCACAGGTTCACCAGTTTGAAGCTTAACAACTTGGTGTATTAGTTTGAAGGGATCTAGAAGTTTGACTTATTCAGCATATTGAGAAATGGAAGCTGGTACCAATACCAGCACTACTTACAACAAGAAGGTTCCAATCTTCAACAGAACCAACTACCATATGTGGAGAGCAAGAATGCAAGTGGTATTTGCAACCATGGGCATGAACGTGGTGAAATGCGTACAGGAGGGTTTTGTGGCTTCGGAAGAAGGTAAAGACCCAACCCTAGAGGAGTTAAGGCAATTTGAGATAAATGGGAAGGCCTCAAATGTCATCATTTCAGCATTGACAGATGCTGAGTATGCTAAAGTTATGGACTGCAAATCTACCAAGGAGATATGGGACAGATTGCAGAAAGTCTATAAAGGCGATGACAGAATGAAAGAAGCCAAGCTTCAAGTTTTCAAGGGGAGATATGAATTTCTTAGAATATAGAAGAATGAGACAGTTCAAGAGTTCTTCACCAGGGTTATTGACACTGTAAACGACCTGAGAAGTCATGGGAAGAACAAAAAGGACTCATCAATTGTGAAGAAAATTCTGAGAATTCTGCCTGAGAGGTTTGCCTCAAAAGTAGCAGCCATAGAGGAGAGTAGAGATCTCAATTCTATGTCTTTGCATGATCTCCAGTGCAATCTCATTGCATATGAGATGAGGATAAAGTCAGCTGAAAGCTTTGCAACAATGAAGGTATCAAAGGAGGCAGCTTTCAAAGCTTTGAAGCACTTGAAGATAAAAGAAGAGGAGGAATCATCCCGTGAGGATGATGATGATGATGATGATGATGATGAGGAAGAAAGTGAAGGTAAAGTATTGGCTTACTTCACAAGGAAATTCAAAAAGGGGTCTAAGAAGGAAAAAGGACGGTTGTCCTTGAGATGTTATCATTGTGGGTAGATTGGACACTTTGCTTCTCAGTGCAAAGTGAAACTTGATGATGAAGATGAGGATGGTGATGATGAGCAGAATTCAAAATGGAGAAGACCATCGTTCAAATCAAAGAAGTCCAACAAGAAGACTACTAACCCAAAAAAGAAGAAGAGAGGCTTATTCAAGAGTTATGTGAGTCAGACAAAAGAAGCTGAAGAGGAGGAAGATGAAGACTCATCAAATGAGCATGCCTTTATGGCATCAACTCAAGATGGTAGTTCAACCTTTGAAGAGGAAGAGGAGGTTGATGAAGAAGAACCAGATCTTGAAGCTGAGTTGGAAGTAGCTTCAAAGGAGATAATCAGAAGGGCTAGAACCATAAAAAGGTTGGAGGCTCACATAAAACAAGTTAAAGCAAAGTCTGAGGAAGCTGAAAGTCAAAAGGATGAAATAAGGGCTGAACATATTGACTTGAAGAGAAGATTTGAAGAACAGATCAAAATATGTGAAGACCTTACAATAGAGCTTGGCTCAAAGACTTCAACAATTGAAGAAATGGAGATAAAGTTGCTAAGACTTCAGCAACAACTCAAAAAGAGTGAGGAGAACTAGCAGAAGTTTAAAGTAGTAGGAGAAACAAGCTCTACAAGAGAAAAGAAGAATGAGACTTTGCCACAGAAGTTGAAAGAGAAGGTTATGACTCAAAAGAAGATAGCTGAGAATAAAAAAGATCTAAAGAAGCAACCTAGGGTGGCAAACAAGAAGGAAGAAAAGAAAGTCAGCCAGTAGAGGGCTATGGCTGAACAGAAAAAGGAGAAGAAGGTGGCTGAAATGAAAGTCACACAAGCAAAGAAACCAGCTACGTTGCCTACACAGCAAGTGATGAACAGAAGAAGACAAGCTGTGATCAGACCCAAGAAGAGGCAGTTTCAAGGTCATTGCCTTTATTGTGGAGCTTGGGGTCATAAGGCAAGTAACTGCTAATGGAGAAGGCTAGTATATGTCTCCAACTTGAGAAGATACGATGCTGCATACAGGGGGAGACAATACAAAACTCAGAGGAGAACACCTGTCGTGAGTTCTTGCACATACTGTAAAAGGCAAGGACACACTGACGAGGATTGTTGGTGGAAGCCCAAACCAGTAGCTTCAAAGAACAAGTTTGTTATATTGGAAGACTTGGAACAGTGTGAAAGGTGCGGGCAGGATGGCCATAATGTTAAGAGATGCCTGACACTTCTCCCTAAGCAAGAGAAGGCACTCAATGGCACAGTGAAAACAAGCGGTGCAGTCAAAGCTGAGAAAAAGGATAAAGCTATCTTCCAGTCATTTTAAAAGAAGGAATATAGAGCAAAAAATGAGGTGGCTAATATAGCTAAAATTGCATTAAAGGCTGATTACAAGGATAAGTAGTGGATCCTTGATAGTAGATGCACTTCACACATGACGGGAGATAAGAGTAAATTGTCAAAGCTAAACAAGTCAAGAGAAGGCAGAGTCAAGTTTGGCAATGATGATTCACTCAACATCAATGGTCAGGGGTCAGTAAAAATTGGAAGAGGAAAGCTGAAAGATGTTCTGCACATTGAAGGACTCAGATATAATCTAACATCTGTCAACCAACTATGCAACGACGACCACAAAGTGATATTCACAAAAACAGGTTGCCAAGTAAAGAGTAAAGAAGGCAATATTGTTGCAGCCGATAAGAGAATAGCTGAAAATTTTTATGTGATTGATAAGGACAAGACAAACAACTGTTTACTTACAAAAGAAGAAGAAAATCAACTATGGCATAGGAGGCTGAGACACTTATCACAGAAGAACATGAGGAAGCTGACAACTACTCATGCAATCAAAGACATTCCCGACCTCAAGAGAGAGAGAGAGTAAGGAAAACATGCCAAAAAGCAGTACAAGACCAAAGAGTTCAGTTCTGAAGTAGTGTTGACATTGTGTATACTGATTTGTGTGGACCGATGAGGACAAAAGGGTTGAAAGGTGAGAGATACTTCATTTTGTTTGTTGATGATTATTCGAGAAGGACCTGCCTCATGCACCTCAAACACAAGTCAGAAGTTTTGAATTGCTTTAAGAGATAGAGAAGATTGGCTGAAAATGAGAGTAGAAGGAAGATCAAAGTATTGAGGTCAAATCAAGGCACTGAATTTACAAATAAAGCTTTTGAAGATTATCTTGAGAAGCATGGAATTCATTATCAAATGGTAGCAGCAAGAACACCTCAACAGAACGGAGTGGTATAGAGGAAAAATAGAGCTGTGGTTGAAATGGCGAGAACTCTACTACTGAAATCCAAGCTTCACACAAGATTTTGGACAGAAGCAACATTTACAGCCGTGCATATACTAAACAAAGTATTACTAAGGGTCAATGCTAATAAGACTCCATATGAGCTATTGAGTGGGAAAAAGACAACAGCCAAGTATCGCAGAGTCTTTGGCAGCCCATGTTTTATGAAGAATAAGGAGCAAAACTTGGGAAAATTCAACGCTAGGTCTGATGAAGGCATCTTTGTGGGATACTCAGCAAAGACAAAAGGTTACAAAGTTTTCCTGCATAAGCTGGGAAAAGTGATCACGTCTGGTGATGTGAGAATAGATGAGAACTGGAAAACAATACAGAATGGAGAAGCTGAGGACAATGAAGAAGATGACTTCAATGTAAATGAAGAATCAGACTAACCTGAAGAAAAGGAACAAGAAGTAAGTTCAGACTTGGAGAAGATTGAGTCTGAAGATAAAGAAAGAAATTGTCTTGCAACTAAGACTGTGCAAGAAAGAAAGCCAAAGAAAACATGGACCAGTGCTCATCAAGAAAATCAGATCATAGGTGACCCATTAACAGGAGTTACAACAAGAAGAAGAATTCTGGGAGCTACTACTTTAGTCTCACAAGTTGAACTTAAATCTGTTGAAGAGACTACATAAGATCTAACTAAATCTTTGTCCACAGAGCTATTTGAAAAGTACAGATTGAGTCTATTTGTGCAAATGCCTCCTCAAGCCTGAAGTTCAGGTGAATCCTCCATCTCCACTTTGTGAGTTTTTTAGATTTGTAATTGGTTGGCAAAAGGGGAGAGAAGCAACAGTGTAAGGGAAGCTGTTAAAAAAGGGGGAGTGCATATTTAGGGGGAGTTTAAACTGCTGCATAGTGGCTTTTGTTATGAGTGTTACCAACAATTACAAAGGGGGAGATTGTTGTTCCCACAACCTTGTATGAGTTGTAATTGTTTTCAACTAGGTTTAAGTGTGCAAGAAAGTAAAGCCACATAGAAGGGCAAGAAAGTAAATTCGCTGCGTAAGGGCAAGAACGTAAATTCACAGTGTAAGCCCTATTAGGGTTTCATGGAAGAGAGTATATAAAGACCTTGGAAGACAAAACTAGGGTAAGGCCAACACAATTGAATGCACGGCAAAAACACAAAAGTGTGTGGATGGCCAAATAGAGAAAACAGAAAAACACAACATACGGCCAAAGCACATTGACGGCAAGAGAACGGCAGAACAAGGGACGACAAAATAGAAATGAAGCAGTCGTTGAAAGAAGCTGTCGAGTGAACAATAATCGTCGAGTGAATTGTGGCAGTCGTCGAGTAAATAGTAGTCATCATCGAGTAAATAGTAGCCATCATCGGAGATAGGAGAGAAAACCAAATTGAGCAAATCAGAGCAGACCGGCGGAAGAAGAAACCAGACGGCCATAAAAGAGAGAGATATCAACGACAACAAACAAATCAATCGTCGAGAGAGAGAGAAAGAGGAGACGGTTGACGGCTGGGCTGAACAAAGAACAACTGTTAAGAGAGAGAAAGAGGAGATGGTCGACGGTCGGGCTGAACGAAGAACAGCTGTCGTCGGAGATAGGAGAGAAAATCCGACATGGCCAAAGAGGAGAGTGGATGGCAATGAAATATACGGCCAAATTAGAGTGATGGCGAAGGAGAGGAAAAACCCGACAAGGCCAAAAACAGACCACCAGGGAAGGAGACAAAAAGGAACGGCCAAAAAGAAAGACAGAACAGAAAGACTAGATCAAGAACGGGTAAGACCAGATCCGAACTGGAATGGGTGAGACGAGACCAGATTGGGAACAGGTGAGAGAGATCCGGTAGCTAGACGTTGGAATAAGGAGAAAAACCCAAATGGCCAAAAGAAAAACAAAATGAAGAACGACTGAGTGAAAAGGAGGTGAACGGAAAAACCCGATTTGGCCAACCAAGAGGGGTACATGGCAGAACAGGGGCTGAACGAGAAAAAAAGAAACCACCGGTAGAGAGAAATCTGGCGGGACGGTAAGAGAGAGAAATCTGGCTGGACAGCAAGAGAGAGAGAAACGGATAAGTGAGGCGAGCTGTGAGACCAGGAGACGGGTGAGACCGTGAGACGGTGAAAGAAGGAGTTGTGTGAAACAACGTAGAGAAGAAATTCGGCGAAGCATTGAAAGAACTCAATGTATTTTCAGATTTCTTCAAGAGAGGTTAGAGAGCATTGTAGTGAACTTCTAAGCGGCAGTGGAGTAGCCTTTCAATTCAATAGAGGCAAGACAAGTTAGAAGAAGGGTAGATACAGTAAGTGACACTCTTTGTATTTTTCTTGCTTAGTAATTGCAATAGTGAAAGGAGCAGAGGATTAAGACATCCATTGTAACTGGAATTCTCAAGTATAGTGGATAGTCTTGGTAAGGGAGAGTCCCTACCATCGTGAATGTACGTCACGTTGACAAAACCACGTAAATCTCGTGTGTCTTTAATTTGTTTTACGTTCTGTGTTTTGAATTGAGTTGTGAACGCAGCTAAAATATTAGCCAACCCATAACCTAACAAAGACCTAAACAAGAACATCCGAATTGTCTATTAGGCAAGTTGTCTGAAAGGTGACTTTGGGGACTATTGTGATTAGTAGGTAGCAATAGATCTACCTTAGGCAAGTCTGAGAAAGAGTTCACTTTTAAGAAGAGGTTGAAGTTGTTCACTTACCTATGAATTGCAAATTATGGTGATATTGATTCACCCCCCCTCTCAGTATCACAAACTAGTAAATCCTAGGGAGAAGTCGGGAACTTCAGAGACAATCCACTATACTTGAGAATACTAGTTACAATGGATGTCTTAATCCTCTGCTCCTTTCACTATTGCAAATACTAAGCAAGTATAATACAAAGATTGTCACTTACTGTGTCTAACCTTCTTCTAACTTGTCTTGCCTCTATTGATTTAAATGGCTACTTCACTGCCACTTATAAGTTCACCACAATGCTCTCTAACCTCTCTTGAAGAAATCTGGAAATACGTTAAGTTCTTTCCGATGCTTTACCGAATTTCTTCTCTACGTTGTCTAACACAAGTCCTGCTTTCACCGTCTCACGGTCTCACCTGTTTCCTGGTTCCACGGTCTTCCTGTTTCACGGCCTGCCCTCACGCTTCCGATCTGTCATGCCGTCACACGTTCTGGTCTCACACCGTCTCTTAACGTACACCCACGCTTCTGCTGCGCTCCCGTCACAGCTTTGTTGGTCTCCCGTTTCAGCTTCGCTGGTCTCCTGTTTCAGCTTTACTAGTCTCGCATTTCAGGTCACCAGTTTCTGGTCTCCCTTTTCTGGTCACCCGTTACTGGTCTCACGGCCTAGTCACCCATTTCTTCCAGGGGTGGTGCGTTTCTGGTTTTTGCTCTCACCTTACGTTTTTGGTTTTCTTCTCTTCCAAGGGTGATGCGTTTCTGGTTTTTGCTCTCACCTCACGTTTCTGGTTTTCTTCCTCTTCACTAGACTCACGCCTCACGCCTCACACCTCACCCGTCCATTTCTGGTTTTCTTCTAGCCGGTGGTCTCACGCCTCACGCCTCACCTGTCTGTTTCTGGTTTTCTTCCGGCTGGTGGTCTCACGTCGTGTGTTGTTTTGTCGTGCTGCTCTTTGTTTTGCTGTGTAGGTTCTGTTTTGCCGTCCACTCTCTCTTGCTGTCAAGCCTTTGTTTTGCCGTGTAGTGTTCTCTTGCCGTCTATTCCTAGTTTTCTCTCTTTCAGCCGATTCCCCTTTGCTGTCCTCTCTCCTAGTAGGATTTTGTGTTTTGCCCGGTGGTTCTATTTGGCCGTTCCCTCCTTGTCGTCCACACCACTTTGGCCGTTCACCTCTTTGCTTGGCCGTCCACCTCTTTGCCGTTGGTTGTGCTTTGTCGTGTGGGGTTGTATGGACGTTCACCTTGTTTGGCCGTGTAGGTTGGTTTGGACGTTCACCTCCTTGCTTAGCCAGTTGTCTCCTTGCTTGGATGTCTAGGGTTGATTGGCCGAATACCCTAGCTTACCGATTTCTCTTATGTTGGCCAAATGGTTGTGTTTAGACGTTTGTCTCCTTTGGCTGGTTGTCTCCTTTGGCCGGTTGTCTCCTTTGGATGATTTCTCTTGCTTGGACGGTTACCCTTTCTTCTTACAGTGTACCCTCTCTTTATGTTTAATGGTTTTGCTGTTTAGGGTTATGTTGTTCGGCCGGTTGCTCTTCCAACGTTTTGTCTTTTGTGTTTTGGCCGACCTTCCTCTCTTTGTGTTTACCGAATGCTCTCTTATGTTGGCCTTACCCTAGTTTTGTCTTCCAAGGTCTTTATATACTCTCTTCCATGAAACCCTAATAGGGCTTACGTTGCAGATTTACGTTCTTGCCCCTCCATGTGGCTTTTACTTTCTTGTCCCTTCATGTCAAATTACTTGCACACTTAAATCTAGTTGACAACAATTACAACCCATACAAGGTTGTGGGAACAACAATCTTCCCCTTTGTAATTGTTGGCAACACTCATAACAAAAGCCATTATGCAGCAATTACAACTCCCCCTAATTATGCACTCCCCCTTTCTTAACAACTCCCCCTGCACTGTTGCTTCTCTCCCCCTTTGCCAACCAATTACAAATCTGAAAAACTCGCAAAGTAGAGATGGAGGATTCACCTAATTTTCAAGCTTGAGGAGGCATTTGCACAGATAGACTCAATCTGTGCTTTTCAAACAGCTCTGTGGACAGAGGTTTGGTTAGAATATCTAAAATTTGATCTTTAGTACCAACATACTCCAATGAATTGTACCCTGTTCCACTTGATCTTTGATGAAGTGATACCGAATGTCAATATGCTTGCTCCTTGAATGTTGAACCGGATTCTTGCTAAGATCAATAGCACTTTGATTATCACAAAGTACACTCACTGGTAACTTCACTTCAACACCCAAGTCTGTCAATTGTCTTTGCATCCATATCACCTAAGTACATGCTGCATAAGCAGCATATACTTAGCCTCAGCCGTGCTCAAAGCAACATTGTTTTGCTTTCTACTTAACCATGCAAAACACTTTGAACCCAAGTAAAAGCTGCAGCCGCTGGTTGATTTCCTGTCATCTATACTTCCTACCTAGTCTGCATCAGCGTATGCTCGTAGTTTTATGGAATCCATGGCCAGATACCACAAACTCATTTCCAGTGTCATTTTGAGGTATCTTAAGATTCTTTTCACCGCCAACACATAAGATTCCTTAGGATCAGCTTGGAATTTGCTGGCAACGCATACAACTTGCATAAGATCAGGCCTTGATGCTGTAAGGTATAGAAGGCTCCCTATCATCTTCCTGTACTCTGTAGGGCTTGTACTCCTTCCCTCTTGATCTTTTGTTAACTTACAGCCCACTGTCATAAAGATACTAACAGGTCTACTATCCTCCATGCCAAACTTTTTCAGCATCTCTTTGGCATATTTCGTCTGAGAAATAAAAATACCTTCTTCACACTGTTTTATCTGTAATCCAAGAAAGTAATTCATTTCTCCAATCAATGACATCTCAAATTCCTCACTCATCTTCTGTGCAAAATCTTGGCATAGCTCAGAGTGATCCCCTCCAAAGATGATGTCATTTATATATATACTATGGTTATCAGCTGGCCTTTCTCTGAGTTGAACACATATAGGTTATTATCAACTGTTCCTCTTCTGAAGTTCAACCTTCTCAAATACTCATCCAGCCTGTTGTACCATGCTCTTGGGGCTTGTTTAAGGCCATACAAGGCTTTCTTCAGCTTGCACACATGTGTCTCATCCTCACTGATTTGTACTTTATCGAGTTGTTCAATACACATTTCTTCTTTCAGGAGCCCATTCAGAAAGGCTGATTCACATCCATCTGATAAACTTTATACCTCTTATGTGCTACCAAAGCTAGGAACATTCTAATAGTTTCTAACCTTGCCACTAGTGCAAAAGTTTCATTAACATCTACTCCTTCTATTTGAGTGTAGCCTTTGCAAACCAGCCTGGCCTTGTTCCTCACCACCATGCCATCTTCATTGTGTTTATTCCTAAACACCCATTTTGTTCCTATGACATTCTTGTTAGTGGGTCTTGGAACCAGCTCCCATGTATCATTCTTCTCGATTTGATCCAGCTCCTCATTGATAGCTTTGACCCAGGCTTTGTCTTGTGTAGCCTCTTCAACAGATTTAGGTTCAACTTGTGAGAGTAAAGCAGTAGCTCCTACAATTCTTCTTCTTGTTGTAACACCTGCTGATAGGTCACCTATGATCTGATTTCCTTGATGAGCACTAGTCCACGTTTTCTTTGTCCTTCTTTCTTGCACAGTCTTAGTTACAAGAGGATCTCTTTCTTCATCTTCAGACTCACTCTTTTCCGAGTCTAAACTTACTTCTTGTTCCTTTTCTTTAGGTTGGTCTGATTTTTCATCTACATTGAAGTCATCTTCTTCATTGTCCTCAGCTTCTCCATTTTGCATTGTTTTCCAGTTCTTATCTATTCTCACATCACTGGATGTGATCACTTTTCCCATCTTATACAAGAAAACTCTATAACCTTGTCTTTGCTGAGTATCCCACAAAGATGCCTTCTTTAGACCTAGCATTGAATTTTCCCAAGTTTTGCTCCTTGTTCTTCACAAAACATGGGCTGTCAAAGATTCTGAGATACTTGGTTATTATCTTCTTCCCACTCCGTAGCTCATATAGAGTCTTATCAATATTGGGCCTTAGTAAGACTCTATTCAGTAGATGTACAGCTGTAAATGTTGCTTCTATACAAAATCTTATGTGAAGCTTGGATTCTAGTAGTAGAGTTCTTGCCATTTCAACCACATCTCTATTTTTCCTTTTTACCAACCCGTTCTGTTGAGGTGTTCTTACTGTTGCCATTTGGTGATGAATACCATGCTTCTCAAGGTAATCTTCAAAAGCTTCATTTGTAAATTTAGTGCCTTGATCTGACCTCAATACTTATCTTCCTTCCACTCTCATTTTCAGCCAATCTTTTGTATCTCTTAAAGCAATTCAGAACTTCTGACTTGTGTTTAAGGTGCATGAAGCAGGTCCTTCTGGAATAATCATCAACAAACAAGATGAAGTACCTCTCACCATTCAACCCTTTTGTCCTCATCAGTCTACACAAATTAGTATGCACAATGTCAAGCACTGCTTCAGAACTAAACTCTTTGGTCTTATATTGCTTTCTGGCATGTTTTCCTTTAGAGCATGCTGAGCAAACATACTCTCTCTCCTGAGGTCAGGAATGTCTCTAATTGCATGAGTAGTGGTCAGCTTCCTCATATTCTTTTGTGTTAAGTGTCCTAGCCTCCTATGCCAGAGTTGATTTTCTTCTTTTTTGGTGAGTAAACAGCTGCTTGTCTTGTCCTCATCAATCACATATAAATTTCCAGTTGTTCTCTTCCCGGCTGTAATAGTATTGCCTTCTTTACTCTTTACTCGGCAACCTGTTTTTATGAATATCACTTTATGGTCTTCATTGCATAGTTGGCTGATAGAGGCTAGATTATATCTGAGTCCTTCAATGTGCAAAACATCTTTCAGCTTTCCTTTTCCAATATTTATTGACCCTTGACCACTGATGTTAAGTAAATCATCATTACCAAACTTAACTTTGCCTTCTCTTGACTTGTTTAGCTTTGATAATTTACTCTTGTCTCTTGTCATATGTGAAGTGCATCCACTATCAAGGATCCACTACTTATCCTTGTAGTCAACCTTTAGTGCAATTTTAGCTATATTAGCCCCCTCCTTTTTAGCTTTATATTCCTTTTTTTGAACTGGCTTGAAGATAGCTTTCTCTTTTTTCTCAGCTTTGACTGTACCAATTACTTTCACTATGCCATTAAGTATCTTCTCTTACTCAAGGAGAAGTGTCATACATCTCTTGGCATTATGGTCATCCTGCCTGCACCTTTCACACTGTTCCAAGTCTGCCAATATAGCAAACTTGTTCTTTGAAACCACTGGTTTGGGCTTCCACCAACAATCCTTATCAGTGTGTCCTTGCTTTTTACAGTATGTGCAAGAACTCACGACAGGTGTTCTCTTCTGAATTTTGTATTGTCTCCCCCCGCATGCAGCATCAGATCTTCTCAAGTTGGAGACATATACTGGCCTTCTCCACCAACAGTTACTCGTCTTATGACCCCAAACTCCATAATAAAGATAGTGACCTTGAAACTGCCTCTTCTTGGGTCTAATCACAGCTTGTTTTCTTTTGTTCATTACTTGCTGTGTAGGCAACATAGATGGCTTCTTTGCTTGTGTGACTTTCATTTCAGTCACCTTCTTTTCCTTCTTCTGTTCAGCTGTAGCCCTTTACTGGCTGACCTTCATTTCTTCATTTTTATATGCCACCCTAGGTTGCTTCTTCATATCCTTTTTATTCTTAACTATCTTCTCCTAAGTCATAACCTTCTCTTTCAACTTCTGTGGCACATTCTTATTATCTTTAGGCAATGTAGCCTCAAATTGCTGTACTTTCTCTTCATTCTTCTTTTCTCTTGCAGATCTTGTTTCTCCTATCATTTCAATCTTCTGCATGTTCTCTTCACTCCTTTTGAGTTGTTGCTGAAGTCTAAGCAACTCTTTCTCCATTCCTTCAATTTTTGAAGTCCTTGAGCCAAGCTCTATTGTAAGGTCTTCACATATTTTGATATGTTCTTCAAATCTTCTCTTTAAGTCAATATGTTCAGCCCTTATTTCATCCTTTTGACTTTCAGCTTCCCCAGACTTTGCTTCAACTTGTTTTATGTAAGCCTCCAACCTTTTTATGGTTCTGCCCCTTCTAATTATCTCCTTTGAAGCTGCTTTCAACTCAGCTTCAAGATCTGGTTCTTCTTCATTAACCTCCTCTTCCTCTTCAGAGGTTGAACTACCACCTTGAGCTGATGCCATAAAGGCATTCTCATCTGATGAGTCTTCATCTTCTTCCTCATCAGCTTCTTTTGTCTGACTCATATAACTCTTGAATGAGCCTCTCTTCTTGTTCTATGGGTTGGCAGTCTTCTTACTGGACTTCTTTGATTTAAATGATGGTCTTCTCCATTTTGAATTCAACTCATCATCACTATCCTCATCTTCATCATCAAGTTTCACTTTGCACTGAGAAGCAAAGTGTCCAGTCTACCCACAACAATAACATCTCAAGGACAACTGTCCTTTTCCCTTCTTAGACCCCTTTTTGAACTTCCTTGTGAAGTATGCCAACACTTCACCTTCACTTTCTTCCTCCTCATCATCATCATCCTCATTGGATGATTCTTCCTCTTCTTTTATCTTTAAGTGTTTCATAGCTTTGAAAGTTGCCTCCTTTGATACCTTTGACGTTGAGGAGCTCTCAGTTGACTTTATTTTCATATCATATGTAATGAGATTGCACTGGAGATCATGTAGAGACATAGAATTGAGATCTCTACTCTCCTCTATGGTTGCCACCTTTGAGGCAAACCTCTCAGGTAGAATTCTCAGAATTTTCTTCACAATAGATGAGTCCTTCTTGTTCTTCCCATGACTTCTAAGGTCGTTTACAGTATCAATAACCCTGGTGAAGAACTTTTGGACTGTCTCATTCTTCTGCATTCTGAGGGATTCATATCTCTCCTTGAAAATTTAAAGCTTGGCCTCCTTCATTTTGCCATCACCTTCATAGACCTTCTGCAATTTGTCCTATATCTCCTTAGCAGATTTGCAGTCCATAACTTTAGCATATTCAGCATCCGTCAATACTGAAATGATGACATTTGAGGCCTTCCTATTGATCTCAAACTGCCTTAATTCCTCTGGGGTTGGATCTTTACCTTCTTTTGGAGGCTCAAAACCCTCCTGTACAGATTTCACCACATTCATGCCCATGGTTGCAAATACCACTTGCATTCTCGCTCTCTACATATGGTAGTTGGTTCCGTTGAAGATTGGAACCTTCTTGTTGTAAGTAGTGCTGGTGCTGGTACCGGTATCCATTTCTCAGTATGTTGAATAAGTTAAAATTTCTGAAACCCTTCAAACTAGTACACCAAGCTGTTAAGCTTCAAATTGGTGAACCTGTGCTCTGATACCAATTGAAGTTCCCAACTTCACCTTAGAATCTACTAGTCTGTGATACTGAGAGGGGGGTGAATCAGTATCACACCCCTTAAAAACACACTCTGATAATTTAAGCCAAAGTATTCTATTTTTAATACTTTCGCTCTCGTCAATACGCAGGTATGTGAACAACTTCAACATCTTCTTAAAAGCGAACTCTTTCTCAGATTCGACTAAGGTAGATCTATTGCTACCTACTAATCACAATAGTCCCCAAAGTCACCTTTCAGACACCTTGCCTATTAAACAGATCAAATGTTCTTGATTAGGTCTTCTTTAGGTTATAGGTTCGATGATACTTTAGCTGCATTCACAACTCAATTCAAAATACAGAATGTAAATCAAAGTAAGGACACACAAGGTAGGGACTCTCCCTCTACCGAGACAATCCACAATACATGAGAATACCAGTTACAATAGATGTCTTAATCCTTTGCTCCTTTCACTATTGCAAATACTAAGCAAGTACAATACAAAGAGTGTCACTTACTGTGTCTACCCTTCTTCTAGCTTGTCTTGCCTCTGTTGAATTGAATGGCTGCTTCACTGCCACTTAGAAGTTCACCACAACGCTCTCTAACCTCTCTTGAAGAAATCTGGAAATACGTTAAGTTCTTTCCGATGCTTTACCGAATTTTTTCTCTACATTGTCTCACACAACTCCTGCTTTCACTGTCTCACGGTCTCACCCGTCTCCTGGTTCCATGGTCTTACTGTTTCACTGCCTGCCCTCACGCTTTTGGTCTGTCACACTGTCGCACGTTCTGGTCTCACGCCGTCTCCTGACGTACACCCACACTTCTGCTATGCTCCCGTCACAGCTTTGCTGGTCTTGCGTTTCAGGTTTGCTAGTCTCCCGTTTCAACTTCGTTGGTCTTGCGTTTCAAGTCACCAGTTTCTGGTCTCCCTTTTCTGGTCACCCGTTACTGGTCTCACAGCCTGGTCACCTGTTTCTTCCAAGGGTGGTGTGTTTCTAGTTTTTGCTCTCACCTTACATTTCTGGTTTTCTTCTCTTCCAGGGGTGATGCGTTTCTGGTTTTTGCTCTCACCTCACGTTTTTGGTTTTCTTCCTCTTCGCTGGTCTCATGCCTCATGCCTCACCCGTCCGTTTCTGGTTTTCTTCCAGCCGATGGTCTCATGCCTCATGCCTCACCTATCCGTTTCTGGTTTTCTTATGGCCGGTGGTCTTACGTCGTATGTTGTTTTGTCGTGCTGCTCTTTGTTTTGCCGTGTAGGTTTTGTTTTGCCGTCCACTCTCTCTTGCCATCAAGCCTTTGTTTTGCCGTGTAGTGTTCTCTTGCTCTCCATTCCTGGTTTTCTCTCTTTTAGCCGGTTCCCCTTTGCTGTCCTCTCTCCTTATAGGATTTTGTGTTTTACTCGGTGGTTCTATTTGGCCGTTCCCTCCTTGCCGTCCACACCTCTTTGGCCGTTCACCTCTTTGCTGTTGGTTATGCTTTGTCGTGTAGGGTTGTATGGACGTTCACCTTGTTTGGCCGTGTAGGTTGGTTTAGACGTTCACCTCCTTGCTTAACCGGTTGTGTCCTTGCTTGGATGTCTAGGGTTGATTGGCCGAATACCCTAGCTTACCGGTTTCTCTTGTGTTGGCCAAATGGTTGTGTTTGGACGTTTGTCTCCTTTGGACGATTTCTCTTGCTTGGACGGTTACCCTCTCTTCTTGTCATGTACCCTCTCTTTGTGTTTAATGGTTTTGCCGTTTAGGGTTGTGTTGTTCGGCTAGTTGCTCTTCCAACGTTTTCTCTCTTGTGTTTTGGCTGACCTTTCTCTCTTTGTGTTTACCGAATGCTCTCTTAGTTGGCCTTACCCTAGTTTTATCTTCCAAGGTGTTTATATACTCTCTTCCATGAAATCCTAATAGGGCTTACACTGCGGATTTACATTCTTGCCCTTTCATGTGGCTTTTACTTTCTTGCCCCTCCATGTCAAATTACTTACACACTTAAATCTAGTTGACAACAATTACAACCCATACAAGGTTGTGGGAACAACAGTATACCAGCAATAGTAGCATGTCCCAACACATCTAGGAGACTTCCTAGCAGCAGTAACATAAAGAGAGCAAGATAGCCGGCCACCCATACCAACAAACCCTCACCAAGACAGCCACCGCACCAACAAGCCCTCACCAAGGTGATAGTAGCAGCCGACCACCACACCAGCATGTCCAGAAGGCTTTCCAATAGACAAGCAAATGTCCCTGCACGTCTAAGAGGGTATACTAGCAACAATAGCATGTCCAGCACATCTATGAGACTTCCCAGTAGTAGCAGCACGTCTAGGAGGGCAACAACATGTCTAAGAGGCTTCCTAGTAGCAACAACACGTCTAGGAGACTTCCCAGCAACAGCAATAGGTCCAGAAGGGTATACCAGTACTAGTAACACGTCCTTGCACGTCCATGAGGGTATACCAGTAGCAGCATACATCTTCATAGGTCCAGAAGGGTATACTAGCACCAGCAGCATGTTCTTGCACATCTAGGAGGGTATAACAGCAGCAACAGCACGTCCCTACACGTATAGGAGGGTATATTAGCACCAGCAGCACCTTAGGAGGCTTCCCAGTAGCAGAAGCATGCCCGGGAATCAATCAAAAAATCAGAATGTGTAGCAGCAAGTCTAGGAATCAACCAACAAACTAGCAGCGGTGCAAGAAGATAGCTACAGTACACAGGGATAGAAGTAGCAGCACGAGAAAATAGCTGTAACTTGCGGGAAGAGCAACAGCGGCGCGAGAAAACTACTATAGCGCAAGGAGAGAGTAGCAGTGGTGCAAGAAAGCAGCAGCAACGTGCACAAATAGCAACAGTAGTGCGAGCCGATAGCAGAAGCAGAACACGCAGATAGCAAGAAAAACATGTGTGGACAGCAGCCACAGTGCGGGTAAACAGCAGGTGTAGAGACCGCGGATAGTAGAAGCAATGCATATAGCATGTGCAAATAACATGCGCAGAGACCACAAACAACAGGCACAACTTGTGTGAATAGCAAGTATAGCTTATACGGACAGCGAACACAGCATGTGCGGCAAACAGCAGGTATAGCTTGTGCAACCAGCAGGCACATCTTGTGCAGACAACAGGTATAACTTGTGCAGACAGTAGGTATAGCTTTTGCAGACAGCAAGCACAGCTTATGAGGATAGTAGGCACAGCACGTGCGGACAATAAGCAGACACAACAGTGCGAACGAACAATATTAACTGCGTACGTGGACAGCAACGGCAATAGGTACTGACAGTATTAACTACGCATTCAAACAGTGGTAGACAAATGCAACAACACGTACGAACAGCAGCGGATAGGAGCAGTAGTGGATAGGAGCTACAGCAGTGTGTACAGATAGCATTAATAGTGCGCGCAGACAACAGTGGCAGTATGCACAAGTAGCACCAGTAACAGGTGAAACAGCATCGGCAACAGGTAAAACAACACCGGTAGTAAAGGAAAGAGAAGATCCATGTTCTGCTCTAGCAATCTGTATACATTGAGTGATCATTTTCCAGGAAAGGTTTTAATTACAAACTCTCAATAAACTGGTTGAAAAAGGGTGGGATACCCTTGGAGTGATCAGGAGATCAACTCCTTGATTGAGAGATCATCATAAGTGGTTAAGGAGTGATCCTTCCACAACCAAACTGTATCCTTTAATAACAAGAGTAGTTTGTGTGATTTAAGAGGATTCTTATCACACTATGGACGTAGTTCACACATTGTGGGTGAACCATGTAAAAATTGTCGTATATACTTAGGTGCTTGTGCATTGATTTATATTCATGCGATCGTGCTTACATAAAAGAGAAAGATAAAAATTGGATTATCGGCACTAACAAGTCATAGAGGTTAAATCCGAATCGATTTGTATAAAGGGGATATCTCACATTGATTCACCCCCCTCTTAGTGTGAGACCTACAACGGTCCTTATCACCTTGCTACCTCTCCTTGGTCGGTTGCCTTGTTACCTCTCTTTGCCTTTAGGTTTGCCGTTCTCTCTCCTTTGGCCAGCTCTCTTAAAATTTTACAACACACCCCCTTCTCGCAAAAGGTATAGGGGTATTTATAAAACCTTAATATTAGGGTTATACGATCATCAATGGTCATCTTTAATTCCTATATATTGCCCTACAATTAACGGTTAGATTTTAGTCATAAAATTTAGGGTCAATCGTCAACGATCAACAGTCAATCTTGATCCCTAAAATTTAGGATCACGGTCAACATTGACTCCTCAACATTAGGGTTGATTCGTCATCACCGGTTTTTCCCAATGACCTTTCTGTATCTCAACAGCATTCATAACCTCAAATCAACACATATAATCGTATGAGATGGTGTTGACAACAAATCCAACATTAGCCATTAAAGATGGGCTCAACACTTATTCTTTTTAAGCACCACAAAGTAAAGACAAAGAATGTTAGCATTAAAAAAAAACTATATCACATATAATAAAGGAAGAATTTTAGTTGTTAGTTTTTCCTTTGTAATGATATAAAAACCGAATTATTCATACTTAACAAGCCCTAATAATTACAACATGATTTTTTTGTTTACCTTCTAATATTTATGCATAACATGGACTGCATACTAATCAAGAACCTTAAAACAGATCAAAATAATATTATGCACATACTAGTTAAGAATTACTAAGGCATCGCCAGTCGAGGAGAATTGTGTTGGGGTGGCTTAAAAGATGTATGAGGCATTGAGGGGGAGTAAATCAAGACTTGGGGTATATGCCTCAGAACCTTAGGGATGGTTAAATTATAAAGGAGTCTAACTTTGCAAAACAACTAAGATAGGTTGTCGACAAAAGTGTGAAAGCAAGCTAATGGGATGTAATGAATTAGTCCAATGAGAAAAAATTTAGTTATTCTCCTTTAATTACATTATCAATTTTACTTATGTAATATTTTTCTTAATTTATAAAAAAAGAGAAAAACAAAAAGTAAAAGGAATCTTCTCCCAAACTCTCAAAATTTAATTTCTTGTATGCTTTTCCTTTTTTATGAAAAAAGGAAAATATTACTTCCAAATTATCTTTTTTTTTCTTAAAAAAATGATTGCTCTTAATTTTTAATTTTTATTTTTGAAAAAGAATAAAAGAAAAAAAAATTACCAAATGCACCTATAATTTCTTTCAAATGAAAAAAAACCCAAATTATTTTTCTTCTTAGAAGGAAAAATACACTAAAATTATACTTTTTATTTTCTTAAAAAAGAAAAATATTCATTGTTATATTTTTTATTTTTAAATAAAAATATAATTAAGAATACCCTTTTAAGTTAATATCATAAAGGACAATCATTTAATGACTATTTCTTTTCCTTTATAAGTAATTAATCCTATAGCCTTACCTAACTCAAATATCCTAAATGTTTCCCTTCTCATAACCTCATTATGAAACCAAATGTACACGTTAAAGAATTGTATCTCTTACGAAAGAATCTCTCACTTTGACAACACAACACCTTAAACTAATGTACTAAATTTGCATTGATTCACCCCTTCACCCCTGCCCTTTCTGCCTTACCTTCCCCTCCCTCCCCCTCCCCAAATTACTCTACTCTTCCTCCTTATGAGTCCCCCAGCAACACCTTACTTTCATCCTTTTTATGGTCATTGGAGTATAATTTGCCCTTATTGTTGTTATTCCTACCACTTAAAGTCACCATAGCTTCTCCTATCACCTCTAAGTACTCCTCTTTATTTGAGCTCCTATAATTTAATCCCCCAACCTTCCCTCCAACTAATTAGGCTTTATCATTTACTAAACCCACAACAAACCTTTTAATTAATGCCTATATTAGATAGGCTTCCAAGACTTCACTTACCCTACTAGCCTATACTTTTAAATTGGGTCTACCATTTCCTTAGACTTTAACTACCTCTTTACTACTTTACTATGCTATTTTGCCATACCATATGCCTACCTTTGACTATCTCTAGTAGTCGTAAATAGACTTTGAGCAGAGCTATTGCTTGAGTTGGTTACCTAAGTTAAAGAGATTTTGGTGCCTCTTATAACATTTTCCTTTGAGCTTAATGTCACCTTAATCTCCACCTATTTCTCTAGTAACTCATGACTAGTGATCTCTTCCTATTTAACATTCAAAATGAAAAGCTACCCATCAACCTTTGCCACCATCACTAGACGATAACCATCTTACTTTCATCAACACCAAAAAATGATACTGATCTAACACCCCTTCTAATCAGACTACGAATCCATCCTCAAATAGACACCCCACTCTTTAACTAAGTGGGAAAGGAACTTGCTGAACCACACTTGAAATGATAGCCCCTCTAGCCATACCTAAACCCTTTGATCCATGCTAACCTTGTCTATTGATTAAGATACCAAACTCTGAAACAATTCATGGATCCACTCCTAATCATTATTAAGCACTTCTATAATATCTTTTTTAGAATCAACTGATAGTAGAATTTCAGAGCCTCTTATTATTGTAACCCTAAAAAGATATTGATCACCCTTTTTAGTTAATTTTTCAATCCTTCAATTAATCTGGGCTTGCAAACTACTCTAATTGCACATTAGTGGAGCCTTTTAGACTTGGAGGTCTTAGTATATAGTATGATAGAATGACTAACATCTGACTTGCTTTAGGCGTCGAATCACCTTTCTCTTTAATTGACTATCTACATCCTCCTACTCATTCATTAACCACCATATTCTTATAAGACATACTTCTTGCCTTTGGACCTACTACACCTTATTTTCATGAGCAATGCCTCTCCAATTAATGTTAAACACTTGTTACATTAGTACCCAATTTGGGATAACTAGCAATTTTGAATCACAGCTTGCGCCCAAGCAACCTCTCCCTATTCGACTTTCCAGCAATGTCGATGGCATCTAGTCAGTTATAAATTTTGACAAAGTCAAACTTATAACCCATCTTGGTCATCTTATTTGGAATTACTACGTTTATAATCCTATTCCATCATTAGAATATTCTCCATAATCCCTTACGATCCACTATTACCGGAAAATTATTAACAAATATAAGAGTTGCCATGACATCAAACCCTCTAGTCACATAAACCCTCTCCAGGTTAGTCGACAGAGACCATAAGTGATAAAAGTTAATGAAGTAGATGAAGACAACACTGACGATATGAGTTTTGCCAGTCAACGTCATGCTATGGAGGAGTAACGGCACCTAAAAGAGAAAACGGCGAGACGGCGATGTTGAGACATCAAAGCGGCACATCAACGGAGTAAGAGGACAAATCGGGGCCAGCGACTCCCTTGGACTGGTTTCGTTGATTGGCGATGATATTTAGAGTGGTGGACAAAATGGCTACACATCTTATAAAAAAAGAAAAAAGGAGGGGACTTCGGGGTTCTTTCTACTTCTTTACTACGCTTGGCTGACGTGATTGGGTAGATCGGCCAATGATGCTTTCGAGAAGGTGGCTCTAAGCAGATAATAGTGACGGTGGCTGGAGGCAGTAGCGGTCTAGCTAGAAAGCAAAAGCGATATGGTGTTGGAAAAGACTTGGCGTTGACAAAATCAGATAAGGACAAATTGGGAGTCGCTGATCCCCTTTGGATTGGTTTTGTCATCGAGGATAGATGGGAGAACCGTCAATTTCTCTTATCGCTTTTTGGGATCAGTTTCTCATTGGTGGTCAATTTCTCATCGGAGAGGCTTCTCAGTCGTTCGACAGTTATGTTGACTCGTTACAATTATGTCTTCTTTTTTAGTTCCACACTATTATTATTATTATTATTATTATTATTTTGCGAACTCTGAGGGTTGTGTTTTAAGGCTTAAACTTCATGAAATCTTCCAATGAAATTTATAAAGAATAGAAAACTAAGGGGCTGCACTCACTATAATTTATCATCCAACATCTCATATATACCCGATTACACACAACAGTCGACACTCAATACTCAAGTACTTTGCTCCCAAAGTACTCAGCATTATTTTTATTTCTTTCACTTAATAGATTAGAGAAGTTAAATCATGACACTGCTTGAACTAGCTAGTCTCTTCACGGGCACAAACCTAGTTAGCTATAACCAGTATCCATGAAAACAAGTATAATTTTCAAATCCGATCTAACTCTTAACCCCCGAATAAGAGTTTAGGTTGTTGGTTGCTCAGTTGAATTGTGGGTTAACAATTGAACTGTTAATTTAATATTTATTAATTTTATACTATTTATTAAAATTTTATAGAAAATATGTATAGAAACATATATTTTGGCTAGATAAACTAAATAAAAGAGGAGGGCTTGCTTAGTTTTTAAGACGGACCACCCTCCACCAGTTAACATACAAGCGATGAGTGATTGTGCAGGCCTTGTGGGATGCAAACCTCACAGCCAATGGATTGAGACTATCGCTAGATAAACTTTAAAAAGATTCGAGTGGGTTTTAATTTTGGGTCATTGGTTCTCTTGACTATATGTACATCGCAATCACTTTCCGATCAGACTAAAATCTTCTTCTAGTAACCAACCAATGGAGTTTTGGTTCCAAAATTAATCCTTATTGAAAGTCACAGCTGGTAAGGCAATATAGTACTCTTAGTACGTATTTATTGTCGACATTCGTCAAAATTATAGATTGAATGAATCAAGACGAGTCTTCCCTATATTTCCTGTTTCGGATGGTATCAAGCCAATCCAACGCCAATCATTGAAGACAATAGTGGATGTAAAGGCGGAGATCCTAACAAACAGGAAGCCCCCACTTATTATTCATAAAATTCTTCAAGACATGCTTAATTTTCTATTTATGTCTAAAACTTAAACATCAAGTCAGTGCATCGATATCTTAATTTCTAATGATATATTATTTTCAATTCACTTATTAGCAACGAGATATATTGCGCCAATGGTCCAACAAAAAAAAAAAAAAGGTTGCATAATTATTGGTACCTTCTAAAATGTCCCCTGAATAAGATGGAGTTTGCTACTTAAAGAAGATTGAAGACATCTATGTTCCCCTCTGTCTAAGCCATCCAACGCGTCCAACCACAGGCATTTCCCTATTCAATTAAAAAGTACAGGGTAAAAGAGATGACAGTCCAAGAGGCAAGAAAGGGGATGATGGCACATCATTGCCCAAAGGGAGATCATGAAAGCGCGGGGCTCATGTTATCGCATGGAGATGTTCATTTGTAGATAGACTTGCACGAAATGAAATTAATCCCCAAGACCCTTTGTATGGTGACAGTTCACACAGATGATGGGTACAGTGGCCATTGACCCCTCCTACAACAACATGTTTTCATACCTGGGAAGTTCTGGTCCAAGCAAAGCGACATGCCTCCCAAAAAGCCCTCTCACATTTACTTTCCCCCATTGTCTTTTGTTCTTGCATGTTTCAAACTTATCAAGGAGGTTAAAAAAACGAAAAAACAGAGAAGAATGTTTCGACACCAGAGAAATTAATATGCTTTCTGTGGTCGTCTGCATTTCATCTTAATTCCTGCCAGTGTTTGTTGCTGGCTTTTGGAGATGTGCGTAATGAGACTCCATCTCCATGTCTGCATGCCACTGAATGGTATTGGCACTCCAACCACTTGTGATTAAACAGAGCAATAAGATTGCCGCCGATACAGTGCCATGGAAATATCCAATACCTCTATTTCCTCTTCTCACTACAGTAATGTACATGTTGAACATGGCTAATATTGCTGCAGCTAATGCTGTCGCCTGTGAGCCTGCAGCGACAAGGAACTCTTCCTTGACAACCATTCACTTGTTTCTACATACAATCCTTGCAACTTCGATAGATTACGGATGCATATCCGTGTGGATGCTGTGTAATTAGTCAAATCAAGATCATTATATCCAAACGCATTCACTTGGAAACATATCCATCGTACAACCAAGAGGGAAGCTTCATGGGCTCTAGTAACCACAGCTAAAGGCAACGCCAACAGACTGGGTCTCAACTCTTCTTTCCTTTTCGGCACTTCTGGGCTCTTTCTTTCCTTTTGTTTAGGGTGACCGGAAATGGACACTGTCCTAGATCAAATATTCCACCGAGCGCAGCTTTGCCACAGCTTGGTGTATGAATATAAACGGGCCTTTAACTCCCCAGATTCTTACATTTAGATGGTGTTGTTACGGATGAAAGAATGTAATCAACACTGGAAAATGATCTTTTCCTACACTTCTTCAAGAGGCATATTGAACTCCCCAAATTCCGCCTACATATACCATTAGTCTACCAGTCATGTTCAGGGTCACCTGGGGATTTTAAAGTACAAGTCCTTGTTCCAAAGTTTTAAGACACCAAAATGTTTATACAGCAATAAGAAACACTTCCTTGGTTGCACACTCACAAGATTAATGTAATTGTATGATTAAGGCTCTTACAACTATCTCATCAGTGACATGAGGCACCGGAAGGGACAGAAAAGACTCCTTCGGCCTCCTTTAACAGAGAAATCAAGGCACACTTGCACAAGAAGCACATGCATTGCAAATCATGGAAACCTCAAGTCATTCTTAGGATTTAGGCAAAATGCTGCATTTAACCATGAAATAGAAGTTCAACAAAAGGGTTCTAAGTGATTATTAAAGAATTCCAAGTGCATAACTAGACAGTAGCACTGTTCAACCAGCACATATCACTTGGAAAACGATTACACAGAAGAGAAAAACTCTCTCCTCTCTGCCTTAGAAGATTATAGGACAGCCAGAAACTTTCAAGAATTTTACTTCAATAAGCATTTGCTACAGTACATTAAGAAGCTCAGGGAATGGTACGCTGATAGAGGGGCAAAGCTCCCAAAGCTTCACGTTCTGCTCTCTCTTTCTTCACCTGCACAAGTACAATCACTATATTTTAACAAAAGTTAAGAATACAAAGGCAAGCCCTCTACCATGATAATCCACTCTCTTCATTCTCCTTTGATATTGCGAGACAGATGAATGAAAGCTTCGAGAAGGGAGTAACTCCTGGGTTTATTAGGGACAAGAGCCAAGTGGTCACATGCATTTGCATTTGCATTTCAATATTGCAGATGCCACTCTTTGGAAGGTGGAGAGTCAAGATATCATAGATTCTGTCATGTAATTGATTTCATTTTGTAACAAAGTGAGGCATCCAGACTGCCTGCCTCTCCATATGAGCCATATTTTATTTTTCTCAACAGGAAGGCAATCCAGTAAGCCGAACAATGTTGTGGGAGAGGCATAGCTTTTATAAGTGAGGACATTAACAGGGCACAATAATGTGTCATAAATGATGTCAAGCCAAATAATTCAGACATGAACCCAGCACAGGTTCATGTTACATCAAATACTGAAGAATGCCCATGACATGGGAAGGATTGAGAAGAAGAACTCATCAGTTGCTGCAATAAATACAACATAGATGAATGCAGTACATTATCAGGCTAGTTCAAAGCTGTTACCTACAGCTTATTATTCATTTCTGGACTGTGATTTGACAAAAAAATTGTTCCAACAGTGACCTGTCTGGTTAAACTATGTCATGAATCAAGCAGCAGGAACGGAAGAGAAGGATTATACATAAAGAAGCAGTGCAAGGTTGTGTTCACAAGTCCAGATTAGAAGGATTGGAACTTCCCCGCCAAACCAGGCCAAACATGTCAGTTTGAAGAGACCAGGAATCATAACCAACCATGGGAGGTGAAGGAAATCTAGCCAAACTAATTTGATGAATTTGGTTCGGAAATGTGGGTTTTCAGTTTCAGAGTAGGGTACAAATGTAAATCCTTAAAAACCAGGAAGGAACACTACAAGCCATCAATTTACATCACAATTTCCAATTGGAAATAAGTGAAGTCAACATGAGAAAAGATACATCTATGCATCCTGCTCACAATACCAAGAAAGAATAAAATTGACTCTTAATGTGGACATTGTTGTCACAGAAATTTGTGGGGCTCTGGATAAGTTGCTATCATCAAACTTAAAAACAGAGCAAAAGACATGGAAAGAGTTCTACACAGAAAATTTTAACAAATCAAGAAGATAAAAATTCATAAAAATTGAACTGTATTCCCTAAAGAGAATATGAGATATTCTATAATGGAAACATCATAGACTCAGCAGTATTAATAAATACACACCGACGTTAACATATTAATAGTGCTAACATAGCGGTGCAAATGAAAAAGAGGGAGCAACATATTTAATGTTTAAAATAACTTACAAGAGCCAGCATATCTTGAAGATAGCTCCTGAACGGTGTCTGCATTGCCTACACAAAATGAGTTAAAAGAAAACATATATAAACTCGTGTGATTTCTAATAGCTCAGTAAACACATTCCATATTGACAAATAAACAATCGGCAGTAACATTGGATACCAAGACCATACCCATGTCCATCGTTAATACTTATAAACGAACGTCTATCATGAATTAACACTATGAACACAACGTCTGTCGCCAACTCAAAAACATTTGGAATTCATAGTCTGTCTTAATTCCTCAAAATGCTCAGTTTACATAGTCACAGTATTTACGCTCAGTCATTTTTCCTAAAACCAAGAACCAATAGCATGATGGTAATCAAGACAACAAAAAAATCAAAGAGAGAGAGAGAAAGAGAAACAAGAAAAAGGCTAATGAACGAGTTACCTGAAGGTCCTCGGGGAGGTACTCATGCTTCATGGAGAGATCCATGGCGCGCTTCAGGCGTTGATGACGTGCGTCCACGATCTCCCTAGGCAGCCGGTTAAGCGCCTCCTTGATGTCCACATCGTAGTACGGGTCGTACAGATCATCGTATCGTAGCCCTAACCGCCGATTCAGTTCAAACACGAGCAGATAATTGATATGAAATTTGCGATCCCAAGAACCCTCCCCCCCCGGAAAAAAAAAAAGAAAAAGAAAAAAGAAAAATTAAGGGGGAAAGCTGACCATATTTCCGAAGGCGATTTGAGAGAGACTTCATGTGCAGTTTCGCGAGCCAGTTCTTCCTTGGATCCAGAAACGCTTGCAAAAACGACGACATTCCTTTTTCTTTTTTTTTTCTTTTTTTTTTTTTAATAATTTTCAGCCAATCTCGTTTCTCTGCAACTCACCACAACGTTTTATGTTAGGTCTAG
>CM038596.1:7806685-7881270 GCA_021533255.1 Ceriops tagal
ATGTGCAATGGGCAGGACGGCCCACGGCCTGGCTCAGGCAGACCCAATATGAGTCGCGCTTCGGCACGACCTAATGTGAATACTTATGGATAATACTAGACGTGGTCCTCTTTGAGGGCCTAGACCCGGCTTAGGGCCCTAAACTTATAAGCCATTCCAAGTACAACCCACTTTGAATTGTTTTTTTTTTTTTTTTTGATTTCTTTTTGGGCGGGCAGGAACTGATATATGTAAAAATGTGAGAGGATAAAGTCCCAAGCTCAAAATAAAATGAATAAAAATAAACTCAATTTAATGCTTAACTATTAAATTAATTTATATAAATTATTAATCTTACATATTTTGTTTTTATCTTTAAATTAAAGTTCAGTATTATAGAATATTTTTATTTCAAATATAAATTAGAAATTTTCTTCTTAAGTTAGTTCTAAACCTGGGTTTAAGTAAATAGGGTGTTATGTTGTTTAAAAAAAGAAAAAAAAAATGACAAAAAGAAAAAATTTTAATTATACTCCATTATTGAGATACTTCATTAAAAATGTTAACACTCACGTCAAACAGTGACTTAAACATGAGTATCAAAGCACCTTAACAAATGTTTCTTAATTTTTGGGCATGTGTCAAGGAAGAATATTGATTTTACTTTCCTACTTTAAGAAGGGACACCTTAATTTACTACTAGTTTATAGCAATGAGGAAAGTTGATCGGTGAACAATTTATAACTTAGTTATGTTAGAAGTGAGACTTGTATTAATTAATTAAGAGCAATTATGAATAGAGAGAAAAAAATGAGTATGCTATTGCTATTTTATTTGACATTATTGCATTTTTAAGTTAAGTATTTATGTTGGTTAATAATTGAATGTAATTAGCTTATGTATTACAATGGTATTTTGAGTTATGACTAATGTATGGTTTACTATTCCTTTAAGTTTAATTATGTTTTGCTTAATGATGTCTAAAAGCTAAGCATAAGAAAATTTAATAAGTGAATTTATTTATTTGTTCTCTTTTACATTTAGTTATTTTTATTAAGTTACATACCTAATTATGTTGATTAAAATATGTTTTGTAATTTAGATATATTTTTAGGAAGTTATAAGAATTTGTACTTTTAACAAGCAAAATTCTAACATTTTACCGTTTTAACATTTAGTACTTATTTTAGACTTTTTACTTACTTAAAGGTCTAAATTTAAAAAGTAGCCTTTATTGAAGTTATAGTAAACAAATCACATTTTTTAAATTATGGTTGTGAGCCTAAATTTGAATTTGTTTAGACCTTAAGATATGACTTCAAAGACAAGAAAGTTAAAGTAGAATTTTGGTTCGAGCATTACATATTTAAATAAGTATAATTTAGTTTTAAAGATTCAAATTAAGTGATTCAAAAACTTATATTGAATTTTATATTGAAACCTATAATTATTATAAAGGTATGTAAGCCTTAATTAATTTTTTAGTAGTCCAAAAATAGTTGAGAAATTGTTGTAGAATCTGCTACGGGTTAGGCTGAAACAATCTTAGTTTTTATCTCATAAGTTGTGCTTTGAACCTTTATTTTGGGTAAAACTAGATGTGTTAGAAAGATAAAGGAGAGGAATATAAATTTAATGAAGAAGAAAGGCCATGATTCAAACCACATCTATTTATAAATCAATTTGGAACTCAGTATAAGAATTCTATCATAGTTCATAGTTAAGAAGGATTCATTATAACCTTGAGAATTTATGAGATTGTTTAGGAGTGCCCTAGGTTTTCTTGAGTCTATTATGTATATTTTTTATAATATATATAAGGACCAATTTATCTTTTGGAAGGAGAAGGAGATGGACATAAGTGAAGTGGTAAATAGTCTTAAAAAAATTCATTTTGTAAATATGTGCAATTAGGGTTTTTCTATAGTTTTGAGAGGTCTCAAAACTTTTCGTATTTTGATGAAATAGATTATTTAGTTACATTATTTTCTTTTCTATTGGGATTGTTTGAGTTGTTTAACTAAAATAGTGAATGATTGTTTGTTCAATTAACTTGGTTAGACCTATTGAATTGATTAAATAATAGTTAATTACTAGAATTAAGGATTATGACTCGTATTTATCCTATTGCTAATCACCAAGTAACAAGTAATAGTAAGGAATTACAGACAAATTTTTTTCTTATTGTTACGAATAACTCAATGTAAGTTACATAATCCAAGTTTGTGTGATTATTGCTTAAATTAATCCATTTCTTAAGTCTTAAGGCTATCAATATCTAACTATAAAGAGCTAGTTTTAGGGGTATAATGCTAAGAATCTAAATAGAGAGCTTATTCTTCTTAGTGAATATTTAAAGGATAATTTAAGTAATAGAGTTTATTGTTATTGAGGGTTAATAGTTCCAACAGAATTAAGAAAATGATATAAATAATAAAAAATATTAGATATCATAGTTATGAATGAAGTTACAAATGAAATTTCATCAATTGATTTTGTATAAGTTTTTTTTTTTTTTACTTTAATTTGCATAAAGTTAGACTTCAAATTACTTTTGTTCATATTAATGTCTTTAAATTTTGTTTATTTGTTATTGAATAGATAGCAATCCTAATAGAATTAACCCTTATTCACACTATCTATTATTGCATGATTCAGAAGATAATTAATTTTTGTAAGCATAACAACTACTACTAAATGGCTAAGCATTTGAGGGAAATCATAATGTAGGGGATTCCTAGTAGAGAAATAAGTCTTTGAGCTCACTATTCTTTGTGTTAATGAGGCATAAGTCTACCAAGACTTGGTGTTATTCACATATCACCTTCAAGAAGAGGAAGAGGGGGTGACATGACTGAGTGTAACTTATAAGGTAGAATTATTACACCTGAAAAGTCAAGTGCTAGGAGTTTAGGAGATTACAAAAGAGCCTATGTCTAACAATGCAATGGCTTCACCTAAGCTCTATGATGACATTGGTGGCAATAAATCAAAGGTGAAAATGCTAAATAAGATAGGGGAAAGGCTAAGTGCAGCATTGACCTTATTATGCCAAATTTCAAAAGGGCTCACAATCTAAAAGTGCTATTATTGAAAGCTTATAACCTTCAGTTCTTACAAATCCTCAAGGTTTAGTAAGTGGGTTTTCACTTCAACTTTGCCTAATTGCTTGTAATAAAATAAAAAGCCTCTGGCAAAAGGAGTTGCTCTACTATACTTGTTTTTGCTAACCTTCCCATTGACCTTAAAGATCTCCTTATTAACATTTCTTATAATTATTACATCAAAGAGGTAACTGAGATTGATATTGTAGTGCTTAATGGGATGAAGCTATAAGGCCCTTAGTAGAAAATCTAGCACACTTGATTTGTCATTTATGTATACAAAACACATTATTCCAATTCAATATGCATGATATTACTAATCAGATGTATCTCATGGTCATTTACATGGTTAACTTAATTTGTGGGAATGTTAATGCCATGAAGGGCTTGTGTGTAGAGCAAGATGATCTTTAAGCTTAGAAGAAAAAAGTTAAGGACCAAATCTTGGAGCTACGATTGAGGATGTCTAAGCTAGAAGGCAAGCTCAAGGGACCATATGCTCAATTGGTAGAGTAAATTAGAAGGCATATTGCTAAGGTGGAGAGGATTTGTACTAAAAATGCAAGATTAAAGAAAGATGGTACCAAAGCTTTTGTTATGGGTCCCTAGGCTAAAGAGCTTGAGCTTCTTAGGAAGAAAACCTTTGAGTTGGTTGAGAACATAAGAACTTACAAAGTGAATTAGATTGGTCTAGAGGATCAGCCATGGAAAATGGTAGCTAAGCTCAAAGAGATCTAACAATCAACTATGTCATTTGTTGCCACAAACAAGCTATTTGGGATGTGGAGAAGATGACTTGCAATGAAAAAGTTTCAAGGTAAAAGAGCTAATAGGTCTTTCTCTTTAGCTTAGCTAAAATAAAGATACAGAGAGATTTGTCACATGATTTCCTAGCTTCAATCCCTTGTTGTTAAACTTCAAAGATGAGAAATAGTCTTAAGTGCCATGCTTCTTTTGTTTTTCCTTTTTTATTTATGGTTATAACCTTGTTTCTTTTACTTTTATTTGTAGTGTGGGAGCTTTTCAAATATGTAATAAAAATGTTGGCTTATTGACATTAAAAAATGCAAGGATGTATCAACTTATGCCAACTTTACTGATGCTTAATAATGTAAAAGTGCATCAGCCCATGCCAACATTTGGTAAGGAGCCACATGTCAAGGTAAATAATGTTTCCTTGAGTTATCGTAAATCTCTAAAGTTCAGAGGCCCAGAGTTTGTCATTCCTACTAATTTTAAGGTGCTAGGTGAAGAGGTTGTCCTATCTTTTCTTGCTCTCTAATGACTTTATTTTATGTTGCTAATCTTAACTTTTCCTTTGATAACAAATGAGAAAGTCCATAAGGACTCCTTCAACTTTAAATATCTTGCAAAATATGGCTTAAAGGTGGATGGCACTTAAGTTGTGGACATTCCACCAACCTAGGTTCCCTAGGTTCCTATAGGTAATATGGAGCAAGCTACTTGAAATTCTGCTACTAAAAGCACATTTACCATAAGTAGATCTATAATGAACAAATCCTTGGGGAAAAGCATGAGGATGATGATCAACCTATTATAAGGTTGAGGCATTAACTCTTATTAAGGGTTGTAAGGAAAAGCTACCTTTTGAGGTTTGCAAGGATAAGCATTGCAACACTAGATGATGTAAGACTCTTGGGTCTTACCAATAGTAAGAAGTTTCTTTACATAAGGCAATTGTGTACAATATTCCTCCTCTTAATGCTATAAAGTCTCTTAGCTTGGGTGCTTATATGAGTAAAAGTTCATCAAGGAAGAGGTATTTAACCAATAGCACCCTTACTCCCTTGGATAAGAGGGAGCCTAACCCTTTCCCAAGTCCTTTTGATGGAAACAACTGCATCATGCTGCTATTTCTCAAGTCCCTTCACATGCATTGATATTTTTTGGAAATTGATTATAAAAGACCAAGCCCATTTAATGGGACTTGTTGACCATAGTACTTTAGCATGATAAAACAAGAGATGCAACCTAATAACTTTAAAATCATGCCTTTATTAGTTTATGTAGATTATTTGTCATACATATTGATAAAGGCCTTTTTGGATCTTACACTGAGAGGAGAAGGGGTGAATTAGTGTGAGATGTTTACCCTTTACAAATCTGTTCAGATTAAACCTCTGTGACCTATTAAAGTCGATGATCCAATTTTATCTTGCTCCTTTATGTGAGAATAGCTGTATGGATATCAAGTCAGTATAAGCACCCGAGAACATATAGAATGTTTACGTGGTTCACCCACAATGTGTAAGCTATGTTTACAATGTAATAGGATCACTCGTAGAGCACACGATCCATTCTTATTATCAAGGGATACAGTTGATGTTGTGGAAGGATCACTCTTTAACCACATATAAGATCACTTTAAAGGTTTCCCATCCTTTTTAAAAGAAGTTTAAAAAAGGTTTTTAACAAAAACTTTCCTAAGAAAGATCACTTAATGTACACAGGCTATTGTTGTAGAAAAATAGATCTTCTCCTTTTCACTACTGGTTTTCCTCCTTAAGCTTTGTCGATCTCTCCTCTGCAAGTTCTCTCCTTTTCTTTTTGCCACTGCTATCTTCTTCTTTGATGAGGACCTTCTTAGGTCTCACACTAAGTAGGAGAGGGGGTGAATCAATGTGAGATGCTCGCTTTTTACAAATCTTTCCAAATTAACCTCTGTGACTTGTTAGAGTTGATGATCTAATTTTTATCTTTCCTTTTTATGTGAGAGCGGCTGTATGGATATATGAGCCCCACAATGTGTGAGCTACATCTACAGTGTGATAGGATCACTCTTAAATTACACAATCCACTCTTATTATCAAGGGATACAGTTATGGTATAGAAAGATCACTTTTTAACCACTTGCGATGATCTTCGGATCCCTAGATGAGATAATCTACCGATCACTCAACGGACTGATTTCCCGATCACTCTAAGGGTATCCTACCCTTTTTTAATAAGTTTATTAAGAATTTAGTAACTAACAAAGTCCTAAGAAGGATCATTCAATGTGCACAGGTTGCTAACGCAGAAAGCAGATCTTTTCCTTCCTCACTGCTGGTTTTTGCTCAAGCTTTGCCAGTCTCTTTTCTGTAGGTTATCTCTGCTGCAGGTTCTCTCCCTTTGTTGCTAGTGTTGCCTCACCTACTACCTCAGCAGGTTCTCTCCCCCTACTACTGGTTATCTCTGTTATAGGTTCTCTCCCTTTACTGCCAGTGTTGCCTCACCTATTGTCTCAATAGTATCTCTCCTTTATTGCCGATGTTGCCTCCCTTGTTGCCTTAGCAAGTGTTGCCTTGTTGCCTTGGCAGGTTCTTCTTTTGCTACCTCACCTGCTGTCTTGGTAGGTTTCTTCCTCTGTTGCCAGTGTTACCTCACCTATTGCTTTGGCAGGTTTCCTCACTTACTACCTTGGTAGGTTGCCTCACCTGCTACACTGGTAGGTTTTTTCCCCTGCTATCAGGGCACGTCTTTCTCCTTTGTTGCTGCAAATTACTAGACTTGTTGTTAGGGCACATTTTCTTTCCTGCTGCTACAAGCTGTTGGACTTACTGTTGGTTATGCCTGCACTTGCTACTATTGCTGCTTACATGTGTTGTTATTACTACCTGCACGTGTTGTTATCGCTGCCTACACGTGTTGCTATTGCTACTTGCAAGTGTTGCTATCGCTGCCTACACGTGTTGCTATTACTGCTTGCAAGTGTTGCTATCGTTGCTTGCACATTTTGCTATCGTTACTCGCACATGTTGCAATCATTGCTTATGTTGTAATTGCTAGTATAACCTGTTAGATGTGTTACAATTGTTAGGATTGCCTTTTGGACATACTACAATTGTTGGGATTACCTACTGGACTTGCTGCAATTGTTGGAATTGCTTGTTAGATGTGCTACAATTACTGGGATTGCCTTCTAGATGTGTTGCAATTGTTGAAATTGTAGGCTGCAGCTGGTGTTGTGGGCTACTACTGGTGTTGCGGGTTACTGTTGGTTGTTGTAGGCTACTGCTAGTATAGCTCCCTACCTTTGTTGCAATAGGTTCCTTCTTCTTTTGGTTTGGCTGGCTGTTGCCTTCTTTTTTCTTTGGTGTGGCTGCTGCATACCCTCTCTTCTGGTTTGGTATGGTTACTGCACACCTTCTTCTTTGTTAGTTTGGTGTGGCTGCCAACTACTACACTTTCCTCAGTGGCCAGTTGTTGCACTCTCCTTGGTGGTTAGTTGCTGCTCTCTCCTTGGTGGCCGACTGTTGTACATATCCTCTGCTGGTTTGGTGTGGTTGCCGGCTGTTGCACGTATCCTCTATTGGTTTGGTGTGGTTACCGGTTGTTACACCTTGTTCTTTAGTTGGTGTGGCTGCTTCCTTCTTTGGTGGCTGCTGTTACCTCTTCTTTGGTTGGTTATTGCTGTAACTCTTTTGGCCGACTGCTCCTCTCCTTGGTGGCTGCTTCTTTTGCCTTGGCCAATCATTCTCTCCTTTGGTGGCTGCCTTTCTTTTTTCCGCTCAACCTCTCTTTAGCCAGCTGTACCTTACTTGGTGGCTGTCTCCTTTTTGTTGTTCACCTCCCTTTTTCTCTAGGTTTGTTGTTCACCTTTCTTTTTGGCTAGTTCTTTCAATTTTCTGCAGCATACACCCTTTTTGCAAGACGCATAAGGGTATTTATAGAGCCTTGAGATTAAGGCTAAACGATCATCAATGGTCATCATTAATTCCCACATGTTGCCCTATAATCAACGATTGGATTTGATTTCTAAAATTTAGGGTCAATGGTCAATGGTCAATTTTGACTCTTAAAATTTAGGGTCACAGTCAATATTGACTCCTCAATGCCATGGTTGACCTGTCATCACCAGTTTCTCCCAATAACCTCACTACATCTTAACGACATTCATAATATCAAATCAACACATATAATCGTTTGAGATGATGTTAACAAACAAATCCAACATTAGCCATCAAAGATGGGCTTAACAAATCCAATCATATGATGGACGTAGCTCACACATTGTGGGTGAACCACGTAAAAATTATGTGTGTTCTCGAGTGCTTGTACTTGCTTGATATCCATACAATCATTCTTACATAAAGAAGCAAGATAAAAATTAGATCATCGACTTTAACAGATCACAGAGGTTTAACCTGGACAGATTTGTAAAAAGTAAGGATCTTACGCTGATTTACCCATTTCTCTTCTCAGTGTGAAACTTAAGAAGGTCCTCATCAAGTTTAATGCCAAAAGTAATTATCATCTACTTATGAAAAATTGAAAAGTCATTAACTATAGGGAAGTTGGGGAGGGGGCCATTAAGAGATAACTTAAAAATTTATGCACATGAATTTAGTTAATTTGTTTAAATGTATGGGGTAAGATGTAAATGTAATGAACCTAAGTATTGGTGTCTAGATTAATGATGTGTTTGGATTTCGAGTGGAATGGGAAAGAAAGTTGTGACAAAGAGAATAAAAAAGCAAAAACTGATTTTCGCATTATTTGTTTGGATATGTTAAAAATGAATGGGAAAGAAAATTAATTAAAAATAGTTTTTTCGTTTTTTTTTTTTGACTTAAATGTGATTAAAAAATAGAGAGATAGATTTGATATTTATGAAATAACAATTATACCACTTATATAATTTGAGGGTTTATGATTTGTTTTTGGAATTGATGACAATTGACATATGCATGAGTGAAATGACTTAATGTTAATGCTTCCATACTAATCAAATTAAAGTATTCATCTAATTAACATGAATTTTCTTTTTTACATATAAATTTTTATTTTTCAATACTTTTATCTAAATACATGTATATCGCATATATGATAATTGATTTAACTTTACATAATTGAAAAAAAAAAAAACAAAAACAACCATTAAAATGCAAGCAAATAGGATTGCCATTATTATAATTGCCTAGCCGAAGGTATTCTTTTCCATATTCTGTATAGTGTGCTTTCACAACGTTGATTGTTAAATAACCTCACATGATCACCAATGATTATTTAGCACCATATTTCATATGGTATATTCTTATCATTTTGATTTTTTTTCATCTTGATGATTGACAATCCCACATCTACAATTTCGCTTGATCTTTGTCACAAAATGTGTCACTATAGTCATATTAAAACAATGAAGTAACCTATAATGCTATATAACTACCTAGCCAAAGACATTGAAGGTATTTTTTTTTTCTCTTTATAACTACAAAATTCTTATCTCTAGAAGGAAAATATATTTTCCTTTAATTTTGAAAAATATACCAAAAAAAAGGGAAATTATCTCATAACTTTTCAATCAAAATATACTCATTTCTAAAATGTTGATTCTTTTAATATATTTATTTAATTACTATTCTATGTGCATATGATCATTATATTATAATGATTTACTATTTTTATCTAATTTTGTTATTAATTTTTTTTTTACAAAAAGAATTTTTTTCAACAAATACTTATTATAAGTAAGCATGGTGGCCTTTATGGATTATGCATTTTGTATTATGAGAGAGTAAGAGAGATCATGGGATAGACCTTTAATTTATTCAATTAACTTAATAGAAAATTATTTATTCAAAGAAAAATGAAGTTTTTATGTATTTCTTAGAATTTGTCAAAGTATGATTGATGAGGATCGTTTTAGGTCTCACACTGAGAGGGGAGTGAATCAGTGTGAGATAAGTGCTTTTTACAAATCGATCCGAATTTAACCTCTATGGCTTGTTAGAGTTGATAATCCAATTTTTATTTTTCTCTTTTATGTGAGCGTGATAGTATGACTAAAAGATTGATGCGCAAGTACTCAAGAACACATGACAATTTTTATGTGGTTTACCCACAATATATAAGCTACGTCCATGATGTGATAAGATCCCTCCTAAATCACATAATCTACTCTTACTATCAAGGGATATAATAATGTTATGGAAGGATCATTCCTTCACCACTTGTGGAAGGACTATTCCTTAACTACTTACAATGATCTCCCGATCACTCCAAGATACCACCTTGTTTTTCAACAAATTTATTAAGAGTTTATGGTAAAACCTTTCCTAGAGAATGATCACTCAATGTGTACAAGCTGTTAGAGTAAAATATTGTTGTTCTCTATCCTTCGGTATCGGTGTTGTCTCACCTGTTACCTACACAAGCTGCTAATGTTGTTTGTACGCGTTGTCATTGTTGTCCGCATGCGTTGCCGTTGCTGTTCATGTGCATTACTCTTCTTGTCTATGAGTAGTGCCGCTGTTGTTTGTGTGCACTGCTAATGTTGTCCGTATACACTACTGTTGCTGTCCACATGAACTCCACACGCGTTGCTCCTATTGTCTGCATGCACAGCTACTGCTGTCAATTTGCGTTGTTGCTAATGTTTGCACACATTTAACACGCGCTACTCTTGTTGTTTGCACACATTGTGGTTGCTTACCGCACACATTGTTCTTACTGTTCACATGCACTGTTGCTTCTGTTCGCACGTATTGTTGCTATTTGCATGCGCTACGGCTACTGTCCATACATGCTGTTCCAGCTATCCAAGCACATTACTGCTGTCTACTCATATCGTTGCTATTATTCGCCTATGCTATTGCTATCTACGTTATCAGCCCGCATTACTGCTCTTAGCCTACACTATTGCTGTCTGCTCGCACCACTATTGTTATTTACCTATGTTGTAGTTGTCTTCTCGTGCCGTTTTTGGTATCCCCGCGTGTTGTAGCTATCTTCTTGCACCGCTGCTACTCTCTATGTGCGCTGCAACTGTCTTCTCGCACCACTGCTACTCTCCGCACATGTAGTTGTCTTTTTATGCCGTTGCTATTATCTGCGTGCGTTATAGTTGTCTTCTTGCACCATTGCTACTATCCCCATGCATTGTAGTTATTTTCTTGCGTTACTGCTGCTATCCTTATGCGTTGTAGTTATTTTCTCGCATTGCTACTGCTATCCCTATGCGTTGCAGCTATTTTCTTGCACTGTTGCTATTATCCCTACACGCTGCAGCTGTCTTCGCATGTCACTGCTGTCTACATGTTGGTTGCTGGTGCAAGACCCTTTTGCTGTTGCTCCACCTCTTACCGATTAATGCTTCATCTCCTGCCAACTGTTGCCTTTGTGGTTTGCTAATGTCGGACCCTTATGTTATTGCTTCACCTCCTGCCGGCTGCTGCCTTGGTGGTTTGTTGCACTCTCCTTGGTTGGCTGCACCTTCCTTGGTGGCTATCTTCTTTGCCTTGGTCGATCACTCTCTCCTTTAGCGGTTGCCTCTCTCTTTGCCATTCACCCTCTCCTTGCCTTTAGGTTTGTTGTTCTCTCTCCTTTGACCGGCTCTTTCAAAATTCTGCAGCATACCCCCTTTTTACAAGACATATAGGGCTACACGATCATCAATAGTTATTATTAATTCCCACATGTTGTCCTACAATTAACGGCCAAATATGAGTCTTAAAATTTAGGGTCAATGGTCAACATTGACTTCTTAAAATTTAGGGTCATGGTCAACATTGATTCCTCAATGCTAGGGTTAACCTGCCATCATCGGTTTCTCCCAATGACCTCATTACATCTTAACGACATTCACAACATCAAATGAACACATATAACCATGTGAGATGGTGTTGACAACAAATCTAACATTAGCCATCAAAGATAGGCTCAACAATGATATTAGACTTTAAAGTCTATATCCAAGGAATCCAAGATCTGCCATAACATATCTCTTGACCTTTATGTCAAATCGAATGGATATGCAATTGCAACAAATAAATTTCTAAGCAAGTTAATGAACAACCTAAGAAAGCTAATGTCCCCTCAAATCAAGTGAACTGACAACTTTAATAGATTGATCTAAGATTTACTTAAAGCAAAGTTAAAGCTTTTAAAATAGATTAATGTCTAAGCTTGAAATTTACTTGTAAAAAAAGTAGAGTTTGATTTAATAGGAAAAGGATTTTAATAGATCAAGAAAGAATGTATGGCTAGAATTTTACAATCCATCCCATAAGTTGTAATCCATCCAAGAGGGATTGCTTTTCATTGGGGATTTGTAGAAGATTATAGATTACATTTTTAATTTCTAACCATACGTCCTTTTTTGATCTACAAATATCTTTTTCTTATTACATCAAACTCTAATTCTTTTACAAGTAGATTTCAAACTTAACTCCATGGATTTCACTTGTACATTAACCTTACGTAGAGATTTTTGTGGGATGATTTGCAAATCCATCTATTAAATTTATGAGCATTCTACCTCCTACATATCTAATAGATGTTTATTAGTCAATGTTCATCATACGTGGACTTCAAAATTATGGTCAAACTCCTTAATGATCTTGTTTACAAATTTCATTTTCATTTACATTAATTTTATTTATCAACAAGTAACTTATTATAATGGCAAATTTTCATGGCACAATAAGCTACCACACTTCATAAATCCATATTTGCTAACTGAAATGCTATGAGATTGATCATTTACATATTTGACATCACATAATAAAGGCACATAAAGGTAATATGTTCATATGAGGCAAGAAATAGAGTACTTCATAGGATAAGTAATCACTTGTAACTAAAATGTTGTTTATCTATTGGCTTTGTTACCTTGATGCCATTTTTTTTTTTTAAAAAAGGTAAGATAAAAGTAATATTAATCAAGAAATGTAATACAAGATTGTGCTATCAAAGGCTCTAAACAAAAAGGTAATAGTCTCATCACACTAAAAGACTTTACATAAAAAAATTGACAAGTTTCCTCTCTTTATATTATAAAAAAAGATTTCTAACTTCATGGGAGGTTTGATTTAAAGAGACATTCTCCCCTCAAGCCATAACCAACCAACTCAACTAATTTATTGAATCACCCACATTTAGTTGAACTATTATACCCATGTCAAGAAATCCATGTGCTTATGTAATTCTTGCTTTGCCATTACATTAGCAAAAAAATTGCATTCTTGTGGTTGAAAGACAAAGGAATCCTAGCCTTTAGCATTGGCCCAAATGTTGTAGAACATTAGTTCAAGATTCTAAGGTCTTCTAGCCTTACAATTTATCCATGCCATTATTGTATGCAAGTTGCTTTCAATGGTTAGCGGGGTATGACTAGCCTCCCTCCATTAGGCCCACAAACTCGTAATCTCCCTAATTGCTAGTAACTTTACCTCATTAATACTTATTGCCATGACTGCTTTTGAGTAAAGACAAATCACATGCCTTGCTTCTCCCCTCAATACACCCCCTATACCTTGATGCCATTATGAGATGTTGTAACCAAAATATTTCGTAAACTAGATAGATCAAACCATGCTTGCTAATTGATGCAATAAATCACATTAAACAAACAAAATGCACTAAAAATGAGAATTTAAATAGATTTTGAACTTTGTATCATTTATAATAATTATTTACATTAAAGGCCAATAAGAAAAATAAGTGACCTCATGTGATTTTCGTTCAAAATTACTTTGAAGTACAAGTCTTGGGAAAAATTTAAGCAATCCTATATTTACTACTAACCATGGCATAAGATGTTAGATTGTGTCATCCACGGCAATTCTAGTTTATTAAAATTCCCATAAAGCAATTCAATTTGATAGTTATTAAACACCAATACAAGTAAAAATATTACTATAAATTATGTTTGTCTCAACATTAAAAAGAATTTAAGGAGATTAACAAGAACACTCACAAGATGTAAGAAAGCTTACAATCCTCCTCTAAAAAAGCATTTAAATTACATATTTAGCATATAAGATTTATACTATATGAATACTAAACATTAATTGTATTTGTTGCCATTATAAATGACAATTTATATTATTCTTATTTTCTATAATGCTCCTTTTAGCCTCATCCCAACTACACTAGTAGGCCACCTAACAATGGGTTTGGGAAACAATATTGATGACATCTAAAAAGGTTAAAAATAGGTGACATACATAGAGTCCCAACTCAGATGAGAAGTTTCAATGGGATGGAATAAGAACAAAACATTACTTTGTGAAATTTACCCCAACATTTGGAAAGGAAGGAATAAAAGCATGCGAATGGAATCACACACCTTTTCTACACCTTAAATAGTGCTAACTTGGTTCACAAAGACATTATATGGTGAGCATTGAATAGCTTCATGCACCTATCTAAGGTTATTGTTGAGTCCATCTTTGATGACTAATGTTGGATTTGTTATCAACATCATCTCACATAGTTGTTTGTATTGATTTGATGTTATGACTGCCATTGAGATGCAGAGAGGTCATTGGGCAAAATCGTTGATGGCAGGTCAACCTTGAAGTCGATAAGTCAATGTTGACTATCGACCCCAAATTTTAGGGGTTAAGGTTGATTGATGACCCTTGACCATTGACCTTAAATTTTAGGAATCAAATTTGACCATCGATTGTAGGACAACCTTTGGGAATCAATGCTGATCGTTAATAAGTGTGTAACCTTAATCTCAAGGTTCTATAAATAACCCTATGCACCTTACAAGACAAGTGTATGGGTTGTAGAATTTTGAGAAAGCAAGCCAAAGGAGAGAGAATGACAAACCTAAAGGCAAGGAGAAGGTGAATGATAAAGAGAGAGGTAGCCACCAAAGGAGAGAGTGACCGACCAAGGCAAAGAAGGCAGCCACCAAGGGAGGTGCAGCCGGCTAAGGAAAGTGCAGCATACGACCAAGGTGAGAGCAGCAAGCTAAGGAAGGTGTAGCAGCAGCTGGCTAAAGCAAAAGTGATAGCAACCACCAAAGAAAGAGGTAGCCACACTAATCGAAGGAGGAGTTGCAACAGTCAGTAGCCATACCAAAGGAAAAAGGAGGCAACCTTACCAAAGGGAGAACAAGGTACAACAGCCGACAGCCACACCAAACCAACAAAGAAAAACATATAGCAGCCATACCAAGGAGAGTGCAACAGCCAGCCACCAAGGAGAGTGCAGCAGCTAGCCACTAAAGAGAGTGCAATAATCTGCAACCAAGGAAAGTGCAATAGCTAGCAGCCACACTAAACCAAAAGAGAGGATATGTAGCAGTCACACCAAAGAAAGAAGAAGGCAGTAGCCAGCCAAACCAAAAGGAGAAGGAACCTATTAAAGCAAGGGTAGGGAGCTATACCAGTAACGGCCTGCAACAACCAGCAGTAACCTGCAACATCAGTAGTCACTTACAACACTAGTAATTGTAGCACATCTAGTAGGCACTCCCTGTAATTACAATAAGTCCAGTAAGCAATCCCAGCAATTACAGCATAGGTAGTGATTGCAACATGTGCGGGGAGTGACAGTAGAATGTGCGGGCAGCGATAATAGAATGTGCAGGTAGTGATTGCAGCATGTGCGAGTAGGGATAACAAAACATGCAGACACTGATAGTAGAACATATAGGCAGCGATAGCAGCATGTGTAGGCAATGATAGCAAAATATGCAGGCAGCGATAACAGCACGTGTAGGCAACGATAGTAGAACGTGTAGGTGGTAATAGCAGTATGTGTAGACAACAATACTAGCAAGCATAACCAATAATTGCAGCTTGCAGGCACAACCATCTTGCAAACATAACCAACAGTAGGAGGAGAAAACTTACCCCAGCAATAAGTCTAGTAGCTTGTAGCAACAGAGAAGAAATCTATAAGGGCAGCAGGTGAGCTAACACTAGTAGTAAGAGGAGAGAACCTACCATGGCAGTAAGGGAAGAGAACCTGTCGAGGCAGCATCAGTAACAGAGGAGAGATCCTGTCGAGGCAGCAAGTGAGGCAACACTGACAGTAGGGGGAGAGAACCTATAGAGGAGATAACCGGTAGCAGAGATGACTTGCAGTGGAGATTACCTGTAGAGAAGAGACCGATAAAACCTGAGCAAAGACCGATAGTGAGGAAAGAGAAGATCTGTTTTCTACAACAACTTCCTGTGTATATTGAGTGATCATTCTCAAGAAAGTTTTAGTCTAAATTCTTTATGTAGTTCTTGAAAAAGGGTGGAGACCCTTGGAGTCATCGAGAGATTAGTCCTTTAAGTGATCAGGAGATCAACTCATCTAATGATCGGGAGATCAAACCTTTGAGTGATTGGGAGATCAATTCGTTGAGTGATTGGGAGATCATTGTAAGTGGTTAAGGGGTAATCCTTCCACACCATAACTATGTCCCTTGATAACAAGAGTGGATTGTGTGATTTAGGAGTGATCTTATCACACTATGAACGTAGCTTACATATTATGGGGGAACCACGTAAAAATTGTCATGTGTTCTTAGGTGTTTGCATTTGATTGATATCTACATGGCTTCTCTCACATAAAAAAGAAAGATAAAAATTGGATCATCGGCACTAACAAGTCATAGAGGTTAAATCCGAAAAGATTTATAAAAAGTGAGCATTTCACACTGATTCACCCTCTCCCCCTCTTAATGTGAAACCTAAGAAGGTCCTTATCAAGTGGTATTAGAGCTTTTCCCTCTGTTGATCCATTTTGCTTGCTTTGATTTGAAGTTTTTTGTTGTTGTTATGAATTTTTATCTCTACTGTTGATTGATATTATTGATAGGATGAATAGTGTTAACAATAAAGGCATTCCCATGATGGATTGAATTATCAGTTATGGAAGAATATAATGCTCCTATATCTGATAGCACTTGGTCTAGATGTTTTTGAATTTGTTGTTAGCAGCTTTGTCCTTATTACTGAAGGTGCTACTATGACACCTATTTATAAAAAGAATTTGGAGTGTGATGGAAAGGCAAGAAATGCCTTATATGCCTCTTTATCAAACAAAGAATTACCAAAGTGATGGGGTGCAACATAGCTAAGCAAATTTGGGACAAGCGAAAGAACATTTATGAAGGAGATAAGGTTATGAAGGAAGCCAAGCTACAAATCTAGAGGGGTAGATTCAAAGACAAAGTTGCAGAATGATGAGTCTGTGGATGCCTTCTTCACAAGAGTTAATGAAATTGTGTGCTTTATTAGAGGCTATAGAGAGGAAATCAACAATGCTACTGTGGTAAGGAAAATACTTAAAACCTTGTTGGAAGCTTACAATGCCAAAGTTTCCTTCATAAAAGATAAAAATTTGGATAGATTGCCCTTATATGATTTGCATAGCATATTGGTGGCTTATGAAATGAGAATAACCTTGATGAAGAAAGAAAAGAAGTCTAAAGAGGAGAAGGAGTTGGCCTTCATGGCAATGAAGAACTTAAAGATTAAAGACCAAGAAGAAGAATCCAATAGTAGCTCTAAAGAAGAAGATGGTGATACTGAATTGGATGAAGTCATGACATACATTACCAACAATATGAGGAAAGGAAAAGAGAAGTACAAGGGAAAATTACCCTCGAAGTGCTTTAGCTATGGAGACATAGGGCACTTTGTCATAGATGGCCCAAAGAGAAGAGAAGCAAATAGTGATAATAATGATGAGCCAATCCCACAGAGGAGAACAAAAAAAATTAGCTATTTTAAAGTTGAAAATTCAAGTGCTAAAAGGAAAAAGCAATTCTTCAGATTTAAAAGAAGAAATTATTTGAGCAAGCTGGATGAAGAGGATTTTGAAGTACAAGTTGATGATTCTGACGATGCTGCTATAGGGAATGTGATGGTTGCTAAAGTAAATGATGTTATAAAATCTTCAAGTGATGAGGAATCAATAGAAGAGGAAGAGGATGAGTTAGTTTAGCAACTTGAAAATGTTATTTGCACAAAAACAGCAAACTAGAAAAGAGGTAAAGCATCTTAAAAAGTTGTATGAAAATTATGTTGTTAATGAATCTAATCTTCAGGTGAAAGAAAAGGAGTTTGAAGCAAAAGAGGAGTACTTGAAGAGAATTGAGGAGTTGATTGTACTTGAGGTAGAGCAAGGCAAGATGCATAAAGATCTTAGCGCTAAGGTGATTGCACAAGAGCAAGAGATGCTGATTTTACAAGCCAAGCTCCACAAGGCCAAGTCCAAGCTAAAGAAGTGTGAAGAAAGCTTTATGTAGGCCATGGAAGTGAGAAGAGAGTCATTTTTAGCAAATGCCATCAAGGAGGATGCTACCAAAAGATTGGATGAGTGTCTAAGTAAACAAAGACCTCATTTCATGGGAAGAATGGACTTGGCTATATTGAAAAGCTGAGTGAGAAGGTAGAAGAGAAGAAGAAAATTGTGTTTGTACCTGAAAGTAAACATAATGACGTGATGGAGAAGAGAAACCAACCTAAGCTAAAATGGATTAGGAAAGATGTGGTGAAGACTCCTATCCAAAGGAGATAGGTTGTCAAAGATAGAAAAGAGGTAGCCACAACAATTGCTGAAGATAGGAGACATGGACTTAATAAAAGAAAAAAATCCAGATTTGAAGGATTTTGCTGGAGCTATGGTAAGTATGGGTACAAGGCTAATGTGTGCTAGAGTAATAGGCCCATAATGAAGATGAATATAAAGCAAGAGTGTAGGGGGAGACTTTATTAACAAAGGAGATAAGCTCAGGTGAAAAGAAGTTATATTCCACTAAAAAACAGATTTGATTTATTGGGAGAAATTTGTGGAAGATGCGAAAAGGTTGGATACACTGTTGAGGATTGCTTGAGATTGCTGCCTGGTTAAAGAGTGTAAAGGAGAACACTTACACATGCTCCCACATTCAGCCAAACATTACTGCCTAGTCAAAGAGTACAAAGGAGAACACCTACATATGCTCTTACATTTGGCCAAAGAAGAAGAAGAGGAAGAGAAACGTGTAGGCACGTGCGGGCAGTGACAACAGAACGTGTAGGCAGTGATAGCAAAACATGCAAGTAGCGATAGTAGAACATACAAGTAGTGATAGTAAAATGTGCAAGCAACAATAGCAGCACTGCAGGCAGCAATAGTAGATTGTATAAGCAACAATAGTAGCACATGCAGGTAGCAATACCAGTAAGCATAACTAACAATTGTAGCTTGCAGGCACAACCAGCAGTAAGCATAACCAACAGTGTGTCCTGGCAGCAAGGTAGGAAACTTGCCCCAACAGCAGAAGGAGAAAACTTGCCTCAGCAACAAGTCCAACAACTTGCAGCAACAAAGAAGAAACTTACCAAGGCAGCAGGTAAGGTAGCATTAGTAGCAAAGGAAGAAACCTGCAAAGGCAATAAGTAAGGTAGCACTGGCTGTAGGGGGAGAGAACCTACCAAGGCAGCAAGTGAGGCAGTACCAGTAACAAGGGAAAATAACTTGCCAAGGCCAAAGGAGGCAGCACTAGCAGCAAAAGGAGAGAACTTGCTAAGGCAATATCGATAGTAGGGGGAGAGAACTTGTAGAGGAGATAATCGGTAGTAGAGATAACCTACAGAGAAGAGACTAGAAAAACTTGAGCAAAGACCAGCAGTGAGGAAAGAGAAGATCCGTTTTCTGCAACAGCAGCCTGTACACATTTAGTGATCTTTCTTAAGAATGTTTTAGTCTAAACTCTTTATGTATTTCTTGAAATAGGGTGCGAAACACTTGGAGTGATCGAGAGATCAACTCATCTAGTGATCGGGAGATTAAACCTTAGAGTGATCGTGAGATCAACTCTTCTAGTGATCGGAGGATCAGACCTTCGAGTGATTGTGAGATAACTTCTCAAGTGATCGAGAGATCATTGTAAGTGGTTAAGGAGTGATCCTTCCACACCATAACTGTGTCCCTCAATAACAAGAGTGGATTATATGATTTAAGAGTGATCTTATCACATTGTGGACGTAGCTCATGCATTGTGGGTGAACCACATAAAATTGTCGTGTGTTCTTAGGTACAAGTGTTTGATTGATATCTGTATGGTCACTCTCACTTAAAAAAGAAAGATAAAAAAATTGGATCATCGGCTTTAACAAGTCACAAAGGTTAAATTTGAAAAAATTTATAAAAAGCAAACATCTCACACTGATTTACCCCCTCTCCATCTTAATGTGAGACCTAAGAAAGTTGTCATCAGTTAGGAAAATAATAACATATTGTTGTAATCCCAATGAAGAATAAGACCCTATTGCTTAGGCTTTCACACCAATATCTCCATCTATCTAATGAACTTGGTGGCTTTTTAGTGCTTATTGGTTAGATCTTTTGGATAATGCAATTCCAATTGTTTATGTTTAAAGGCCTGATGGAGGTCCACTTATACCATTACCAAACAACCAAGGAATTGATGCTTTATATAATCTTAGGGGTCCAATGAAAAGGGTGAGATCTCAAAAGGCTTGAGAAGTGCTTAATAGTTTAATTTGTCAGGTCCAAGATTAAGAAGTTGCTCGAAATGATTGGTTAAAGATGGAAGCATCCCAAAGGCCTTTTAACGTGTTTTATGTGAGGAATAAGCAAGACAAAGGCTGGGTTTTTGGAGTAAGGGAAGCTATGGGCTTACAGAATGAGTTTCGAACCAAGGTGTGTAAGCAGTAAGTGCCACGATCACAGTAGCCTTGATAACACAGCAAGTACAACAGCTAGACACGAATAGGCATTGGGACAAACTAATTCTTTGAGATTTTAACTACTAATTAGGCTGAGTTTTTACTTATTTTGAACCTCACGATGTATATAGAATTTAGTATTTTATATGGGCTTGCTATTTGGGAAACATTGCGGGTCTGTGTTGTATTTCACTAATAGGTCATAGAGCCATATGGTAATTAGGGTTTATGTATTGTGTTGTTCTCACAGCCTTGTATGGGTTGTAATTTTTGTCAACTAGGTTTAAGTGTACAAGAAAGTAAAGCCACATAGAAGGGTAAGAAAGTAAATTCACAGCGTAAGCCCTGTTAGGGTTTTATGGAGTAGAGTATATAATGGTCTTGGAAGACAAAGAACAAGGAGTCGACAATATTGAGCATTTAACAAAATCTAAACAACCGACCAACCAAAGAGAACACCAAACCCTACACGGAAGAACACCACCGAACGAATCGAGTGAACAGGAGCCGTCGTGAACAGTAACCATGTGAACAGTGCGTCGAGTGAACAGTGCCGCCGAGTGAACAGTACCCGCACAGTGAAGCCGTCGTCGGAGATAGGAGAGAAACGGATATAATGGCGAGACGATTGGCGAGGAGAGTGGACGGCCGAAACAATTGAGCAGCCATCGACGGTCGGAAAATTGAGCAAAAAGGCAAATCCGTTGAGAGAGAAGGAGGCGGCCGAAGGGGGCTGAATGTTGAACGTAAGATGGCCAAAAGGCGGCTGAGGAAGGTGAGTCGTGAGGGAGACCAGATCCGAACTGGAACGAGACGAGACCAGATCGGGAACGGGTGAGAGAGATTCGGCGGCTAGACGTTGGAAGAGAGAGAAATAGACGGTCGAAAAATCGAGCAAATCGGCGAACCAAGAGAGAGAAAACGCAGCCGACGGATGAAGAGAGAGAAAACGCAAAACGGAGAAGGAGAGAAACCCGTGAGGAATGGCACACCACCGGTACACCAGCGGTCGGCGAGGAGACGACACGGCTGGACGGGGTGGACGACAAAGACCTATACGGCCAGATCGGAAGGAGAGAGAAACCCGACGGTCAAATCAGAGCAGACCGGCGGGAAGAGAGAGAAACCCGACGGCCAAACCGGAGCAGAGTGGCGGGAAGAGAGAGAATCCCGACGGTGAATAAAAAAGTGAAATGCGGTGAAGAGAGAGAAATCCGGCGAAGAGAGAGAAATTTGGCAGTAGGAGAGAGAAATCCGACTGGACAGCAGGAGAGAGAGAAACAGACAGGCGAGCCGTGAAACAGTGAGATCGTGAGACAAGGAGACGGGTGAGACCGTAAGACGGTGAAAGCAGGAGTTGTGTGAAACAACGTAGAAATTCGATGAAGCATTGAACTCAACGTACTTCCAGACATCTTCAAGAGAGGTTAGAAGCATTGCGGTGAACTTTTAAGCGGCAGTGGAGCAGCCTTTCAATTCAACAGAGGCAAGACAAGCTAGAAGAAGAGTAGACACAGTAAGTGACACTCTTTGTATTGTATTTGCTTAGTAATTGCAATATTGAAAGGAGCAGAGAATTAAAGACATCCATTGTAACCTGTATTCACAAGTATAGTGGATAGTCTCGGTAGAGGGAGAGTCCCTACCACCGTGGATGTACGTCACGTTAACGGAATCACGTAAATCTCGTGTGTCCTTAATTTGCTTTACATTCTGTGCTTTGAATTGAGTTGTGAACGCAGCTAAAGTATCACCCAACCCATAACCTAACGAAGACCTAATGAAGAACATCCGTATTGTCTATTAGGCAAGGTATCTGAAAGGTGACTTTGGGGACTATTGTGATTAGTAGGTAGCAATAGATCTACCTTAGTCGAGTTTGAGAAAGAGTTTGCTTTTAAGAAGAGGTTGAAGTTGTTCACTTACCTGTGAATTGCGAATTGTGGTGATACTGATTCACCCCCGCTCAGTATCACAAACTAGTAGATCTTAGGGAGAAGTCGGGAACTTCAATTGGTATCAGAGCCTGGTTCACCAGTTTGAAGCTTAACAGCTTGGTGTACTAGTTTGAAGGGATCTAAAAGTTTGACTTATTCATTATACTAAGAAATGGAAGCCGGTACCAGCACAAGCACCACTTACAGCAAGAAGGTTCCAATCTTCAATGGAACCAACTACCATATGTGGAAAGCAAGAATGCAAGTGGTATTTACAACCATGGGAATGAATGTGGTGAAATGTGTACAAGAGGGTTTTGTGGCTCCGGAAGAAGGTAAAGACCCAACCCCAGAGGAGTTAAGGCAGTTTGAGATAAATGGGAAGGCCTCAAACGTCATCATTTCAGCATTGACAGATGCTGAGTATACTAAGATGCTGAGTATACTAAAGTTATGGACTGCAAATCTGCCAAGGAGATATGGGACAGATTGCAGAAAATCTATGAAGGTGATGGCAGAATGAAGGAGGCTAGACTTCAAGTGTTCAAGGAGAGATATGAATCTCTCGGAATGCAGAAAAATGAGACAGTCCAAGAGTTCTTCACCAGGGTTATTGATGTTGTGAACGACCTGAGAAGTTATGGGAAGAACAAGAAGGACTCATCTGTTGTGAAGAAGATTCTGAGAATTCTGCCTGAGAGGTTTGCCTCAAAGGTAGCAGCCATAGAGGAGAGTAGAGATCTCAATTCTATGTCTCTGCATGATTTCCAGTGCAATCTCATTGCATATGAGATGAGGATAAAGTCAGTTGAAAGCTCTACAACAACAAAGGTATCAAAGGAGGCAGCTTTCAAAGCTATGAAGCACTTGAAGATAAAAGAAGAGAAAGAATCATCTAGTGAGGAGGATGATGATGAGGATGAGGAAGAAAGTGAAGGTGAAGTATTGGATTACTTCACAAAGAAATTCAAAAAGGGGTCTAAGAAGGGAAAAGGACAACTAGCCTTGAGATGTTATCATTGTGGGCAGATTGGACACTTTGCTTCTCAGTGCAAAGTGAAACTTGATGATGAAGATGAGGATGGTGATGATGAGTAGAATTCAAGATGGAGAAGATCATCATTCAAATCAAAGAAGTCCAGCAAGAAGACTACCAACCCACAGAAGAAGAAGAGAGCCTCATTTAAGAGTTATGTGAGTCAGATAAAAGAAGCTAATGAGGAGGAAGATGAAGAATCATCAGATGACCATGCCTTTATGGCATCAGCTAAAGGTGGTAGTTCAACCTCTGAAGAGGAAGAGGAGGTTGATGAAGAAGAGACAGATCTTGAAGTTGAGCTACAAGCAGCTTCAAAAGAGATAATCAAAAGGGACAGAACCATAAAAAGGTTAGAGGCCTATATAAAACAAGTTGAAGCAAAGTCTGAGGGAGCTGAAAGTCAAAAGGATGAAATAAGGGCTGAACATATTGACTTGAAGAGAAGATTTGAAGAACAGACCAAAATATGTGAAGACCTTACTATAGAGCTTGACTCAAGGACTTCAACAATTGAAGAAATGGAGATAAAGTTGCTGAAACTTCAGTAACAACTCAAAAAGAGTGAGGAGAACTTGCAGAAGTTTAAAGTGGTAGGAGAAACAAGCTCTGCAAGAGAAAAGAAGAATGAGACTTTGCCACAGAAGTTGAAAGAGAAGGCTGTGACTCAGGTGAAGATAATTGAAGAAGATAAGACAGTTATCAAACCAAAGCCAGGGCCGAAAAAGATGTATGTGGTTAAAGAGCAACAACCCATAGCTGCTACGTCTCAGGAAGAAAAGAAAGTCAGCCAGCCAAGGGCAATGGCTGAACAGAAGAAAGAGAAGAAGGTGGCTAAAATGAAAGCCACATAAGCAAAGAAGCCAGCAACTTTGCCTACACAGCAAGTAATGAACAAAAGAAAACAAGCTGTGAGTAGACCCAAGAAGAGGCAGTTTCAAGGTCATTGCCTTTATTGTGGAGTTTGGGGTCATAAGGCGAGTAACTGCTGGTGGAAAAGGCCAGTATATGTCTCCAACTTAAGAAGATACGATGCTGCATACAGGGGGAAACAATACAGAATTCAGAACACCTGTCATGAGTTCTTGCACATACTGTAAAAGGCGAGGACACACTGACGAGGATTGTTGGTGGAAGCCCAAACCAATAGTTTTAAAGAACAAGTTTACTATATTGGCAGACTTGAAACAGTGTGAAAGGTGTGGGCAGGATGGCCATAATGCCAAGAGATGCATGACACTTCTCCCTGAGCAAGAGAAGACGCTTAATGGCACAGTGAAAACAAACGGTGCAGTTAAAGCTGAGCAAAAGGAGAAAGCTATCTTCCAGCCAGTTTAAAAGAAGGAATATAGAGTAAAAAGGGAGGTGGCTAATATAGCTAAAATTGCACTCAAAGCTGACTACAAGGATAAGCAGTGGATCCTTGATAGTGGATGCACTTCACACATGACAGGAGAGCTAAACAAATCAAAAGAACGCAGAGTCAAGTTTGGCAATGATGATTCACTCAACATCAGTGGTCAGGGGTCAGTAAACATTGAAAGAGGAAAGCTGAAAGATGTTCTGCATGTTGAAGGACTTAGATATAATCTAGCATCTGTCAGCGAACTATGCAATGAAGACCATAAGGTAATATTCACAAAAACAGGTTGCCAGGTAAAGAATAAAGAAGGCAATACTGTTACAGTTGGGAAGAGAACAGTTGGAAATTTGTATGTGATTGATGAAGAAAGAGATCCTCTTGCAACTAAAACTGTGCAAGAAAGAAAGCCAAAGAAAACGTGGACCAGTTCTCATCGAGAAAGTCAGATCATAGGTGACCCATCAACAGGAGTTACAACAAGAAGAAGAATTGTGGGAGCTACTGCTTTATTCTCACAAGTTGAATCTAAATCTGTTAAAGAGGCTACACAAGATCTAACTAAATCTCTATCCACAAAGCTATTTGAAAAGCACAGAATGAGTCTATCTGTGCGAATGCCTCCTCAAGCCTGAAAATCAAGTGCATCCTCCATCTCTACTTTGCGAGTTTTTCAAATTTGTAATTGGTTGGCAAAGCGGGAGAGAAACAACAGTGCAGGGGGAGCTGTTAAGAAAGGGGGAGTGCATTTTTAGGGGGAGTTGAAACTGCTGCATAGTGACTTTTGTTATGAGTGTTGCCAACAATTACAAAGGGGGAGATTGTTGTTCTCACAGCCTTGTATGGGTTGTAATTGTTGTCAACTAGGTTTAAGTGTGCAAGAAAGTAAAGCCACATAGAAGGGTAAGAAAGTAAATTCACCGCATAAGCCCTGTTAGGGTTTCATGGAGTAGAGTATATAATGGTCTTGGAAGACAAAGAACAAGGAGTCGACAATATTGAGCATTCAGCAAAATTTAGACAACCGACCAACCAAAGAGAACACCAAACCCTACATGGAAGAACACCACCGAACGAATCGAGTGAACAGGAGCCATCGTGAACAGTAACCTCGTGAACAGTTCCGTCGAGTGAACAGTAACCGCACAGTGAAACCGTCGTCGGAGATAGGAGAGAAACGGATATAACGGCGAGACGATTGGCCGAAACAATTGAGCAGCCATCGACGGTCGGAAAATCGAGCAAAAAGGCAAATCCGTTGAGAGAGAAGGAGGCGGCCGAAGGGGGCTGAATGTTGAACGTAAGACGACCGAAAGGCGGTTGAGGAAGGTGAGTCGTGAGGGAGACCAGATCTGAACTGGAAGGAGACGAGACCAGATCGAGAACGGGTGAGAGAGATCCGGCGGCTAGACGTTGGAAGAGAGAGAAATAGACGGTCGGAAAATCGAGCAAACCGGCGAACCAAGAGGGAGAAAACGCAGCCGACGGACGAAGAGAGAGAAAACGCAGAACGGAGAAGGAGAAAAACTCGTGAGGAACGGCACACCACCGGTACACCAGCGGTCGGCGAGGAGACGACACGGCTGGATGGGGTGGACGACAAAGACCTATACGGCCAGATCGGAAGGAGAGAGAAACCCGACGGCTAAATTAGAGCAGACCGGCGGGAAGAGAGAGAAACCCGACGGCCAAATTGGAGCAGAGCAGCGGGAAGAGAGAGAAACCCGACGGTGAACGAAAAAGTGAAATGCGGTGAAGAGAGAGAAATCTGGCTGGACAGCAGGAGAGAGAAAAACGGACAGACGAGCCGTGAAACAGTGAGATCGTGAGACAAGGAGACGAGTGAGAATTGTGTGAAACAACGTAGAAATTCGGCGAAGCATTGAACTCAACGTATTTCCAGACTTCTTCAAGAGAGGTTAGAGAGCGTTGTGGTGAACTTTTAAGCAGCAGTAGAGCAGCCTTTCAATTCAACAGAGGCAAGACAAGCGAGAAGAAGAGTAGACACAGTAAGTGACACTCTTTGTATTGTATTTGCTTAGTAATTGCAATATTGAAAGGAGCAGAGAATTAAAGACATCCATTGTAACCTGTATTCACAAGTATAGTGGATAGTCTCGGTAGAGGAAGAGTCCCTACCACCGTGGATGTACATCACGTTGACGGAACCACGTAAATCTCGTATGTCCTTAATTTGCTTTACATTCTGTGCTTTGAATTGAGTTGTGAACGCAGCTAAAGTATCACCCAACCCATAACCTAACGAAAACCTAAACAAGAACATCCATATTGTCTATTAGGCAAGGTGTCTGAAAGGTGACTTTGGGGACTATTGTGATTAGTAGGTAGCAATAGATCTACCTTAGTCGAGTTTGAGAAAGAGTTTGCTTTTAAGAAGAGGTTGAAGTTGTTCACTTACCTGCGAATTGCGAATTGTGGTGATACTGATTCACCCCCCTCTCAGTATCACAAACTAGTAGATCCTAGGGAGAAGTCGGGAACTTTATATTGTATATATTTATAAATATGATTGTAACCTAAGGGGTAGATAGACATCAAAATAAAACTTTATAACTATAAAAGACATTATTTTCTCTCAAGTTTTAATACAAACAAACATCTTTTTTATTGGTTCTTTGTGAACTTGTTGATTTGCATGCTTGATTGTGTTTTTCATAGACTTATCTTCTTCAACCTTATGTTGCATAAGTGTGGCATCTAATCCTTCTATAATTCTGGTTCATGGTTGCTTTATAATCATTGGTTTAGAATTTTTTATTTCATAACTTGTCTTAAAACGATCCTAGTGAAGTAAATTGTGGTGTTGGATTCTGGTTTATTATAATTGTAGTTCATATCATTTGGTATTAGAGCTTTGGTTCTAACTCAGGTTAGTTATCCTTTTTGTCATCATCTTTTTCATGTGTTCTTCATTATTGGTTGAATTGTCAATAAAAAAAAAAGAAAAGAAAAATTCGTGTGTTTATTGTGTTTCGTTATTACTGTTCATTTGTTATGTAAAAATACTCATTAGTTAACAAAAAAAAAAAATTGGCTTCATTGTTTAATTGGTCATTTACTCGATTTTATTTGATAATTGATTGCACTACTTATATCATTAAATTCCTTGTTATTCTGTTTGTTTTATTACCCATCTTCCTTGATTAAGTCACTTCTCTAAAGAGGTAGGTCTAGGATTGATATATTGAAGTTTTGTTTGATCAAATTTAGTTTACTTAAAACCTTTTGAAAAAGCTCTTGAATGTAAAATTACAATTGATTGTGTGAAATACATCAAATGGAGTGTAAATATGTAAGGGAGCAATTTGAGAAGATTACATTTTTTATTGTTTACCATTTTTTGCTATTGTAAACATGTCATATTATAAAACTAATAGCACTACTAAGGGAAAGGAGGAATTAGCTGTACTAGACCTTAAATTTTTTATGAAAGCCCTAGAAGGGAAGTTTGAGAGAATAAAGTTTATGTTTGGTGAAATGTGGGACAAAGTCAAGAGAATTGAAAGGACTTGGAAGGGTAACTAGGAGAATGGTAAATGCACTATTAGAGTCGAAACTTAGTGAAAAGGATAAAGATGAGTATAAAGACAATGATAACCTTAGTAGAAGTTATAGAGGGGGCATTGGAGGGAGTTGAGGTAGTAGAATAGGTAGAGGAATCCATGGTAGTGGAACTGAGAATGATAGATATACTAAAAATCATGAGCAGAGGACTAGGGGGGAAGAAGGGGTAGACAAAAATCTTAGTAGTATTAAAATGAAAATACCTTCTTTGCAAGGGAAAGCTGACCCTGATGTTTATTTGGATTGGGAACATCAAGTAGAATTAATATATGAGTGCCATAACTTCTTTAAGGAGAAAAAAGTGAAGTTAGCTATAACAAAATTCATTGATTATGTTAAGCCCATCTTTGATGGCTAATGTTGAATTTGTTGTTAACATCTCACATATTTATCCTTATTGATTTGATGTTGTAAGCGTCGTTGAGATGTGTTTGTTGCATTTACAAAGTATTGGCAGCTAATTCATTTAAGGGTTAAGGAATACAATATTGGTGGGAATGGTAGCATGTTGCTTAAACAAGCCAAGTGATGTAATCCTAGTAATGTTGCCTTTACAAACAACCTTAAGTTAAAGTCAATGTTGACCGTTGACCTCTAAATTCAAGGAATCAATGTTGATCATTGATGCTAGGGCAACCCTAAATTTAAGGAATCAATGCTAATTGTTGATGATAGGGCAACCATAAACTCAAGACTTATAAATACCCATGTAGCTGCCAAGAGAAAAACACAGTAGAGAGAGGGTAGAAAACTTGTAAAGAGCATAGCAGGACAAAAAAGGATGTGAGCTACAAAAAGAAGGGAATGACAGAGAGTATAGCTAAAAAAAATAGGTGAGTTGCAGAAAGGGGAACAACAGAGACCAGTAGACATAGGAAAAGGAGAAAACCAGCAGCAGAGGAGAGGTAGCAAGAGAAAAAAAAAAGAGAGGTAGTAGCAAAAAGAAAAGAGAGATCCTATCATAAGTGGTTAAGGAGTGATCCTTCCACAACATCAGCTATATCCCTTGATAGCAAGAGTGGATCGTGTGATCTAAGAGTGATCCTATCACACCATGGACTTAGCTCACACATTGTGTGTAAACCATGTAAAAATTCTATGCGTTCTTGGGTGCTTGTGCTGGTTTGATATCCATATGGCCATTCTTACATAAAGGAACAAGATAAAATTAGATAATTGACTTTAACAGGTCACAGAGGTTTAATTTGGATAGATTTGTAAAAAGTAAACATCTCACATTGATTCACCCCCTTTTTCTCTCAATGTGAGACCTAAAAAGGTTCTTATTAATTAGTATTACAGCCAGGTTCCTTTGTTGGTCCATTCTACTTAGATTTGAAAGTTTTGTTATTGTTATGAATCTTTACATCTACTGTTGGTTAATATCATGGAGAGAATTAATAGTGTTAACAGCAAGGGCATTCCCATATTTGATGGACAAAATTATCAGTTATGAAATAATAGAATGCTCTCATATCTGCTATCGCTTGATTTGGATGTGTTTAAATCTACTGTTAGTGGCTTTACTCCTACTGCTGAAGATGCTGCTATGACATCTACTGATAAGAAGAATTTAGAGTATGATAGAAAAGTTAAAAATGTCTTATATGCCTCCTTATTAGACAAAGAATTCACCAAAGTGATGGGGTGTAGCACAACTAAACAAATTTAGGACAAATTGAAGAATATTTACGAAGGAGAAAAGGTTATAGAGGAAGCCAAGATACAAATCTAGAGGAGCAGATTTAAAGATATAAAGATGCTGAGTGATGAATCAGTGGATGCCTTCTTTACAAGAGTATATGAAATTGTATGTTCTATTAGAGGCTATGGAGAGGAGATCAATAATGCTACTATGGTAAGGAAGATACTTAAGATATTACTAGAAGCTTTAAATGTCAAAGTGTACTCTATAGAAGATAGAGATTTAGATAGGCTACCCCTAAATGATTTACACAACGTATTGGTGGCTTATGATATAAGAATAGCCCCAATGAAGAAATAAAAGAAGCCTAAGGTAAAAAAGGAGTTGACATTCAAGGCTATGAAGAAATTAAAGATTAAAGAATAAGAAGAAGACTCTAACAGCAGCTCTAAAGAAGATGGTGATACTAAATTTGATAAAGTTATGACATATATCACCAAAAATATAAGGAAAGGAAAAGGGAAGTACAAGGGAAAATTACCCTTGAAGTGCTTTAATTGTGTAGGCATTGGGCATTTTACCATAGACTGCCTAAAGAGAAAAGAAGTAGACAATGATAATGATGATGAGTCGGCCCTAAGGAGGAGAACAAAGAAATCCAGTTATTCTAAAGTTAGGAATTCAAGTGCCGAAGGGAAAAGGAAACTCTTAAGATCCAAAAGAAGAAATTTTCTGAGCAAGCTAGATAAAGAATGATAAGAACCTTCTTAGATCTCACACTGAGAGGGGGAGGGGGTGAATTAGTGTGAGATGTTTACTTTTTATGTGAGAATGGTCGTGTGTATATCAAGCCAACATAAGCACCCAAGAACACACAGAATTTTTATGTGGTTCACCCACAATGTGTGAGCTACATCTACGGTGTGATAGGATCACTCCTAAATTACATGATCCACTCTTGTTATCAAGGGATATAATTAATGTTGTGGAAAGATCTCTCCTTAACCATTATGGAAGGATTACTCCTTAACCACTTACAATGATCTCCCGATCACTCCAAGGGTTTTCCACCCTTTTTCAAAGAAGTTTAGAAAACATTATGACAAAAACTTCCCTGAGAAAGATCTCTCCATGTGTACAAGCTACTGTGGTAGCAAACTGATTTTTTCTTTCTCTCTGTTATTCTCTCCTTCCTCACTATTGGTCTTTGCCTTCGGCACTACTGGTCTCTACCTTCTGCACTATCGATCTTTACCTTCTACATTACCGGTCTTTGCCTTCTGCACTACGGGTCTTTACCTTTTGCATTGTTAGTCTCTACCTTCTACACTGCTGATCTCTACCTTCTGCACTACCGATCACAGCTTCCTACTGCTTGTTGTTTTCTATTGTGTCACTGCCTATTATTTTTTGCTGTGCCGCTGCTTGTTGTTTTCTATCATGTCGCTGCCTGTTATTTTCTGTTATGCTATTGCTTATTATTTTTTTCTATGCCACTTTGTCCTTTTGTACGTTCTCTCTTTTGTAGGTTTTCTCCTCTATTGGTTTTCCCCTTTGCAGGTTCTCTATATTCTGTCACTTTCTATTTTTCTTTCATTGTCGTACCCTTTCTCATGTTCTGTAACTAACCTATTCTTAACAGTTGCATGTGTATTTATAAGCCTTAAGTTTAAGGTTTCCCTATCATCAATAGTTAGTATTGATTCCTTGAATTTAGGGTTGCCCTAATATCAACGATCAACATTGATTCCTTGAATTTAAGGTCAACGATTAGCATTAACTCCTTGAATTTAGGGTCAACGGTCAGCATTAACTCCTTGAATTTAGGGTCAACGGTCAGCATTAACTCCTAGAATTTAAGGTCAATTGTTCGCATTAACTTATAATCAGCAAGTGACTTGTAGTGCTACTACTAAACACAATGTTAGAGGCAGCAACTAGTGCTTTCTTTACAGTAAAAACACTACAAGTAATCTAAATTAACTCGTCGTTTTTGGCATCATAAGGTAGGGCTAGTAGCATCTTGATTTCGACTTTGCTTTCTCTTCTTATTCTCGTCACTTTCCACCAACGTCATCTTCTTTAACCCTTAAATGAATTAGTTGTCAACATTTTGTAAATGCAGTAAACATACCTCAAAGGTACTTATAACATCAAATCAATAAGGACAAATAATGTGAGATGTTGTGGACAACATATCCAACATTAGCCATTAAAGATAGGCTTAACAAAGAAGATTTTGAAGAAGAAGTTGATGATGATTCTAATGATGATGTTACGAAAAATGTGTTGGTTGCACAGGTAAATGATGAAAAAGAATCCTTAAGTGATGAGGAATTAGTTAAAGAGATAAAAAAAGAGGTGGTGCAGTAACTTGAGAATGAATTAAGAGCTTGTTTGCATAAAAATAGCAAGTTAGAAAAAGAGGTAAAGAATCTCAAGAAGATAAATAAAAATTTTGTTGTTGATAAATCTGATCTCTAAGTGAAAGAAAAAGAGTTTGAAGTGAAAGAGAAGGAGTATTTAAAAAAAATTAAGGAGCTGAATGTATTTGAGGTAGAACAAGGCAAAATACACCTAGATCTTGGCATTAAGGTGATTGCACAAGAGCAAGAAGTGCTAAATTTGCAAGCTAAGCTCTACAAGGCTGAATCTGAATTAGAGAAGTATGAAGAAAGCTTTATGCAGACTATGGAAGTGAGAGAAGAGTCCTCTTCAGCAAATGCTATCAAGGAGGATGCTAGCTAAAAGTTGGATAAGTGTCTAAGCAAACAAAAACCTCATTCTAGAGGGAAGAAAGGACTTGGCTATATTGAAAAGCCAAATGAAAGGGTAAAAGAGAAGAAGAAAATTGTATTTATGCCTAAAGGCAAACATAATAATGTTATGGAGAAGAGAAACTAACCCAAGCTAAAATGGGTTAGGAAAGACATAAAGAAAACTCTTATCCAAAGGAGATAGGTTGTCAAAAATGGAAAGAAGGTTGCCACAACAGGTGCTGAAGATAGGGGATATGAACTTGTTGAAAGAAGAAAATTCAGACTTGAAGGATTTTGCTGGTGTTGTAGTAAGTATAGGCATAAGGATAGTGTGTGTTGGAGTAATAGGCATATAATAAAGAGGAATGTAAGGCAAGAGTCTAAGGGGAGACTCTATTAAGAAAGGAGACAACCTTAAGTAAAAAGAAGTCAAATTCCACTAAGAAATAGATTTGATATGTTAGAAAAAATCTGTGAAAGATGTGAAAAAGTTGGATATACTGCTGAGGAATGCTTGACATTGCTGCCTGGTCAAAGATGCATAGGAGAACACCTAAATATGCTTTTATGTTTGGCTGAAGAAGAAGAAAAGGAAGGGAAATGGCTATGGTTGTTAAAATAGCCATAAAAGCTTCCAAGAAAGAAAAGTCATAGATCCTGGGCAGTGGCTGCTTTTCACACATAACAGGAGACTCTAAGTTATTGAAGGAAGTAGAAAAATATAATAAAGGGTCAGTCATATTTGACAATGATGGTACTTTGAAGATTAAAGGTGTTAGTGTTGCCAAAATTGGTGCAAAAAAGTTGAAATCAAGTGAAGTGCTTTATGTTGAACAACTAAAACACAATCTAATCAGTGTTAGTCAACTTTATGATGATGGGCATGAAGTTATTTTCAGCAAGAGTGGCTGCACGGTAAAGAGATTAAGTGATGGTGCTATTCTTACAAAGGGAGAAAGAACAAATGAAAACTTATACTAAGTTTCTAGCAACAAAAACACATGCTACATGAGCATCAAAGATGAGAATTTGTTTTGGCATAAAAGATTGGGACATCTTGAACAAAAGGGGCTGAACAAATTGTCCAAAAATAAAGTTGTGAAAGATGTGCCCATGCTGAGAAAAGAAAGAAATGCAATTTGCAGCATGTGTCAAAAAGGAAGATGGTGAATGCTACCTACAAAAATGTGGAGATTCAAACAAAGAAGCCATTAGAGCTTTATTCATTCAGATGCCTATAGGCCGATGTGACAAAAATCTTCAAAGGGTGATAGGTACTTCATTTCTTTTATTGATGATTTTACAAGAATAACTTGTAATATGTTCTTAAAACATAAATCAAATGCTCTTAATAATTTCAAGAGCTACAAAGATTGGTTAAAAATCAGTTGGGGAGAAGAATTAAAAGACTCAGGATAGATAATGAGATAGAATACACTTGTAGTGAATTTGAAGATTATTTAGAGAAGCATAGAGTGAAGCATGAATATGCTAGTCCTTACACACCCTAACAAAATGGATTGGCTGAAAGAAAGAATAGAAGCCTAGTGGATATGGCAAGGACCATGTTGGCTAAGCATGGTACCTCATATAGCTATTAGAGGAGGCTATCATTATTGCCACTCAGATTCAAAACAGATGTTTGATGAGACCACATACAAAGAAGACACCTTATGAGCTGTGAAAAAGCCAAATGTAAAACATTTTAAAATTTTTGGAAGCCCATGACTCAATAAAATCAAAGGCAAGAATCTTGGAAAATTTGATGAGAAGGTTGATGAAGGCATATTCTTGGGCTATGTACCAAATGGAAGAGGTTTCAGATGTTATAACAAAAGGCTATAAAAAATTATAGACAACTTTGATGTTAAAATGATTAAAGATGGTTTTCCAATGCAATCACAGCATGAGGAAGCTAAAAATGTTGTGTGTGATATTGAAAAGGAATTTGAAAGTGATAAATCAAAGGCTATTCAGCATAAGGAAGACATTGGTTCTTAAATTACAAGTGATGAAGAAAATGAATGAAGGCATTCCCAAATTTATAGAAGATTTAGAGCTGAAGTTAAGGCTAAAGACATTATTGGCAATAAAGAGAATTCTGTGCAAGCTAGAAGAAGACTAAAAAGTAGTGAACAAACCTCATTGATCTCTGAAGTTGAACCCAAGTTCATGGAAGAAGCATTAAAGCACAAGGAATGGGTGTGTGCTATGAATGGAGAGCTTGATCAAATTGAGAAGAACAACACTTGGTGTTTAGTTCTAAGACCTAAAGGGAAAAACATCATTGGAACCAAGTGGGTGTTTAAAAATAAGCTCAATGAAAATGGTAAGGTTGTAAGAAATAAGGTAAGACTTGTCTGCAAAGGCTACTCACAAGTAGAAGGTGTTGATTTTGAAGAGACTTTTGCTCTTGTGGCCAAACTTGAAGCAATCAGAATATTCATGGTCATAGCTGTTTAAAGAAATTACAAAGTTTATCATATGGATATGAAATCAACATTTTTGAATGGAGAGTTTGAACAAGAGGTATTTATTGATTAGTCTGATGGTTTATACTTGATAATGATGGTTTAAGTGTGTGCAAATTTAAAAAGATGTAATACGACATAAAGCAAGCTTTAAGAGCATGGTATTCCAAGCTAGATACATGTCTCAAAGATATGAAATTTAGAAAAGGGAATATGGACAGCAACTTGTACATAAAGATAAACAGGGCTAATTAATTGTTGTAGTTTATGTTGATGACATAATGTTTGCTACTAAAAAAGAGGCCATTTGCATTGCTTTTGTCAATTAGATGAAGAAAAAGTTCGAGATGTCTATGCTAAGTGAAATGAAATTCTTTATAAGGTTACAAGTTTTACGAAGCAAGGCTAGAATTTTCCTCTCCCAAGAAAAATATATGTGTGAACTATCAAAAAGATTTAGGATTGAGAACTCTAAAGAAGTAAGTACTCTCATTGCTGCTGGAACAAAGTTAAGCAAAGATAAAGAAGGTAAAATAGTTGATCAAAAAGAATATAGAAAGTTGATTGGATGTTTACTGTATTTAATAGCATCAAGGTTTGATATTGTTTTTGTTGTAATACTTTGTGCTAGATTTCAAAGCCTAAGAAATTTCACCTCATGGTTGTTAAGAGAATTCTGAGATATGTTAAGGGCAAAACAAATTATGGGCTAATTTATGATAAAAGTGGATAACTTAATTTATATGGGTATATAAATGCTGATTAGGTTAGAAATTGTGATGACAGAAGATCAACGTCAAGTGGTGCATTTTATTTAGGCAGTAGATGTGTTTCATGGCACAGTAAGAAGCAAAATTTAGTGACTCTAACCATTACAAAGGCTAAATATGTGGCTTTTACTCAGATTTGTACTCAAATGCTATGGATGAAACAATAACTTAAAGATTTGAAGGTAGATATGTAGTTGCCATTACTGATTGGTTATAACAATTAGAGTGCCATCAATTTATCAAAGAATCCTGTCCAACACTCCAAATCTAAACATATTGAAATTAAGTACCACTTCATTAAAGAAAAAGTGGAGAAAAATGAAGTAAAGCTGGAGTATGTGCTTACTGCAGAGCAAGTTGCAGATATATTCACCAAACCTTTGTCAAGCGAGATGTTCTTGAAGTTAAGGATAAACTTATGTATTTAGCCACCCCTTAAAGGTTGAGGTATGCCTCTAACCCCCTTCTACTTCCCACTTTTATTATTCTTTGGATTTGTTGTCAAAGGGGGAGATATTTTGCATAAATCCAAAGAGAGTAGTAGGTACTGATCAAAAAGGGGAGTTGCTTGATCAATCCAAAGGAGAAAATCAAATAAAGGGGAAGAAATTGTCAAGGGGGAAAAGCAAAAAAAAGGGGGAGTAAAGTTTGTTTCCAATTAGTATCGTGCCCACATGCAAAAAAGGAGATGCATGTTTCAAGGGGAGCTGTGAATGTCAAAAGCTACTGCTTGTGCATAATTGCTAATTTTTTGATTTAATATGTTGTCAACAAATCCAAAGGGAGGATTGTTGAGCCTATCTTTGATAGCTAATGTTGGATTTGTTGTTAACAGCATTTCACATATTTGTCCTTATTGATTTAATGTTATGAGCATCGTTGAGATGTGTTTACTGCATTTATAAAGTGTTAGTAGCTTATTCATTCAAGAGTTAAGGAAGACAGAATTGGTGGGAATGGTAGCGTGTTGCTTAGATAGGCCAAGAGATGTTGATAAGGACCTTTTTAGGTCTCATATTGAGAGGGGGAGGGGGTGAATTAGTGTGAGATGCTTGCTTTTTACAAATCTTTCTAGATTAACCTCTATAACTTGTTAGAATCAATGATCTAATTTTTTATCTTTCTTTTTTATATGAGAGTGACCGTATAGATATCAATCAAATGCAAGCACTCAAGAACACACGACAATTTTTACGTGGTTCACCCATAATGTGTGAGCTACGTCCACGGTATGATAGAATCATTCCTAATCACACAATCTACTCTTATTATCAAGGGATATAATTATGGTGTGGAAGGATCACTCTTTAACCACTTATGGAAGGATCACTCCTTAACCCCTTATAATGATCTCCCAATAACTGAGTTAATCTCCCAATCACTCAAAGGTTTGATCTCTCGATCACTAGATGAGATGATCTCTCAATCACTCAATGGATTGATCTCTCGATCACTATAAGGATCTCCCACCCTTTTTCAAGAAGTATATAAAATGTTTATAATGAAAACGTTCCTAAAGAAAGATCACTCAATGTGCACAGGTTGTTATTGTAGAAAATGAATCTTTTCCTTCCTCATTGTCGATCTTTGCTTACGCTTTGCTAGTATTTTCTTTGTAATTTCTCTACGTTGTAAGTTCTCTTTGCTGTAAGTTATCTTTGCTGTAGGTTCTCTCTGCCTGCTACCGGTGTCACCTCCCTTACTGCCTTTATAGGTTCTTTTCCCTGCTGCTAGTGTTGCCTCACCAGTTACCTTAGTAGCTTCTCTTCCCTGCTACTAGTGCCGCCTCACTTACTGCCTTGACAAGTTGACTCACCTGCAAACTTAGTAGGTTGCCTCACCTGCTATCTTGATAGGTTTCTTCACCTGTTGCCTTGGCAGGTTACCTCACTTGCTACCTTCGTAGGTTGCTTCACCTGCTGCCTTAGTTGTTTACCTTATTATTGAGGCACATTTTCTCCTTTGTTATTACAAGTTGCTAGACTTGCAACTATTACTGCCTGCTGCAATCTACTAAATGTACTACTACAAGTTATTGGATGTGCTACTGGTCGTGCCTGCAAGCTACTGGTTTCTCTTTGATTTACTACCTGTCCTTGCTGTTATTGCTTGCTACTGGTTATGCCTACAAGCTATTAGTTTCTCCTTGGTTTGTTACCTACCTTTACTACTATTGCTTACTGCTAGTGCTGCAATTGCTACTACTAGTTATGCTTGCTATTGCACTTGCTGTTATTATTGCCAATTACTGCACCTCTTCTAGAGTGGTTGCTGTAACTTCTTCTCCCTTTGGTTTGGCCAATTGCTACCTTTTTCTTTCTTTGGTGTGGCTACTACACACCTTTTTCTCTAGTTTGGTATGGCTACTGTACCTCTTTTCTTCTGGTTTGGTGTGGTTGCTACACATCTCTTTTGCTAGTTTGGTGTGGCTGCTATACGTATCCTTGGCTGGCTTGGTGTGGCTGCTGGCTGCTGTAACTCCTCCTTTAATCGGTGTAGCTACCTCCTTCTTTGGTGGTTACTGTCACTTCTTCTTTGGCCATCTATTGCTGCAACTCCCTTGGCTGGCTATTACTGTAGCTCCCTTGGCCGGCTGCTACTCTCTCCTTAGTCAGCTACACCTTTCCTTGGCAACTACCTTTTTTGCCTCGGCTAATCACTCTCTCTTTAATGGGTGTCTCTTTCTTTGCAGCTCAACCTCTTTTTGCCATTCTCTCTCAAAGTTTTACAGCACACATAAGTCTTGTAAGATGCATGGGGCTATTTATAGAGCCTTAAGATTAGGGTTACACAATCATTAACAGTCAGCGTTGATTCCCAAGGGTTGCCTTACAATCAACGACCAGATTTGATACCTAAAATTTAGGCTCAATGGTCAGTCTTAACTCCTAAAATTTAGGGTCAACGATCAACATTAACTCATTTACTTCAGGGTTGACCTGCTATCAATGATTTTGCCTAATGACCTCTCTATATCTCAATGACATTCATAACATCAAATTAACACATACAACCATATGAGATGGTGTTAACAACAAATTCAACATTAGCCATCAAAGATGGGCTCAACAGATGTAACCTAATAATGCTGCCTTTGTAAACAACCTTAAGTCAAAGTCAATATTGACCATTAACTCTAAATTTAAGAAATCAATGCTGATAGTTGATGCTACGACAACCCTAAATTTAAGGAATCAATGCTAACCATTAATGATAAGGCAACCGTAAACTCAAGGCTTATAAATAATCATGCAGCTGCTAAAAGAAAAACACAACAGAGAGAGGGCAGAAAACCTACAAAGAGCATAACGGGAAAAAAAAAAGGTGTGATTTGCAGAAAAAAGGGAACGGTAAAGAGCATAATTGAAGAAAATAGGTGAGTTGCAAAAAGAGGGGAATGGTAAAGACCAGTAGACATAAAAATAGGAGAAAACCAGGAATAAAGGAGAGGCAATAGGAGAAAAGAAAAAAGAGGTAGTAGCAGAAAGAAAGGAGAGACAGAGCAAAAAAGCTTGAGCAGAACCTGCAAAGGATAAAACCTGTAAAGGAGAGATTCTACAAAGGAGAGAACCTACAAAGAAAAAAACCAGTAGAGGAGAGAACTTATAGAAGGAGAAAGCAGCACAGCAAAAAACAATAGGCAACAGCACAATAGAAAATAACATGTAGTCACATAACAAAAAATAATAGGCAGTGGCACAATAGAAAATAACATGTAGTCGCACAACAAAAAATAATAGGCAGTGGCACAATAGAAAATAAAAGCAGCGGCACATCAGAAAACAACAAGTAGTAGGAAGTTATGAGTAGTAGAAACAAAAGAGAAAAAGGAGATAACAATAAGAAGTTGTGACCGGTAGTGCAAAAGGTAAAGACCTACAGTGTAGAAGGTAGAGACTGACAATGCATAAGGTAGAGATTGGCAGTGAGGAAGGAGAGAATAGTAGAGAGAAAGGAGAAAATCAGTTTGTTACCACAGTAGCCTGTGCACATGGAGAGATCTTTCTCAAGAAAGTTTTTGTCATAAACTTTTTGTGAGCTTCTTTGAAAAAGGGTGGGAAACCCTTGGAATGATCAGGAGATCATTGTAAGTGGTTAAAGAGTGATCCTTCCTCAACATCAGTTGTATTCCTTGATAACAAGAGTGGATTGTGTGATTTAAGAGTGATCTTATCACACTGTGGACGTAATTCACACATTATGGGTGAACCATGTAAAAATTCTATGTGTTCTCATGTGTTTACACTTGCTTGATATCCATACGACCATTCTTATATAAAAAAGCAAGATAAAAACAGATCATAGACTTTAACAAGTCACAAAGGTTTAATTTGGATAAATTTGTAAAAAGTAAACATCTCACACTGATTCACCCCCTTTCCCTCTCAGTGTGAGACCCAAGAAGGTCCTTATCAGATTATGTTGTAGTGTGGTGGGACTAGTAGGTTACCACTAGGAGAAGAAACTTTAAGAGAACCATTAAAACATGGGAGGAGCTGAAACATTTGGTGATAAAGAGATTTATCCCTAACTCTTACTATAAGGACTTATATAATGGGTTAGAGGGCCTTACTCAAGGTTCTAAAAGTGTAAAGGAGTACCATAAGAAAATGGAAATAGCTATGGTTAGGGCTAATGTAATAGATGATAAAGAAGCCACCATGGTTAGATTCCTTCAAGGCCTAAACCAAAACATAGCTGATGTAGTATAGTTATAGCATTATGTAGAATTAGAGGACTTGGTATACCTTGCCATGAAGGTGGAGAGACAATTTAAGATAAGGGATAGTTTTAAAATTAGATTTGGCTAAGGTTTTACATTTAGTAAGAAATTGAGTTAGGGGAAAAGAGAGGAGAAACCAACCCTTAAATATAAGTTTGAGATACCTAAACCTAAACCTAGTGAGGGAAGCTAAGAGAAGGAAAAAAACTAGGGACATCAAATGCTTTAGATGTCTAGGTAAGGGTCATATGGCTTTATAGTGTCCTAACAAAAGAACCATGTACCTTAGGGAGAATGGTAACTATGAGTTTAGTACTAAAGCTAGTGATGAGGACTAAATGCCACCATTAAAAGATGTTAGTAATGTTAATGAAAGGATTAAGTATCTAGAGTATGGTAGCAGGCTTTTAGTAGCAAGGAGAGTGCTTAGTGTATAAGTTAAGAAGGATGATATTGAGATGCAACAGGAAAATATTTTCCATACTAGATGTATAGTTCAAGATAAATACTATTGCTTGATCATAGATAGAGGTAATTGCACTAATGTAGCTAGTATAGAGTTGGAGGAGAAATTGAACTTGCCTACAACTATACACCCTAAGCCATATAAACTACAGTGGTTAAATGACAATAGGGAGGTGAGAGTGATTAAGCAAGTGATTGTTCCATTTACTATTGGTAGATATAAGGATGAGGTTACTTGTGATGTTGTACCTATGTAGACTAGTCATTTGTTATTGAGACAACCATGACAATTTAATAGAAGTGTAACATATGATAGGTACAAAAATAGGTATACATTCACTATAGAGGGAAAACCCATTACATTCACACCATTAACTCCTAAATAGGTTTATGAAGACCAACTGAGACTTTTTGAAAATAAACAAAACAAAATAAGTGCAAAGAAAGAAAGAGGAGTGAAAAATGAGAGTGAAAGAGACAAAAGGTGAGAGCAAACACTTGAGAGTGCTAAACACAAGAGTGGTAGGGCACATAATAAAATTAAGCGACAACAAGTGAGTGTGTATGCCAAAGGAGCCAATGTAAGAGCTGTTATCCAAGCTAGGCGGCAAATGTATTTGATCCTTTATAAGGATGCCTACCTTGTTAACATGGATAGTACTTCTTGTGTTCTTAGTGTTATTTCTTCTTTATTGCAAGAATTTGATGATGTATTCTCTGAGGATGCACCAAATGGATTACCAGGACAAAGGAAAATTGAGCATTGTATTGACCTAGTTCCTAAAGCAACTATTCCTAACAGGCCAACATATTAGAGTAACCTAGAGGAGACAAAAGAATTTTAAAGGCAGGTTAAGCAATTAATGAAAAAAGGGAATGTTCAAGAAAGCATGAGTCCATGTGTAGTGCTTGTGTTTTGAGTGCTAAGGAAAGATGGATCCTAGAGAATATGTGTCAATTGTCGAGTCGTTAATAAAATTACAATTAAGTATCAACACTCTATACCTAAACTTGATGACATGCTTGATGAATTACATGGTGCATGCTCTTTTTTTTTTTTTAATTGATCTTAAAAGTGCATATCACTATATTAGAATTAGGGTAGGTGATGAATGAAAAATTGCATTCAAAACTAAGCATGGTTTGTATAAGTGGTTGGTTATGCCATTTGAATTAACTAATACACCTAATATATTCATGAGATTAATGAATCATGTTTTGAGACCTTGCCTAGGGAAACTTATAGTGGTTTATTTTAATGATATTTTAGTATATGGTTTTTCTTTAGAGTTTTATGTCAAACACTTGTGTTATGTGCTAAATGTGTCAAGGAAAGAAAAATTATATGCTAACTTGAAGAAATTTACCTTTTGCACTGATCATGTCATTTTCTTAAGGTATGTTGTGACTCCTAATGGCATTGAGGTTGATATTGAGAAGGTTAAGGCTATCTAAGAATGACCTATGCCAAAATGTGTAGGTAATGTGAAGAGTTTTATGGTTTAGCTAGTTTTTATAAGAGGCTTATTAGAAATTTTAGCACTATAATCGCACCATTGACAGAGGCCATTAAGAAAAGTGTAGGGTTTAAATAAGGTGACGAATAGTAAGTTACATTTAAACTATCAAAATCTAAATTATATAATACACCACTTCTTACTTTGCCTGATTTTTCTAAAACTTTTGAAATTAAATGTGATGCATTGGACATTAGGGTAAATGGCATACTCATGCAAGAGAAATGTCCTATAGCGTTCTTTAATGAAAAGTTAAGTGAGGCTGTATTACATTATCCAACTTATGATAAGGAATTATATGCACTTTAGAACTTTAGAAACTTGGCAATACTACCTTTGGCCTAAGGAATTTGTAATCCACATTGATCATAAGTCACTAAAACATTTAAAGGGTCAAGGTATATTAAACAAAAGACATGTAAAGTGGATGGAATTCATAGAAATGTTTCTTTATGTGATTCAATACAATGTGGGTAAGGAAAAAGTGGTTGCTGACACATTGTCTTATAGGTACACCTTAATTAACACCTTAAGCAGTAGATTATTAAGTTTTAAGCACATCATTGACTTGTATGCTACAGATGCTGATTTTGGTAATATTTATGCTGCTTGTGAGAATACCAACTTTGGTAAATTTTATAGATATAAGGGTTACTTGTTTAAGGAAAATAAATTATGTATTCCTCAAGGGTCTGTTAAAGAATTGCTTGTGCGAGAGGCTCATAGGGGAGGTTTGATGGGTCATTTTGTTATTCAAAAGGCTTTAGATATTTTAAGTGAACATTTCTTTTGGCCATATATGAAATGTAATGTTAAATGAATTTGTGCAAAATGTATCATTTGTAAACAAGCTAAGTTTAAAGTATTATCCCATGGTAAAAACGTGCCTTTAGAGGTCCCTAACGAACCTTGGATTGCTATTTCAATGGATTTTGTATTTGGTTTACCAAGGTCCAAAAAGGGTCAAGATTGTGTCTTTGTTGTGGTTGACAGGTTTTCTAAGATGGCTCACTTCATTGTTTGCCATAAAACGAATGATGCCACACAAATTGTTAACCTATTTTTCAAAGAAATTGTCAAACTTTATGGAGTACTAAAGAGTATTATGTATAATCATGATACCAAGTTTTTTAGTCATTTTTAGAGGACATTTTGGGGTAAGCATGATATAAAATTACTTTTCTCCACAACGTGCCATCCACAAACTGATGGTCAGACTAAGGTAGTTAATTGTACTTATGGTACTTTATAGCATGTTATAATTGGTAAAAATTCTAACACTTGGAAAAAGTGTTTACTATTTATGGAGTTTGCCTACAATAGAGTTGTACATAGTACCACTAGTTATTCACCATTTGAATTAGTTTATAGTTTCAACCCATTGTCACCATTGGATCTAGTGTCATTACTTGTGCAGGAACAAGCCAACTTAGATGGAAAGAACAAGGTTGAGGTGGATCAGCAACTTCATGACAGGGCTAGATTGAATATTGAGAAAAGTACAAAGCAATATGCTACTTAAGCCAACAAGGAATGCAAACATGTTATCTTCCAACTAGAAGATTGGGTTTAGGTGCATATGCAGAAAGAACAATTTTTACAACACAAAAAGAACAAGTTACAACCAAAAGGATATGGTCTTTTTCAAGTCGTGGCTAGAGTCAATGACAATGCCTATCAACTTGACTTATCAGATGAGTATGGTATGAGTTCAACATTTAATGTTTTTTATCTTTCCCTGTTTGATGATACAAGTTTAGATTTGAGGACAAATCCTATTGAGGAGAAGGGAAATGATAGAGGTCCACTTGTATCAGTACCAAACAACCAAGGAATTAATGTTGTACATAATCTTGGGGGTCCAATGATAAGGGCGAGATCACAGAAGGTTCAAGAAGTGCTTAATAGTTTAATTTGTCAAGTCCAAGAGTAAAAAATTGCTCGAAATGATTGGTTAAGGACAAAAGCATCCTATGGGCCTTTTAACATGTTTTATGTGAGGAATGAGCAAGACAAAGGCTGGGTTCTTGGTGTAGGGGAAGCTATGGGGTTATGGAATAAGATTCAAACTAAGGTGAGCAAGCATCAAGTGCCATAATCATAGTAGCCTTGATAACATAGTAAGTTCGATAGTTGGACACCAATAGGCTTTGGGACAAACTGATTCTTTGGGGTTTTAACTACCATTTAGGCTAGGCTTTTACTTATTTTAAACCCCACGATGCATATAGAGTTTAGTACTTTATATAGGCTTATTATTTAAGAAACTTTACGAGCCTGTGTTGTATTTTACTAGTAGGTCATAAGCTCATACGGTAACTAGGGTTTGTGTATTATATATATTTATAAATACAGCTGTAACCTATGGGGGCAAACATACATCAAAATATAACTTTACAACTATAAGAGACATTGTTTTCTCTCAAATTTCAATACAAACGACCATCTTTTTCATTAGTTATTTGTGAACTTATTGATTTGCATGCTTAATTGTGTTTTTTCATAGACTTATCTTCTTTAAACTTGTGTTGCATAGGAGTGGCGTCTAATCTTTCTATAATTTTAGTTTGTGGTTGCTTTATAATTATTAAGTCAAAATTGTTTATTTTATAACCTATCTTATAATGATCCTAGTGATGTCAATTTTGGTGTTTGGTTTTGGTTCATTATAATTGAAGTTCATATCAAGGCCTATTTATATAAAATGCATTTTTAGCTAATTTACTTCACATTTTGCATTACATACAACTATGCCAAAAGAAATCCAAAAAAATTATGTAGTAATAAGAACCACACACAAAGACTGGATACTGATCTCTATCATTGAAGATTAACTGTTGTAATTAGCATATCTTTGGATGAATGATAAAATAATTGTAACTAATGGTTGAGAAATAGAATTTTAAGTCACCATGTTATCAGTGCAATGAATGAAGTATAGGCCAATAAAGCATATGAAAGACCAAATTACATAAAATCTAACATGCAACAACCCGCACTTTTGTAAAAAAAGACATAAAAGTTTTGCATGGAACCCTACACATTATACATTCTTTCCATTATTTGAAACTTAACATAAATTTTAGTTAAAAAAATAAGTTTTATTTCAAATTTTCATTAATTTCCTATGCATTACTACTTATAAACCTTGAGATCTCCCAAAATATTGAACCATTAACCATGTTAACTCTAGAAGAAACCAATAATCCTCTAAGATGCCACTCATGGTGACAATGTCAAGCAAGCTCATTGTCTTTATCCATTAAAACCATTAACTTTAGAAAACAATGAACTTTATTACTCAAATTCTCCCTTAAATTTTCACTTAATAAAACAATCACATGGTTTCTAAAGTTAGGGAAATAGGTTAATTAAACCATTATAGCTATAAACTAAACTATCTAGAGTTATATACCAATTTTGAAAGTTAAGGAAATAGGTTAATTCAAGTAATAATCACATGGTTTGGATTTTTTACCTTGCATTGAGTTATTTATAATAATAAGAAAAAAAACTTGCCTATAATCTCTTATTGTTAATTGTTATTTGATAATTATGAATAAGATAAATATAAGTCATAATCCCCAACTATAGTAATCGATCATTATTTAATTAATTTAGTAGGCCTAACCATATTAATTAAAGAAACAATCATTTGATAATTTAGTCATAACAACTTAAACAATTCTAATAGAAAGAAAAATGATATAACAAAATAATTTAATCCATCAAAATACCAAATATTTTGAAATGTCCTAAAACTACTAAAAAACCCTAACTATATATACTTTTAAAAAATGAATTCTTTTAAAGTTATATCTATTACCTTACTTGTGTGTTCATCTTTTCTATTTTTTTTTCTTTTGGCTTTTAATGGTTACGAAGGCCCTTATTTATGCCCTAAAGAACATACATAGCATACATAAGAAAATCTTAAAACACTCTTAAATCATTTCTTAAATTCTTGAAGTTACAATAAATTCATTTCCCTAATTGTGATAAATTTCTTGTAACAAGTTCTAAGTTAATTCTTAAAGAGATATAGTGTAAATTATAGTCTATCTTCTTTATTAAAATTATAATCCTCCTCTTTGACTTTTCAACGCATCCTATTTTTGCCCCCTTAAAAAAAAGGTCTAAAACCCAATTTGTAAGTTAGAAACTGAAACTGACTTAGTCTAACTTATGATAAATTCTTTAATGACTTGTTAACTATTTTTGAATTATTAAAAAACCATTATAGGCCTATTTACCTCACAACAATTATACACCTAAGTGTGAACTTTAATTTAGGCTTTTAAATCACATGATTGGGATGTCTAAATCTCTTCCCTATTTAACTATGCAATACTTAAACAATAATCTTACTCATAATCCCTATTTAAATCACATGATTGGGATTTCAATTTTCTATTATATTCTTAAAGTAATGTCTCAACATCTAAACTTAAATTTAAACTTATAATCCCAATGTAGAAAATTTGATATGTCTTTTGCAACTTCATGAAATACCACTTTTTCAATCTTAACTTTTAAATTAATGAAAAAACTAGAATAAGTGACAAAAGTCAAAATAGTAAAATGCTAAAATTTTGCCTACTAGAAGCACAATTTCTCAAAGCTATCCCAAAACATATCTAAGTTATAAAGCATATTCTAATTAGTTTAAATAAATATAAAATTTATTAAAAACAAATAAGTGTTTTTGGTAAATAAATTCTTACTTATCATGCAATGCTAACTTCCATTTTGAAAATAAGTGTTTATGGGTTTATCAAAATAAGGTTTATAAATTGAAGATATGGTAAACAAAACAAGATGTTTACATTTATAATAAAAGTGTCTCTTAAATATCATAGATGATGTTAATCTTATGGTACTAGTCATGTTTTCAAATTTGACACTACATGATTTGTTAGAATTCCTTCTATTTTTCCCTATACACTAACTAAACATGTTGCAAATCACAAGGAATATTATAATTCTCTTTTACTTGGCACAGCTTGCTGTAAAGTTGTCATGCCTGAATGTCTCCAACACTTATAGAGGAGAGAGACATTGAAAATTTTTATCATTACAATATACAATTTTAATGAATGATAAAATGCATTAACACTTGCCTGTTATGTATGGTAATGACTCTTACTTCTAGCCTCCATTGAAGATGGTGATGTCAATAGTTTATATTTTGCTTCCTAATACCTAAGATCCATGTGTAATGGGTGGCCTTACTATTATATAATTACAACTTTTTACCAAATTTCAAATTTTTATTTGACTTTGACCTACCTATAATGACTATTATTGTTTCTAAAAAAAACCATCCTTTATACCCTTTACTAACCTACATAACTATTTATGGGTTTCCATATGTAGGACTATTTTCTTTGTCACCAATTGCATTACCTATATCAAATGTTGCATGATTACCAATGTTATTCTCTACCTAAATAGTCATACTAAATTATGTCTAATCTTTCAACTTACAATCTAGTTTTTTTAGTCTATTGCTAATGAAGTTAAATTTACCAACTAAATTTGCCACCCTTTTTATTAAGGAGTAAAATATGGTCTCTGATTCCCTAATTTTTTCACACTTAGTAATCAAATTTTTACTAATTATACCTATCTTTATCTTATTATGATGCTGTATAATGTCCTTTTGCCATTGCCTCAATATATACATGTCTAACACAACTTCCATGTCCTTAAAAATTAGAACCTTTATAAAATACTTTCATAGTAAACCCTTCAACTAAAATAATTTGTAACTACAACTAATGTAATAACCATCCCTATCATATATAACATTATATACACATTGACAAGTCCTTTCATTTCTACTCCTCAACTAATACTCAACCATATTTCCTTCCTCTTACAATAGCACAATGTTACAATACATAGTTTCTATCAACCTTTTGGGCATTTTGAAAACTATTATTTGTGTAATATATGCCCTTAGTTGTTTCTTTATTGGCCATCTAGTAAATGTGTGCCAAAATAATACTACATAAGGCCTTTGTATTGATAATGTAATACATAAGTGTTCATATTTATCAAAAAAAAAAAAAAAAGAAGCATTCATACTTTGACTCCTCTACATCAAAAACATTCTTGACTAAAAGCTACCTTTGACATATAAGAAAACCTACATGTGCTTTTTTCAAATAAAGTTATAACCAATTGTGGTCAACTAATTGCAAATTGTTTAACATTTTTCTCCTTTAATCTCCAAACTCCTTAACCATCAACGTTTCATACATAACTCTATTAAACATAGTTTTAATCTCCTTATACTTATCTATGTACCCTATCTTCTTAGAGAATTAACATAATATATGCCATAAGCACCACTAAGGCCTTATGTAGTACTAAAGGGATTGAAAACATGGTTGTGTTCTAAGACAGCCTTTAACACTATCCAAACACTAGAAATCTTTGTGAGGCACACTTTAACTTTACATCAAATCTTGGCATGACCTTTCTTCTGCAACATTTCACTACCTATACACCTAACCTTTAGTACATATTATCATTTTATACTTATACTCTCTAGATTCATGATCTTTCCTTATTCCTCTCTTTACTATTCCAAACTTAAATGCTTGCATATATGTCTTATAAAAATCAAATGTCTCATCAATAGTCATAAATGTCATACCCATTACTTTATGTTATATTGAGTTGTCTTGTCACTCTTTTTCAAAATTAGAGCACCATTATCACCATCTTTTGTCTTGTCATATTCAACTCTTCTAGTGACCAACTTATCTTAGTGCTCCATTAAATGCCTATATTAATAACCAAGACATTTCGTTATATTTTGTTTGTTTCATAATGGAAATCAATATCCAAGAAACTAATAAGCTACTTCATCATATTGCACACATGCATGATTTAATCTGTTACACTTGCCTATACATTTTGTTCTATTTGCAATTTATTATTTAAGCATTAGCACTACTGGCAATGCTACAAAGTCTATCATTATTTACCAACACACTCTTTATCATTTATTGCAATTGCATGCTCAATAGAACTAATTCATTGTCTTGTTCAAAAAAATTATTTAGTTTATTATCACAAATTAAATCTGCTACATACTTACTAAATATTATACCTTCTTGCTAATTTTATTAAATTAATATGTGCACACCAATACTACAAGTTACCCTTTTTCCTTACAAATTCTATAAAGTCTTATCTTGTTTCTAATTATGCTTCTTATGATTAGATGTAGTTAGATTTACAATATAAACATTTCATTCCTAGGACCTTTTATACCTCATTAATGTGTGACTCTCATTCAATGCCTTGATTATGTGTCATTATCTTCTTACACAAATGCTATTTGCTAACAATAATTTTATTACTTAACATTTTTACCCTAATCAATTCTCCCATTCATTGTAGATAATTAATCTACCAAAAATTTTATTCACCTTTTCATATAGTACACATTTTACATCTCTATAACCAATTTAATCTCTACTTGACATGTATTCATAGCAAAGTGATCGTTTCTAATTTAAATTTTTCACAAAAATTTTCCATTCCTTTTTTATTGCCATCTTGATATAGGATTTATTGACCCTTACCCCATTTCCAATATTTACTTAATGAGTGATTAACTAGTACTACATTACTTCCCCCCCAAAGCTACCAACTAATTAATCCCTCTGTTTTGTTCAACACCTAAATGCAAATTTTAACAAATTCACTTGATAACATTATTTTGTAGTAAATAAACCTATATGCATAATTCATTCACTTAAATGGACTATGCATACTTTATTTTATTCTTGCTAACTTGTGCCTTCTTGTTGTACTTCTAATTCTCTTGACTTCTCTACATATTTTAAGTTTGGTTAGTAATTATGTGATCATTAGGGGTAACAATTTTTTTAGATTGGAGGAAAAAATTCTCACTTATTTTCTCTAGTTTATTCCCTACTTTGTTCCTAAATTTCTTACCATCCCCTTGACATTTGCATCCTCACGTTTCTTATTGTCCTCTCTTTTTAATGCCCATTCAACATCCTATATAGGGTTAAATATGACATATATTTCATAGGTCAAGTCATTAATATACTTTTATGTATCCAAAATGCATGGCTCTTCTAACATTTTCATAGTTTTCAAATCAAAATGGTTTAACAAAAAAATCAAATTCTAAACTCATATGTTTTGGGCAAGAAAATTGTCATTGGTTCTAGCAATTTTGCATTTACTTGGATAATTTCCTAAATTTAATCCTTTTTCTTTAAATATGTATTTATTTCTCCTTGTGTTCCTTAGTACATTCATAAATGTCCTCTATATTCTATAGTGTTAATTTGGTGCTATAAATTCTTTAATTTTTATTTTTTAATTAATTTTCTCAATAATATTTTGATATTTTCTTAAAAAATATTATTCACTAAAGAATTATAATATAATTTTTATTTTTATTATTTTTATATTTTAAAAAATTTATAAAACTAAATTTTCTCATATATCTAAAAGAGAATATGAAACTACTCATCTTAATTGTCAAATATTTATGTATTTTTAAAATTTATAATTGAATATCAAATGTAAGCGTAATGAAAGAGATTGACTAAAAAACTTAGAAAGCAAATTGTGTGGTTTATTTGTTCAATTGCTAATTTTTGTTGCTAATAAATAAAATAAAATTATAGTATTTGGTTAAACTCTAATGTCTATTGCTATTAAGTATTAAAATGATTAATGAGGACATCATGTTCATATTTCAAGTAAGGTAAACTATAGTAAAAAAATAACAATTACCAACACAATATGATTTTTTTCTCTCTTTTTTTTTTCTTTGAATTAAAGTACTCTTGAATAAACAAGAACAAAAATTATCAATCTATATTGTTTTTAAATGGATTTTATCTAATTAAAAGCATTTATATTGGTAATTAATGAAATTTTGTTTTCATAATAATGATGAGAAGTTTTTTATACTTAATAGAATTGTAAAATCCCTTCTATGAGAGTCAAAAGGTTGACTAAAAAAGTTAAGAAAGAAAAATAGGATATTTAAATTTAAAGTATTATTATTGAAAATGCCTTGATCTAATACTAGTTATCAACTACTATTACCAATAAAAAATAACCTAGAACTACTTTTTATTCAATTACTATTTAGTCTATTAACAAATAAAAAATTTTAAAGAAGGCTTAATATATAAATAAATAACCATCTTTTGTGTGTTTTCATGAATATAATACCTTTTAAAAGTAATATTTTAGTTTACATAAAATTATTTTGCAATAAATCTAGCATATCATTAAAGAAATCTAATAAAATTTATTAGTATGCACACATGGCATGCTTAAATGTAAAAACTTGATTATATGGCATGCCATATGTTTCTTAATTTATAACTAATAAAAAATATGAAAAAAACTAAACAAGAAAAATAAAAATATTTATACTTAAAAATTTTCTCTTATCTCTCTCCTTTCTTCTTCTTTTTCCTCTTTCAGTATCCCTTTCTATTGTTCTCAATCTTATTGTTATACTTTTCTAATTCTTGAAATATAATGTAGCACTCCACCCTTCTGGTTATGGTAATGGTGACATGGTTTTAAAGTAGAAGGGAAAAAAGAAAAGCAGTCACTTTGATTTGGTGCATCTTTTTGTAAATTCTTTTATCCTCTCTTTTCTTTTGCAATGATTTTTCCATGTCTTTCCATGGATGTTATGGTTTTAAAGAAAAAAAAAATAAAGGGGTAGCCTTTGTAGGTGTATTAGTTTTATGTTTAAACCTTGATTTTGGATTATTTTATCTATTATTGGTCTCAAATTGTGGTATTGCTTAGTTTGTCTTTTTAATCTAAGGTTCTACTTTTGGTTTTGGTTCTTAATGTGGTTTAAGGAACTATGAGCTTAGGATTTAAAGTTATATGCTTTTATGATTCCAATGGTACTTTTGATTACTTGATGGTAAGATGTTGAGGTATTGCTATTTTGATGGTATAGGTACATTCTTGCATAGATTTGAGATTTAATCTAATTAGGATGAATTAAGTGATTTTGGTTATGTTATTAGGTCTAAGTCTAAATCTGGATCCATGTTTGAGAGTTAAAAGTATTGTTTATAATTAAGTTTGTTTCTTTATTGTAAAATTAGGTATTTTTCAAAGCTCTCTAGGGATGGTTGTGAAGGAAGAATTATTGTAAATGACAATAGTGTTTAGTGTTGATAAATAAGGCTTAGAATTTTCAATTTGATCTAGAATAGGTTGGTCTTATAATTTAAATTAGGTTGTTGAGAAATTTTGTATTTTGTTCTTAATCTAAAAAGACAAATGCTCATGGAATGAAGGTGAGATCCAAATTTAAAGGAGAAAGGTGGTGGTAGAAGAGAGAAAAAAACTTTAAATTTTGTATTTTTATTTAATTTTTTAAAATTTCATTAATTATAATTTAAATGATACGTGACACACTACATAGTCATTTTTTTACATGTAGGTATGTCATTTGTGTATATTAACAAATTTCATTAGGTTTAATTGATAATGTATTAGATTTATTGCAAAATAATCCTTTTAACATAGAGTAATCATCATTGTTATTATAATCCATCAGTGAATAATTATCCAATCAAGTTAGAACTTTGACATGTGATATATAAAAAAAAAATAAAACAACTTTTTCATTTTGAATGGTGGAGATTGGGTTTGGTGCATTATAAGTGTAGTTTTTTAGCTTATATTTTGTGATCTACATTTTTAAAAAATATTTTTCTATGTAGTTTTGATCAACCTTGTAATTGAAAAGTCATTATGGTTAAATCAAACTAATTTTTGGTTAGTTGATAAAAGATGTATATATCTTGATTCCAAATAATTAAATTGTGATTTGGGTGTTTGCAAGGGTAGGCAATCATCTCAAAATCAAGATTACTATTTTCAATTAATACTTTGTTATTTTTATTGTGATAGTTTTCATAAATCATATAAATGAACATTGATTAGTAGTCTAATTAAACAAAAATTTAGTTGAAAATATTTGGAAGTCATTTTGAATAATTAGATTGTTATTTTAAAATCTTCTCATTGAATTATAATTGATAGAATATGCCAAATTTATTTTTAATTAATTCATTTAATCTTTCATTTAATTCAAATTGAATTTATTAAATTTGTTTGATATAATTAAAATTATAAATTTTTATTGCATTTACTTATTAATTATAGTAAAGTTAATTTTTAAACAAGCCTGTTCCATAGTTTTTCTCCTTTGTTTTAGAGTAATTTTTTTATGTAAATTTAGTAAATTTTCATGTATAATTATTAAAATTATTATATTTATTATTCAATCTACTTCTCATAAATTAAGTAAGCGAAAAAAGTCTCTTATGTTATTTGTATCCAACTTGAAGAACAAAAAGGTACACAGCATAAATAACATCGAGTGTGAAATTGGTAGAAGCATTCTTATTTGCCTTTACTTTCGGTAAATTGTAAAAACGCATCCCATTGAAGCACGTATCATTTACAAAGACCTTAATATCAGTATAAAGATTCTGGTTTGCCTTTAGGTTCCGGTTCTAAAGGCATTAGCAAATAAGTCCTTATTGCATTAGCTGGCATGCTTATTTAGCTTGTCAAATTGGATAACGTACATGCATTTCTGTATACGCTTCACCTATTTATTGCGTGCAATGAATGCATTCATTTATTAACTTTTATGCAAATAAAAAGGTGTGCTATATGTAAATATAAAGCTGTGCTATGGTTGATTTTAGTATCCATAATTAAGGCAATTTTGCCATTCAAACGCTGTTTCTTCATTCTGGAAAAAAATAAAGGAAAAGGAGCCTATCCCCCTATTCTGCGAATTCAAAGAATTCAGCCAGGTCTCTCTCTCTCTCTCTCTCTCTCTCCTGCTGCCCCACTTCGGCATGGCCAACGTTTCTATGTGTTTCTGTCTTTCTTCTTGCGTGAAAGAGTGAACTACGATGATATCTGCATTTTTTATATATTAGTTTTACCTTCTATAAGTTGAAATTCAAAGAACATGGCCATAAGTTGGTTCGTCTTGGAGATAAAAAGGTCCTAGTTTTTCGGTCAATTAGAATCATTTTTGTTTTTCTTTTTTGACTCTTTATTGCCTGATTTCACGCAACTCTAGGTTGACGATAGAATACCTCAAAAGCTTTAGATCATTGTCAATACCCTTCTAGTTTTAAATTTTTGGAACCCATAGTCTTTAAGAGTTACAGTTGCGCTACTCGATCGTCAACAGCTCAATTTTATCAACATGTATAAAAAAAAAAAAATGTGTAATCCTTATTTTAAACCGTAATTCGGGTTTTGCCGTTAGAGTATAAGAGCGTATCTTTAACTAGATTGTTATCTTTTATATGTACATTTGAGTCCAAATTAAAATTTTTTTCTTTAAGTAACAATCTAATTAATTCTATAGAGGCTGAAGTGTTGAAAATAGTTTTTCTTTACCGGTTTTTAAAATGAGGACAGTCGGATTGAACCCCAATTGACAAACAAAAGAAATTTCCTCCATTACTAACTGAACCAATCCTGTTAGTTATTCAAAATCAAATGTCAATAGACCAGAATATATTATGAGACAAAAAGTAGATGTTTGCACCTATCTAGGAAAGAAGAAAGCGAGAAGAAACACAATTTCTTATTGATTTATTCTTGCCAGTATTCCAACTAGACATATAAAACGGATCGATGGTCTGTAGACCAGCCCAACGCTGTCTGACATCGGCCGAGATTTAGAACTAAAGCACGATCAGGATCTTGCTTCCCCCCTCCCCCGAAGTGCAGGTAAAGCAAACGTGAAAATGCCTATTCCTCGACAAGCTTTGCCATTCGGAGCTCTCTTGGTATTGGTGATGCTCTTCCAGGTCAGTGACTGCGATATTGGCACGGCTGCTCACTATTCACCCCCGTACATACGTAAGTGCCCTAGCCCTCGTAAGTTGTTTTCGTTTTGGTAATTATATAAAAATTATAATAATTGGGGTTTGGATAATACTGAGTCAAAATTCATTGGTCTTCGCGGCAATTGACTTTGGGATTCCACAGCCCTAATTGTTTCCAAAACATTGGAAACATGCAATCAAATGGTACTGAAAGCTTGTTTCTGATTTGGTTATCTTTAGTCTCTCTCCCCCACCCCACCCACCCCCGCTGAAAAGATTAAATTGGTTTAAGCTCGTGGTTGATACAATTACATAGTTCGCCATAAGGCTTCTAGTTCTCCATATATATTGTTCTTAATTTAGTGCGTTGTTATGTAACTGCGCGCAGCAACTGCCTGTTCTGGCCGTGACCCATCACAATTCCCACAAACCAATCTCTTTGCGGCAGCGGGCGAGGGAATATGGGACAATGGCGCAGCCTGTGGGAGGATGTATGAAGTGAGGTGCATTAGTGTAGCTCCATCTGGGGCTTGCAAGAATCCATCCCAGACAATCCGTGTTAAGATCGTTGACCGCGCGCAAACTTCAGTTTCTAGGCCTTCGGGTAGTGGTGCTACCATAGTCCTCTCCACAACTGCATTTGGTTTACTTTGTGACATTTCAGCCCCATCTATTAACGTAGAATTTCAACAGTAAGTTCATTTAATTTCTTTTTCTTTCGGTTTATCTGAATCCTGATCATTGCTGTTTCCAGAGTCCCGCTGTATTTTTCCCTGGTCTTGGATGTTGTTGCTATTTTTTGTTATCGACATAAACATGCTAAGCACTAACTGAACAAACAAGGACATAGCACAAATTATCCACCAGTTGACACACTATATAGTAATAGCTCTGTCATATAACCTGGCCCCATCAAAGCAGGTCTTTGTTTTCGTATCAAGACAAAACGAAACGAGATTATTGCTGGTGAGTATTTTGTTTTAAGGATCAAAATAAAATCAATCGCAATAAGCCTTTGATATAATGGTAAGATTTTGTTGGGAATGAAACCACATTTTTTAATTTTAACACATGTTATGCTAGTGAATCCTACTCCACCCCAGTAAATTTCAACTTTAAATAGCTTGCTTGATGTTTGTTAAGACTTCGTCCAGTAATATAATCTAGAAGTTATCTGTACGACTATAATTGTTATCATAACCTTAATGATACTGTTGGTATAGACCTATAATGAAAGGACAAAGCTGTGTATTTTTGCGTCCATAAGCCTGATCAGGAACATTTGCTTCATTTCCTGTGCAGGTTGTGAGAGAAGCGGGGAATTTGTTTGGTCGAGGGTTGAAGCCAGGGAGCTGAAAAGTCAATGCCTTCTGTTTCATGTTTGCACTTTTCAGAGAGTTTTTCTTTATAATAAATCTTATGCCACAGTTAGATATATATATATATATAAGTGTTTGTTTACATCTTCATACCTGAAAGATATTTCACTTTTCATTTATGCCTTTAAAATAATTGTGGCAGCTAGATCGGGTTCGTCTGAAAAGCTTTTCTGATTCAACAGTTTATGAAGCTGAAATTCTTCACTAATTCCACTTATACACTTTATGCTGTGATGTTTTTAGAGAAGAAGATGTATACAATTGCTTGGACCCAATGGAAAAAAAAAAAAAGTAAAAAAGCGAGAAGAAGATATATACAATGACATGTGCGCAGCTAAATTTAACCAACTAAGCAGCTCTATTCGGCCTTTTCTTTCATATTGAATTAGAATGTTCAGCTAAATTAGTTAAAAAACTAATTAGAACGTTACGCAATTCTTCCATATTGAATTAGAATGTTCAGCTAAATATTTTTCTTTGCATAGCCATATTATTGTCCTCTAGATAAAATTTCATGCTTCGTTATGCACGTACGCATGAGTCAAACCCCCCGGAATGATGTTAGGCATTACAATAAATTAGGTTACCCAACCAAACAAATTAATTACATTTTTTTCTCTTGATTCATGGGAAAGAAATTGTCATGGTGATTTAAGATTTTAAACAAGTGGTCTCTTGGATTCAAAATTTTCATATATATATATATATATATATATATATATATATATATATAAGATTGGATCTACGCATTATACAAGTTTATAATTTCTCGTTAAAAACTATTTCTTTGGTTGACAGATTTTTAAAATCCAATTATGCAAGCTTTTAAAAAAAAACAAAGAAAACTAAAATTTGTGCATAAAAGAATGCATATCGAAGATTATTTTTTAATTAATATTAGTTGTCTAATTTGTAAGATACGGTAAAATTTGTCTTTGACAAGTGAATAGTTTATTGCTTGAGCCAAAAAGAATACAAAGATCTCAAAAGATTTTCAGCCCCAAATTAATTCATCAAGCTAGTATATAAAGAGGCGAGAGAATATTTAATGAGCCTTAATCTAACATGGCTATAACAAAGACTAGACTAGCAAAATTGGTAAAACTCGTATCAAAAAGCAATTTGAAAGCTTGAAGTAACATGCGATGAATCCCCATTTTTTCACTAGCAGCCTTGCTCTTTAAAATTCTATTGTTTCTCATTTTTCGTAAATGCCAACAAATAGAAGCAGGAATCACGAGTCTAAATCTATTAGAAAGCCAAGGCTTGGGTTGATATTCTCAATAATGGAATGGATCTGCCACTAAATAAGGAAAAGTGGCGTATCAGCATAAACAACTCAAAAACACCTGCCAGATGTTCCTAGCAAACTTACAATGAAGCATCAAGTGATTTGAATCTTCATTGTTATCGCAGCACAAAGAACACATGTTAATTAGGAACCAGCCCCGTTTACATAAATTAGGGATAAGAAACCTATCCCTTGCAGCCAGAAGAAGTAAAATAGAGACTTTCGAAGGAAAGCACTCTTACAAATGACTTTGATAGGAAAAAGCTCCCAATGTGATACTCTGGCGGATTGCATTAAACTCTCGTAGAAGTTCCTAACCGATAATTCTTTTGAAGAAGAGGGCTTACAAATAACCTTGTTAAGCCTATCGAAACGACAACGAATATTGCTGTTATTTAGAGAATTTTGAAGCTCCATCTCATATCTAGCAGCGATGTCACACAAGTTGACGGTATAAGGCAGTATCCACACACCTTGGTTTGCTTTCCATTTGAAAAAGTCACATACTGCTGCATTATAAGATACGTAGGCAGCAAATAAGTTAGGGAAAGTGATGGCAATTGGCCTATCATCGAGCCAAACATTGTGCCAAAAGGAAGTATAAGAACTTATTAGCCAAAAATAAAATAATAGATTACAAATATATGCAAAAGAAATAAGTATGAAAAATGGGATATCAATTTGAAACATACAAAAACATTACTTTTGAAGATAATTTTGTCCCTATAGACAAATTATCATAGTACAATAGATTATAACAACTATTTTCACAAGATACAATAAATCTTTCAACTAATGTACACTTTCTAAGTAGGGTTATAAAAATAACACAAACCTATTAAACCCAATAATTTTAATAATCAAAGTGTAAAAAGAAAGAGAAAATGCTTATTATTTTAGAAAGAAGAACTTCTTTTTATATTACTTCTAGTTTAATATTTTATAAATATGAATATTGAGAATAAAAGTAATGGTTGGTAGTTATAGCTAATAAATATTAAGAATGAAAATAACAATTGTAACAACTAGTTTTTTAATAATTAGAAATGGTTAGTCAAAATAGTTAGCTTGACTAGCACAATCTAAAATGTTTCAAAAAGGTTTTAGGTTAAAAGGTGTGGGTTAGCATTAGGTCACCCATATTAGGTTTAAATTGGACCATTCACATATGCGTGAAATCTTATTTAAGTTTTTACTTTTCAAGTTATAAGACGAACACTGTTTTATAGAACATATGAAACAAGATTTTCATTTTTAATATAGGATAACAGTCTTTTAAAATATCTTTATTTCTAACATTTCCTTACATATTTTAAAAGGTTGTACTTTATTGAGTTTTAATAAGAATATAACATATTAGCATTTGTGCCTTTTAAACTATAAACTAAAAATTATGACATATAAATTTTGATATTCAGAAGAATTGTAAAATAAGAATTTGTATAAACTGTAACTTCTTAACAAACCTTGGTGAATTTGTTTCTATATTATATTCTTTGACATAGTACTATTTAAAGTGGTTAGGTGCTATAAGGTCATATGTATATATGGTTTATTCTCATTAAAACCCTAAAAATTTTTTCTAGAATATCATATGAGCAACCTTACTTTACTTTCATATTGTTAAATCTATCAAATGTGTTTTTATATAATGCACCACTCATAAGGGCTATAAAATTCATTAAGAGTATAATTTAATCTTAAACATTGGAATTATTGCACTATATGAACCATAGAAAGAGACTTATAATTTTAATAGTGCACATAAAGTCAATCAGTGACTTGTTATTACTTATATGAATCTACTTTAAAGAATCTTCTATCATATAAGTTGAATTCTTATCACTTTTAATTATACTTTATAAGTATTAGTCTTATTCCTTTGGATGTAACTCCCACTAACTTTTTTACCTAGTGGTTTAGTTAAAGTATTAGCCAAATTCATTTCTAACTTTACAAGGTAAAGTGATATTATTATATTATATAATAATTATTTTAGTAATTCATATCTCAGATAAATATATTTATTTTCCTATTATGCTATTTGCTTTATGCATAAATAATAATGGCTTAGCTATCAATACATTGACACTAATTATGTCAGTTTCACTTATAATGGCACATTTATTAGGAAATTCCTTAACTAATCAACCTTCATATTAGCCATCACTAAGATTATAAACTTGAATTCCATGGTAGACTAGGCAATAATCGTTTACTTGGTAGACTTCCAAACAATAGTTTTACCTTTAAGGGTAAATATATAATCATTTGTAGATTTTATCTCATTTAAATTAGAGATACAATTAGTATCATTTATAGGATATTATTATACTCTACTTGTTTAGTAAAGTGAAAAATCTACTATAAATATACCATAGTTCATAGTATCTCTTAAATATTTATAATCCTTACCAACTCATTTCAATGATTATAGTTTGAATCATATATATATTTACTTAGTTTACATACTACATAAGCAATATTAAGATATGTGTAATTTATTAAATGCATCAACTACCAATAATTTATGCATACCTACACTAAGATACACATTTACTAGTATTTTGAATAAGTTTATAAATGTATCATAAGGAGTAGAGACCAATTTAACATCAAAATATCCAAATATTTAAAGAATTTTCCCAATATAATACTTTTATGAAAGAAAAAACCCATCATAAGTTTTAGTGATTTTCATTCCTAGAATGACATTTGCTTTTCTAATTCCTTCATGTCAAAATATAACACAAGTAATGACTTTGTACTAGTTATTAGTTTCATATTAGAGCTAAACATGAATATGTCATTAACATACAAATATATAATAACACAAGTATAATTTTTAACTTTTATATAGTTGCAATTATAAATACTAATGATAAAAAAAATCATCAAAGATCAAGACATTATTAAACTTTTTATGTCATTATTTAGATGCTTATTTCAACTTATATAAAAGTTTAAGAAGCTTATAGACCCTTTTCTTTTAACTAAGAACTAAACAACCTTTAAGTTGTAACATGTGAATCTCTTCATCAAGACCACTATATAAAAATACAATTTTGAATCCATTTAAAGAACAAAAAGATTTTAAACAAATGTCAATACAATAAGCACTTTAATAGATGCAATTCTAGTAATAAGAACAAATGTGTCAAAATAATCATTGTTTTTCTTTATATATACCCCTTTGCTACAAATTTGATTTTGTATTTATTAATAAATCCATCTTATGTATATTTCTTTTTAATAATCCATTTGCACCATATGGGTTGGCACCTGCAAGTAAATCTACTAGTTTTTATTTGGCCAATTTCTATATGTCATTTTATATTAAAGAACCTATTTCACTCCATATAATTTCTAACCACAAACTAACATTACTAGAGGATATTACTTTAACGTATGTAAAGGGATAATTATTCATTACAGCAATACAAAAGTTATCTTTAAACTTTTTTTCTTTCCTTTGTATTGCTTGATTTTAACTCAAGTTTAGAAGGAGCACTATTAAACTCTCTCTCTAGCTTAACTTTAGAGGCAAATGATGATACTCAATCCTTTTTTGTTAAAAATATATGTTTAAAAAACTCTACACTTTTAATTTTAATAAGAGTATTAGACCTAAGAACATCACTCTTAAAAATTAAAAAATAATATAAAATGTTATATTTTGCATAACCATAAACATGCAATCTAAAATATTAGAATCTATTTTCCTTTTCTTTAGTTCAAGCCAAAAAACCTTTACAAACACCCTCACACTTTTAAATAAGTCAAACTAGAAGAGTATTCTTTTCATAACTTATATGTAGTTCTTCTAGTCTTTTTTTATAAAAGATTTTATTATGTATATAACTTACGTAAAGTATTGTCTCTTTCCATTAATTATTTTTAGGTATCCTTGAGTTGGCAAGTATAACATTCACTATATCTTTCAAAGTTTTATTTTTTCTCTCTATTACTCCATTTGATTCAAGTAAATAAAGAGGTATGACTTAATGTATAGTACCTTTCATTTTACAAATATCTAACAATAATTATGAACTATACTCTTCTCTTTGATCTAACTTGAGTCTCTTAATTTTCTTGTTTAATTAGTTTTCTATTTCATTCTTTTTTTTAATAAGCAATCACACACCTTATCCTTATCTCTTAGCAAAAAAACCTATATATATCTAGAACAATCATTAATAAAGTCACATAAAATGTTTGCCTTTTCTAGCATATTACTCTTTAAATCATCCAAATCTAAATGCACAAATTTAAAAAGTTCAATTTCTTTATGAAATGATTTCCAACTTTCCTTGATTGACTTAGTCTTAACACATACCTCACACTTATTCACATCATTATGTCAATTTTAGATCAAACCAAGTTGTTTCATTGTTCTAACATAAGAATAGCTCATTTATCCTAATTTAGCATGCCACAAATTATAGGAATCAACAATGTAGGCAAAAGAAGTAGATGCATTATTAATAACATTATGTGTATTGAGAATAAAAAGTTGCTAGTTATACTAGTTTTTCCCATAAATACTGAAGTTCCCAACTTTACCCTAAGATTTACTAGTTTGTGATACTGAGAGAGGGGTGAATCAGTATCATCACAATTCGCAATTCGTAGGTAAGTGAACAACTTCAACCCTTTCTTAAAAGTGAACTCTTTCTCAGACTCGATTGAGGTAGATCTATTGCTACCTACTAATCACAATAGTCTCCAAAGTCACCTTTCAGACACCTTGCCTAATAGACAATTCGGATGTTCTTGTTTAGGTCTTCGTTAGGTTATGGGTTGGGTGATACTTTAGCTGCGTTCACAACTTAATTCAAAGCACAGAATGTAAAGCAAATTAAGGACACACGAGATTTACGTGGTTCCGTCAATGTGACGTACATCCACGGTGGTAAGGACTCTCCCTTATTGAGACTATCCACTATACTTGAGAATTCCAGTTACAATGGATGTCTTAATACTTTGCTCCTTTCACTATTGCAATTACTAAGCAAGTACAATACAAAAAGTGTCCCTTACTGTATCTACCCTTCTTCTAGCTTGTCTTGCCTCTGTTGAATTGAAAGGCTGCTCCACTGCCGCTTAGAAGTTCACCGCAACGCTCTCTAACCTCTCTTGAAGAAATCTAGAAATACGTTAAGTTCTTTTCGACGCTTCACTGAAGTTCTTCTCTACGTTGTCTCACACAACTCCTGTTTTCACTATCTCACAGTCTCACCTGTCTCCTTGTCTCATGGCTCGCCTTACGTTTCTAGTTTGTCGTTCAATGTCTCACGACCTGCCTCACGTTTTTGGTTTGGCATTACACGTCTCATGCACATTTTTTGTTTGCACCTTTTGTTGGTCACACACCTCACGCACACTTCTGATTTGGCTTTTCACGTCTCACGTATGTTTCTACTTTGCATGCTTTGATGGTTTTAGTCTCAGCTATCTCCTGACGTACACCCACGCTTTTGCTGCACTCCTGTCACAACTTTGCTGGTCTCGCATTTCAGCTTTACTGGTCTCTCGTTTCAGCTTTGCTGGTCTCGCATTTCAGCTTCGTTGGCCTCCTCTTTCACGGTTTCTCCTCTCTTCCCTTATGGACGATGTGCTATCTTCTCTCTTACCAATGGTGCGTTTGCCTCTCCTGTTACCATAAGTCACATGTTCTGGTTTTCTTCCAGTCGGTGGTCTCATGCCTCATGCTTCACTTGTTTCCTGTCTCACACCATTCTCTTGCCGTGCTTTCCTTTTGACATTTTTCTCTCTTGCTGTGTTGTCTCTCTTGCCGTGTTGTCTCCTTACCGTCCAGCCCCTTCTTTTGTCGTATCATATTTTCTCCTCTTCGACCCCTTGTTCTGGTGTTTTTCTCTTTCGGGCATTTCTCGATTTTTCTCTTTTTTCCAACGGTTGTGTTTTGGCCGACCTCTCTTGTGTTGGATGGTTTCTCTCTAGGTTTTGGCCGACTCCCTTGGTTGAACGGTTTCTCTTTTGTGTTTGGACGGTTCCTTCCTCTCTTTTAGCCGGTTGCTCTGTTTTGCTTACGGTCTCTCTCTTTTCTTTGGGCTGTCGAATTTTCTTTCCTTCCCCTATTCTGTCGTCCTGGTTTTGCCGTGCTGGTTTTCTCCTTTGGCCGATGGTGGCTCTAATTTGGCCAATTTTCGTTTTCTCTCCTATCTCTGACGACGACTACACTGTTCACTACGACTACTTCTTTTCTATTTTGTCATCCCCTGTTCTTTTGTGTAGGGTTTGGCGTTTTGCCGGGTATTCAATTGTGTTGGCTTTGCCCTAATTTTGTTTTTCAAGGTCTTTATATACTCTCTTCCATGAAACCCTAATAGGGCTTACGCGGTAGATTTACGTTCTTGCCCTTCCATATGGATTTACCTTCTTACCCTTTCATGTGGCTTTACTTTCTTGCCCTTCCATGTAGCTTTACTTTCTTATACACTTAAACTTAGTTGACAACAATTACAACCCATACAAGGTTGTGGGAAAAACAATCTCCCCCTTTGTAATTGTTGGCAACACTCATAACAAAAGCCACTATGTAGCAGTTTCAATTCTCCCTAAATATGCACTGCCCCTTTCTTAACAGCTCCCTCTGCATTGTTTCTTCTCTCCCCCTTTGCCAACCAATTACAAATCTGAAAAACTTGCAAAGTGTAGATGGAGGATTCTCCTGAATTTTAGGCTTGAGGAGGCATTTGCATAGATAGACTCAATTTGTGCTTGTCAAACAGCTCTGTGGACAGAGATTTAGTTAGATCTTGTGTAGCCTCTTCAACAGATTTAGGTTCAACTTGTGAGAGTAAAGCAGTAGCTCCCACAATTCTTTTTCTTGTTGTAACTCTTGTTGATGGGTCACCTATGATCTGATTTTCTTGATGAGCACTGGTCCACGTTTTCTTTGGCTTTCTTTCTTGCATAGTCTTAGTTGTAAGAAGATCTTTTTCTTCATCTTCAGACTCACTCTTCTCTGAGTCTGAACTTACTTCTTGTTCCTTTTATTCAAGTTGGTCTGATTCTTCATCTACATTGAAGTCATCTTCTTCATTGTCCCCAATTTCTCCATTTTGCATTGTTTTCCAGTTCTCATCTATTCTCACATCATTGGACGTGATCACTTTTCCCAGCTTATGCAAGAAAACTCTGTAACCTTTTGTCTTTGCTGAGTATCCTATAAAGATGCCTTCATCAGACCTAGCGTTGAATTTTCCCAAGTTTTGCTCCTTGTTCTTCACAAAACATGGGCTACCAAAGACTCTGAGATACTTGGCTGTTGTCTTCTTCCCACTCCATAGCTCATATGGAGTCTTATCAGTATTGGGCCTTAGTAATACTATGTTTAGTAGATGCACGGCTGTAAATGTTGCTTCTGTCCAAAATCTTGTGTGAAGCTTGGATTCTAGCAGTAGAGCTCTCACCATTTCGACCACAGCTTTATTTTTCCTCTCTACCACCCCGTTCTGTTGAGGTGTTCTTGCTGTTGCCATCTGATGGTGAATACCATGCTTCTCAAGGTAATCTTCAAAAGCTTCATTTGTAAATTCAGTGCCTTGATCTGACCTCAATACTTTGATCTTCCTTCCACTCTTATTTTCAGCCAGTCTTCTGTATCTCTTGAAGCAATTCAGAACTTCTGACTTGTGTTTGAGATGCATGATGCGGGTCCTTCTGGAATAATCATCAACAAACAAGATGAAGTACCTCTCACCATTCAACCCTTTTATCCTCATCGGTCCACACAAATCAGTATGCACAATGTCAAGCACTTCTTTAGAACTGAACTCTTTGGTCTTATACTGCTTTCTAGCATGTTTTCCTTTAGAGCATGTTGAGCAAACATACTCTCTCTCTCTTTTGAGGTTGGGAATGTCTCTGATTGCATGAGTAGTGGTCAACTTCCTCATGTTCTTCTGTGATAAGTGTCCCAGCCTCCTATGCCAAAGTTGATTTTTTTTTTCTTTAGTGAGTAAACAGCTGCTTGTCTTGTCCTCATCAATCACATATAAATTTCCAGCTGTTCTCTTCCCGACTGCAACAGTATTGCCTTTTTTACTCTTTACTTGGCAACCTATTTTTGTGAATATCACTTTGTGGTCGTCGTTGCATAGTTGATTGACAGATGCTAGATTATATCTGAGTCCTTCAACATGCAGAACATCTTTCAGCTTTCCTTTTCTAATATTTATTGACCTCTGACCACTGATGTTGAGTGAATCATCATTGCTAAACTTGACTCTGCCTTCTCTTGATTTGTTCAGCTTTGATAATTTACTCTTATCTCCCGTTATGTGTGAAGTGCATCCACTATCAAGGATCCATTGCTTATCCTTGTAATTAGCCTTTAGTGCCATTTCAACTATATTAGCCACCTCCCTTTTTGCTCTATATTCCTTCTTTTGAACTAGCTGGAAGATAGCTTTCTCCTTTTTCTTAGCTTTGACTGCACCGCTTGTTTTTTTTCTGTGCCATTTAGTGCCTTCTCTTGCTCAGGGAGAAGTGTCATGCATCTCTTGGCATTAGGGCCATCTTGCCCACACCTTTCACACTGTTCCAAGTTTGCCAATACAGCAAATTTGTTCTTTGAAACCATTGGTTTGGGCTTCCACCAACACTCCTTGTCAATGTGTCCTTGCCTTTTCTAGTATGTGCAAGAACTCACGACAGGTGTTCTCCTCTGAATTTTGTATTGTCTCCCCTTGTATGCAGCATCGTATCTTCTCAAGTTAGAAACATATACTGGCCTTCTCCACTAGCAGTTACTCGCCTTATGACCCCAAATTCCATAATAAAGACAGTGACCTTGAAACTACCTCTTCTTGGGTCTAATCACAACTTGTTTTATTTTGTTCATTACTTGCTGTGTAGGCAAAGTTGCTGGCTTCTTTTCTTGTGTGGCTTTCATTTCAGCCACCTTCTTCTCCTTTTTCTATGTAGCCATTGCCCTTGGTTGGCTGACTTCTTTTTCTTTCTAAGATGTAGCAGCTATGGGCTGCTGCTCTTTAACCACATACATCCTTTTTGGCCCTGGCTCTAGTTTGATAACTGTCTTCTCTTCTTAAGTTATCTTCTCCTGAGTCACAGCCTTCTCTTTCAACTTCTGTGGCAAAGTCTCATTCTTCTTTTCTTTTGTAGAGCTTGTTTCTCTTACTACTTCAAACTTCTGTAAGTTCTTCTCACTCTTTTTGAGTTGTTGTTGAAGTCTCAGCAACTCTATCTCCATTTCTTCAATTGTTGAAGTCCTTGAGCCAAGCTCTATTGTAAGGTCTTCACATATTTTTATCTGTTCTTCAAATCTTCTCTTCAAGTCAATATGTTTAGCCCTTATTTCACCCTTCTGATTATCTCCTTTGAAGTTGCTTCCATCTCAGCTTCAAGATCTGGTTCTTCTTCATCAACCTCCTCTTCCCCTTCAGAGGTTGAACTACTACCTTGAGCTGATGCAATAAAGACATGCTCATCTGATGAGTCTTCATCTTCCTCCTCATCAGCTTTTTTTGTCTGACTCACATAGCTTTTGAATGAGCCTCTCTTCTTCCTTTGTGGGTTGGCAATCTTCTTACTCGACTTCTTTGATTTGAATGATGATCTTCTTCATCTTGAATTCTGCTCATCATCACCATCCTTATCTTCATCATCAAGTTTCACTTTGCACTGAGAAACAAAGTGTCCAGTCTGCCCACAACGATAACATCTTAAGGACAACTGTCCTTTTCCCTTCTTAGACCCCTTTTTGAACTTCCTTGTGAAGTATGCCAATACTTCACCTTTACTTTCTTCCTCATCATCATCATCATCATCCTCACTGGATGATTCTTCCTCTTCTTTTATCTTTAAGTGCTTCATAGCTTTGAAAGCTACCTCCTTCGGTACCTTCGTTGTTGCAGAGCTTTCAGCTGACTTTATCCTCATCTCATATGCAATGAGATTGCATTGGAGATCATACAGAGACATAGAATTGAGATCTCTACTCTCCTTTATGGCTGCTACCTTTGAGGCAAACCTCTCAGGCAGAATTCTCAGAATTTTCTTCACGATAGATGAGTCCTTCTTGTTCTTCCCATGACTTCTCAAGTCGTTTACAGCGTCAATAACCCTGGTGAAGAACTCTTGGACTGTCTCATTCTTCTGTATTATGAGGGATTCATATCTCTCCTTGAAAACTTGAAGCTTGGCCTCCTTCATTCTGTCATCACCTTCATAGACTTTCTGCAATCTGTCCTATATCTCTTTGACAGATTTGTAGTCCATAACTTTAGCATACTCAGCATCTGTTAATGCTGAAATGATGACATTTGAGGCCTTCCCATTTATCTCAAACTGCTTTAACTCCTATGGGGTTGGGTCTTTACCTTCTTCCGGAGCCACAAACCCTCTTGTACACATTTCACCACGTTCATGCCTATGGTTGCAAATACCACTTGCATTCTTGCTCTCCACATATGATAATTGGTTTCGTTGAAGATTGGAACCTTCTTGCTGTAAGTGGTGCTAGTGCTAATACCGACTTCCATTTCTCAGTATGCTGAACAAGTCAAACTTCTAGATCCCTTTAAACTAGTACACCAAGCTGTTAAGCTTCAAACTGGTGAACCTGTGCTCTGATACCAATTAAAGTTCCCGACTTCACCCTAGGATCTACTAGTTTGTCATACTGAGAGGGGGGGTGAATCAGTATCACCATAATTCGCAATTCGCAGGTAAGTGAACAACTTCAACCTCTTCTTAAAAGCAAACTCTTTCTCAGACTCGATTAAGGTTATTGTTCCCACAGCCTTGTATGGGTTGTAATTGTTATCAACTAGGTTTAAATGTGCAAGAAAGTAAAGCCACATGGAAGGGCAAGAAGGTAAATCCACATGGAAAGACAGGAACGTAAATTCGCCGCGTAAGCCCTGGAGGGGCAAGAATGTAAATCTGCCACGTAAGCCCTATTAGGATTTCATGGAAGAGAGTATATAAAGACCTTAGAAGATAAAATTAGGTAAGACCAACACAATTGAATACACAGCAAAACACAAAAGTGTGTGGACGACCAAATAGAGAAAACAGAAAAACACAACATATGACCAAAGCACACCGACAATAAGAGAACGGTAGAACTGGGGACGGCAAAATAGAAAAGAAGCGGTGGGCAAATTGAGCAAATCGGTGTAGCCGTCGAGTGAATAGTGAAGCCGTCGGACGAAGAGAGGGAAAACACTTGGAAGAGAGAGAAAAGCTGTCGTCGGAGATAGGAGAGAAACGGACATAACGGTTAGACGGTCGGTGAGGTGACAACACGGCACACGACAACCCTATACCATCGGTAGAAAAGAGAGATGATCGAAATGGCTAATGAAGGGGGGTGACGACAGAATGATACGGAAGAGAGAGAGAACCGTCGGCAAAAATAGAATTGTTGAGAGAGAGAAAGAGGAGACGGCCGAAGGAGAGTTGAACGAAGAACAACCGTCAAGAGAGAGAGAGAAAGGGGAGACGACCGAAAAAGTAAGCAGAACGGCGAAAATAGACAACCGGCGGAAACTGAAGAATGGGCAAATTGGAGTTGACGGGAAGAAGAGAGAAAACACGGCCAAATAAGGGAAAATGAGAGAAAATCTGGAATGGCCAAAGGGGGGTGGATGAAGAGAGAGAAATTCGGCGGTAAGAGAGAGATCCTTCAAGACGGTAAGAGAAATCCAGTAGGACAGTGAGAGAAATCCGACGGTAAGAGAGAGAAATCCTGCTGGACAGCAAGAGAGAGAGAAATGGACAGGCGAGTCGTGAGACAGTGACATCGTGAGGCAAGGACGGGTGAGACTGTGAGACGGTGAAAGCAGGAGTTGTGTGATACAACGTAGAGAAAAACTTCGGGGAAGCATTGAAAGAACTCAACGTATTTCCAGACTTCTTCAAGAGAAGTTAGAGAGCGTTACAGCAAACTTTTAAGCGGCAGTGGAGCAGCCTTTCAATTCAACAGAGGCAAGAAAAGAAGGACTCATCGATTGTGAAGAAAATTCTAAGAATTCTGCCTGAGAGGTTTGCCTCAAAGGTAGCAGCCATAGAAGAGAGTAGAGATCTCAATTCTATGTCTCTGCATGATCTCCAGTGAAATCTCATTGCATATGAGATGAGGATAAAGTTAGCTGAAAGCTTTGCAACAACGAAGGTATCAAAGGAGGCAGCTTTCAAAGCTATGAAGCACTTGAAGATAAAAGAAGAGAAAGAATCATCTAATGAGGAGGATGATGATAAGGATGAGGAAGAAAGTGAAGGTGAAGTATTGGCTTATTTCACAAGGAAATTCAAAAAGGGGTCGAAGAAGGGAAAAGGACAGTTGTCCTTGAGATGTTATCGTTGTGGGCAGACTGGACACTTTGCTTCTCAATGCAAAGTGAAACTTGTTGATGAAGATGAGGATGGTGATGATGAGCAGAATTCAAGATGGAGAAGATCATCATTCAAATCAAAAAAGTCTAGTAAGAAGATTGCTAACCCACAAAGGAAGAAGAGAAGCTCATTTAAGAGTTATGTGAGTCAGAAAAAGAAGTTGATGAGGAGGAAGATGAAGACTCATCAGATGAGCATGTATTTATGGCATCAGTATAAGGTGGTAGCTCAACCTCTGAAGAGGAAAAGGAAGTTGATGAAGAAGAGCCAGATCTTGAAGTTGAGCTGAAAGCAGCTTCAAAGGAGATAATCAGAAGGGGTAGAACCATAAAAAGGTTGGAGGCTCACATAAAACAAGTTGAAGCAAAGTCTGAGAAAGCTGAAAGTCAAAAGGATGACATAAGGGCTGAACATATTGACTTGAAGAGAAAATTTGAAGAACAGATCAAAATATGTGAAGACCTTACAATAGAGCTTGGCTCAAGGACTTCAACAATTAAAGAAATGGAAATAGAGTTGCTGAGACTTCAACAACAACTTAAAAAGAGTGAGAAGAACTTGTAGAAGTTGGAAGTGGTAGGAGAAACAAGCTCTACAAGAGAAAAGAAGAATGAGACTTTTCCATAGAAGTTGAAAGAGAAGGCTGTGACTCAGGGGAAGATAATTGAAGAAGAGAAGACAGTTATCAAACCAAAGCCAGGGCCAAAAATGATGTATGTGGTTAAAGAGCAGTAGCCCATAGTTGCTACGTCTCAGAAAGAAAAGAAAGTTAGCCAGCAGAGGGCTATGGCTGAACAGAAGAAGGAGAAGAAAGTGACTGAAATGAAAGTCGCATAAGTAAAGAAGCCAACTACTTTGCCTACACAGCAAGTGATGAACAGAAGAAGACAAGCTGTGATTAGACCCAAGAAGAGGCAGTTTCAAGGTCATTACCTTTATTGTGGAGTTTGGGGTCATAAGGCGAGTAACTACTAATGAAGAAGGCCAGTATATGTCTCCAACTTGAGAAGATACGACGCTGCATACAGGGGGAGACAATACAAAATTCAGAGGAGAACACTTGTCGTGAGTTCTTGCACATATTGTAAAAGTCAAGGACACACTGACAAGGATTGTTGGTGGAAGCCCAAACCAGTAGCTTCAAAGAACCAGTTTGCTATATTGGCAGACTTGGAACAGTGTGAAAGGTGCGGGCAGGATGGCCATAATGCCAAGAGATGCATGATACTTCTCCCTGAGCAAGAGAAGGCACTCAATGGCACAGTAAAAACAAGCGGTGCAGTCAAAACTGAGAAAAAGGAGAAAGTTATCTTCCAGCCAGTTCAAAAGAAGGAATATAGAGTAAAAAGGGAGGTGGCTAATATAGCTAAAATTACACTAAAGGCTAATTGCAAGGATAAGCAGTGGATCCTTGATAGTGAATGCACTTCGCACATGATAGGAGACAAGAGTAAATTATCAAAGCTAAACAAATCAAGAGAAGGCAGAATCAAGTTTGGCAATGATGATTCACTCAACATCAGTGGTTAGGGGTCAGTGAATATTGGAAAAGGAAAGCTGAAAGATGTTCTGCACGTTAAAGGACTCAGATATAATCTAGCATTTATCAGCAAATTATGCAATGAAGACCATAAGGTAATATTCACAAAAATAGGTTGCTAAGTAAAGAGTGAAGAAGGCAATACTGTTGCAGCCAAGAAGAGAACAGCTGGAAACTTGTATGTGATTGATAATGAAAGAGATCCTCTTGTAACTAAGATGGTGCAAGAAAGAAAGTCAAAGAAAATGTGGACCAGTGCTCATCAAGAAAATTAGATCATAGGTGACCCATCAACAGGAGTTACAACAAGAAAAAGAATTGTGGGAGCTACTGCTTTACTCTCACAAGTTGAACCTAAATCTGTTGAAGAGGCTACATAAGATCTAACTAAATCTTTGTCCACAGAGCTATTTGAAAAGCACAGATTGAGTCTATCTGTGCAAATGCCTCCTCAAGCCTGAAAATCAGGTGAATCCTCTATCTCCACTTTCGAGTTTTTTAGATTTGTAATTGGTTGGCAAAGGGGGAGAGAAGCAACAATGAAGGGGAGCTGTTAAGATAAAGGGAGTGCATATTTAGGGGGAGTTGAAACTCCTGCATAGTGGCTTTTGTTATGAGTGTTGCCAATAATTACAAAGGGGGAGATTGTTGTTCCCACAGCCTTGTATGGGTTGTAATTGTTGTCAACTAGGTTTAAGTGTGCAAGAAAGTAAAGCCACATGGAAGGGCAAGAAGGTAAATCCACATGGAAGGACAAGAACGTAAATTTGCCGCGTAAGCCCTGGAGGGGCAAGAATGTAAATCCGCCGCGTAAGCCCTATTAGGGTTTTACGGAAGAAAGTATATAAAGACTTTGGAAGATAAAATTAAGGTAAGGCTAACACAATTGAATACACGGCAAAACACAAAAGTGTGTGGACAGCTAAGTAGAGAAAACAGAAATACACAACATACGACCAAAGCACACAGATGACAAGAGAACGACAGAACAGGGGACAGCAAAATAGAAAAGAAGTGGTTGGCAAATTGAGCAAATCGGTGTAGCCGTTGAGTGAACAGTAGCCGTCGTGAATAGTGAAGCCGTCAGACAAAGAGAGGGAAAACACATGGAAGAGAGAGAAAAGTCGTCGTCGGAGATAGGAGAGAAATGGACATAACGGCTAAACAGTCGGTGAGGAGACAACACAGCACACGACAACCTTACACCATCGGTACAAAAGAGAGATGATCGAAACGGCTGGTGAAGGGCGGCGACGACAGGACGATACGGAAGAGAGAGAGAATCGTTGGCAAAAACAGAATCGTTAAGAGAGAGAAAGAGGAGATGGCCGAAGGAGAGCTGAACGAAGAACAACTGTCAAGAGAGAGAGAAAGAGAGAGAGAGAGAGAGAAAGGGGAGACGGCCAAAAAATAGACAACTGGTGGAAACCGAAGAACGACCAAATCAGAGTCGACAGGAAGAAGAGAGTAAACACGGCCAAATAAGGGAAAAGGAGAGAAAATCTGGAACGGCCAAAGAGGGGTGGACGAAGAGAGAGAAATCCTGTTGTAAGAGAGAGATCCCGCAGGATGGTGAGAGAAATCCGACAGGATAGTGAGAGAAATCCGACGATAAGAGAGAGAAATCCGACTAGATAGCAAGAGAGAGAGAGTAATGGACAGGCAAGCTGTAAGACAGTGACATTTGCGGGGCAAGGAGATGGGTGAGACCATGAGACGGTGAAAGCAGGAGTTGTGTGATACAACGTAGAGAAAAACTTCGGTGAAGCATTGAAAGAACTCAACGTATTTCCAGACTTCTTCAAGAGAGGTTAGAGAGCGTTGCGATGAACTTTTAAGCGATAGTGGAGCAGCCCTTCAATTCAACAGAGGCAAGACAAGTTAGAAGATGGGTAGACACAGTAAATGACATTCTTTGTATTGTACTTGCTTAGTAATTGCAACAGTGAAAGGAACAGAGAATTAAAAACATCCATTGTAATCTGTATTCACAAGTATAGTGGATAGTCTTGGTAAAGGGAGAGTCCCTACCACCGTGGAAGTACGTCACGTTGATGGAATCACGTAAATCTCGTGTGTCCTTAATTTGCTTTATGTTTTGTGCTTCGAATTGAGTTGTGAACGCAGCTAAAGTATCAGCCAACCCATAACCTAACGAAGACCTAAACAAGAACATCTGAATTGTCTATTAGGCAAGGTGTCTGAAAGGTGACTTTGGGGACTATTGTGATTAATAGGTAGCAATAGATCTACCTTAGTCGAGTTTGAGAAAGAGTTCGCTTTTAAGAAGAGGTTGAAGTTGTTCACTTACC
>CM038596.1:7881370-8005009 GCA_021533255.1 Ceriops tagal
AAAGAGTGTCACTTACTGTGTCTACCCTTCTTCTAGCTTGTCTTGCCTCTGTTGAATTGAAAGGCTGCTCCACTGCCACTTAGAAGTTCACCGCAACGCTCTCTAACCTCTCTTGAAGAAATCTGGAAATACGTTGAGTTCTTTCCAATGCTTCTCCGAAATTCTTCTCTACGTTGTCTCACACAACTCCTGCTTTCACCGTCTCATGATCTCACCTGTCTCCTTGTCTTACGGCTCGCCTCACATTTCTGGTTTGCCGTTCCATGTCTCACGACTTGCCTCACATTTTTGGTTTGGTGTTACATGTCTCACGCACATTTCTGGTTTGCACCCTTTATTGGTCACACACCTCACGCATGCTTCTGATTTGGCTTTTCACGTGTCACGTACATTTCTGGTTTGCATGCCTTGCTAGTTCTGGTCTCAGCCGTCTCCTAGCGTACACCCACGCTTCTGCTGCACTCCCGTTACAGCTTTACTGGTCTCCCGTTTCAGCTTCGCTGGTCTCTCGTTTCAGCTTTGCTGGTCTCCTCTTTCATGGTTTCTCCTCTCTTCCCTTACAGATGGTGTGCTGTCTTCTCTCTTACCAATGGTGCGTTTGCCTCTCCTCTTACCGTGAGTCACACATTCTGGTTTTCTTCTAGCTGGTGGTCTCACGCCTCATGCCTCACCTGTTTCCTGTCTCACGCCGTTCTCTTGTCGTGCTTTCCTTTTGACGTTCTACTCTCTTGTCGTGTTGTCTCTCTTGCCGTGTTGTCTCCTTGTCGTCCATCCCTTTCTTTTGCCGTATTGTATTTTCTCCCCTTCGACCCCCTGTTTTGGCATTTTTTTCTTTCAGGCATTTCTCGGTTTTTCTCTCTCTTTCAACTGCTTGTGTTTTCGCCGACCTCTCTTGTGTTGGATGGTTTCTCTCTGGGTTTTGGCCGACTCCCTTGGTTGAACGGTTTCTCTTTTGTGTTTGGACAGTTCCTTCCTCTTTTGCAGCTAGTTGCTCTGTTTTGCTGGCAGCCTCTCTCTCTTCTTTGGGCTGTCAGATTTTCTCTCCTTCCCCTGTTCTACCGTCCTAATTTTACCGTGCTGGTTTTCTCCTCTGGCCAGTGGTGGCTCTGATTTGGCTAATTTTCGTTTTCTCTCCTATCTCCAACAACGGCTACACTGTTCACTACAGCTACTTCTTTTCTATTTTGCCGTCCCCTGTTCTTCTGTGTAGGGTTTGGTGTTTTGCCATGTATTTAATTATGTTGGCCTTGCCCTAAATTTGTTTTCCAAGGTTTTTATATACTCTCTTCCATGAAACCCTAATAGGGCTTACACAGCGGATTTACGTTCTTGCCCTTCCATGTGAATTTACCTTCTTGCGCTTCCATGTGGCTTTACTTTCTTGTCCTTCCATGTGGCTTTGCTTTCTTGCACACTTAAACCTAGTTGACAATAATTATAACCCATACAAGGCTATGGGAACAACAAATACATTATTTTTAGTCATGACCAATTTGTTAAACTAAAAAGAGACCTTTAGTCCAATCTTTTCTAATAGGGATATAAAAACCAATTAATGTAAATGTTTGGAATATGAAGTACATTATTCAAGAATAACACCCTTTTATATATGATTTTAATAAGAATTTTGCCATTACCTAGAATAGACGCTATTTTTAAGCCTCTCATAAAGACATTTTCTTCTCCATTTTCCTATTAGTGTGTAAGAGGTGAATGCACTTTTGTCCCTACAAAAGTGCCTTATAACACCAAAATTTATTACCTACTCTTTTGAACTTATGGCAACATTGACTTAAGAAATGATAACAATAATATATGCTTTTAATAAATTGGCATTTGATTTATTAGGCATGTTATTTCTCTTTTTAATGCCTACATTAAGGGGTAAGATGCTCTAGTTTCTCATACAAATAGCAAACACCTCTCTTCTTAAAGGTTAGATTACTAGTCATAAGCCTATCTTACCTTTAAGACTTATTATCATACTTTTTTTTTTTTGGCTATAATGGTAATAATGACTATAATGACTTTTGTCCCCTCTCCTTTGTTCCACCACATTTTCCTTTGATTCACCTCTTTTACCTTTGCTTTACTTGTTTAAATTCTATTCTTTTTCTTAATCAAGATATACACAACTGCGTCATTTAATGATAAGTGCTTCCTCTTGTATTTGATTTGTTACTTATCATCATTCCAAGACTATGGAAACTTTTTAATGAGATAGCTTGCTATATACTCCTTTGGTAGTTTGATGTTCTCATTTTTTTTGTTGTTTAACAGCTTCTGGTATTCATTGATTTGGTCTTGAACACTCTTTTCATTGGATATCTAAAACTATAGATGGTTAGTAATAATAAACTTTTGTGCACTAGTATACTCTGTCATATATTTTTTGTTCTTTTTTTCATATTTATTTTGCTTTTTTTTTTAAGAACAATAGACATAAAAATATCATTAAATAATGTACTTAGAATGGTGTAACAACAAACTTTATTAGTTTATTGCCAAACAATAAATATTTTATCATAATTCTCAAAACTAGACTTTAGGTTATGTTTAAAAAGAGAAGAAGCAAATTTTAAAACATCTAAAGCTATAAAAATATGTTTTTGCAAGAGTTTAAAATGAGAACTAGTAAAACTTTCAATCTTAAAGGTGTCTAGTAAGAACCTAGGAGTAAGCAAAATTAATTGTGTTTGAAAAGGAACATAAATAGATTAATTAGTAGTAGTAATAGATTGACATGTATTTGCATACATGATAACAAAATAGAAATTACCCTTAAGATTGTTAGCAAAAATGTAGTAATAAATTATAAGTAGATGAAATAAAATAAAATAAGTATGTATAAAGGATGTTAATTTGAAGTGTATAAAAACATTATCTTTAAGGATAATTTGCTGTTGTAGATGAGTTTAACAATGAAATAGGTTATGACAACTATCCTTCTAATATATGATAGATCTTCCATTGGTATGGATCATACAAGTGAGGTAATAAAAATAACATGAGCTTATTAATCCTAATAATTTTAGCAATCAAGATGCAAAAAGAAGAAGAGAATATTTATTATTCTAAAAGGAAGATATATATATATATATGTATGTATGTATGTATGTATATTACTTCTGGTTTATAACTCACAAATATGAATACTAAGGATAAAGGTAATGGTTCGTAATCATGACTAATAAATATCAAGAATGAAAATAATGGTTGTAATAGTTAGTTTTCCAATAGTTAAAAATGACTAATCAAAATAGCTAATTTGACTAACACAATATAAAAGTCTCAAAAAGGTTTTGCATTAGGGGGCTAGTTTATTGTGTAGTGTCACATCGAGCCACCCTTATCAAGCTCGAATTGGGCTATTCACATATATGTATGAACTTTTTTGAGTCTTTGTTTTTACAAGATATAAGACAAGTATTATCTTATAAAACATGTAAAACAAAGCTTTTATTTACAATGTGGGATAAAAGTCTTTTAAAATATTTTTATTTCTAATAGAACCATCACCAATAATAACTTAAGTTTGTGATAAAATACTTCATGAAACAAATGTTGCTTCTTTAAACCTAACATCTATCCTTATAACCATATTAATGAGCTATTGAACAATGCCTTAAGTTTTCCCATTTGGAGAAAAAGTTCTAAAGCCCTTTACTAAGTAATGCCTTGTTCACGAGATCAAGATTCTTTACCCCAATACCTTGCAATAAAATAGCTCAACCTACAAATGTCTCTCTAAATTGATTTGTAAGTGAAACCAATGTTGCTTCTTTAAACCCAACATTTCTCCTTATAACCAGACCAATGAGCTATTGATCAATACCATAAGTTGTCCTATTTGGAGAAAAAGTTCTAAAGCCCTTTGCCAAGTAATGCCTTGTTCACAAGAGCAAGATTCTTCACCCCAAGCATTCCTATACTCTTAGCTTTTGTAGCCTTAACCCATAATAGCAAAAGTTATTTGTTCTTACAAAATTTTCTTTCCATAGAAATCTTCCATAAATCCTATCAAGAGAAACAAAAATATTCTTGAGGGTATGAAATAGGGAGAAAAGGCAAATAGAAATTTACAAAAAGATACTCATTGATAAAAGTGAGTTTACCATTTAGAGACAAAAAACTTGTTCTTCTAAGATGAAAATCATTATTGAACCCTATCAAGAACTGATCCTTAAGCTCTTATAAAACTTAATTTATCACCCAATAAATTTCTTGAAAAGAAGCCACATTTGCAACCTAAAATTATAGCTAATGATTACAAATTATCGATTTTATTTAGATTGATTCTTAAGGTTGGACATAGCTTGAAAGCAATTAAGGACAACTTTAACCTAAAAACACTTATGACTCTTTTGCATTGCATAATAAAAAAGTAATGTTGGCAAAAAGAAAATGAGTGAACTTGCCATTTAAGAGGATTTTTTGATGTAATAACCATTAATCAAATTCTTGTCAAATTTTGTTTTAAGGAAAATAAAAAGGGTTTCTATAACACAAAGAAATAGCAAAAAGGATAAATAATCTCCCTACCTAAGACCTCTCTCACTTTTGAAATATCCTTTTTCCTTGCCATTATTAATTATTGAAAAAAGAAGTAGAGGTAATGCAAACCTATATCCAAGAAATTCATCTTCAAACCCCATTTAACACAAAATAAAGAATAGAAACCTCTAACTAACATAATTATATGCCTTCTTAATGTCAAGTTTGCAAACCAAATCATTCTTGTTGCTTCTTATATGAGAATTATTGTAAATATAGTAAGTCAATATATTATTGTATGTATATGAAAAGTATGATAGGTAAATATTATTACTTTAATATAAAGATGGTCATATAATTGATTATAAAACTTAATTTTAGGAGAAAATTGATTTTTTACTTGTATATGTATTGACATCTTGTTCTATAAATGATAAATATAAAGAAAGAGTTTTTCTTCTACATGGTATTAAAGATAGAATAGAGAAATTTTCTTAGAAAGAGGAAAGTCTCCTAAAAAAAAAGACAATAATTCTCCTAAGAGTGATAGAAATTTCTCCTAAAAGAGAGAAACTCTAGCTCCATTACAATAACACTATTTAGCCACTTTTCTTTATTTTTTTAGTTTAATTCATTAGTTATATGGCTTTATTGAGCCACCTTTTTTTTTAATGGCATTGTTATTTTGATTATAATGGTTGATTATAAAATGATTAAAAACATAAATATAAAGGTTGTAATTTTAGATATTGTTCCTATAAACATAAAGATTACAAAATACAAATTTAATGAAAAATACTATTTGGATTGGAGAAAAATGGTGCAAGTGTATCTTTATAGTATTAATAAGGATGACATCTTATTGATGAACCAACATTTGACTTTAAAGCAAAAAAAGTTTAGTTAAGAGAAGATACCAAGATATTTTTGCAGATTTGTAATTCTATTAATGCTAATGTTATTAGATTGGTTAATCATTATGAGTTAGTTATAACTTTATGGATTATTTGGCCTTTTTATATTCTAGCAAGATAACCTATCTCATATATATATATATGATATTTTCAAAGAGTTTTATCAATAATTCTAAATGCTTTTTTTTCCTTATAGAATTACCATTTGAATTTGATGTTGCTCGAATACAAATCTTCTTTAACTTGAAGATTATTTCTTTTCGTGATATCTTTACTTGATTGAAATATGTATGGGATTTTGGGCTATTCCTTTTGATACTATTAGTGCAATTATGAGTCAAGTTACTTGAAATGAGCCTTGTCATAATAGTCATGGTGGCATGGGTGGCTAAGGTGTTAAAGACGACAAACTAAACTAACCTACTATCATTGGGTGAATTGGGTTGTATAAGATATAATTGTTGAAAACTTCTTAGCAAATCTTAATAGCAGTCGCATGTCATTAATATTATAGCTTAAGAAAGTGATTATATTGTTACTACATCTTTTTCTACTAATAAATCTATGCTTATTTCTAATGAAGAATTTACTCACTTTAGTAAGTACAAAGCCTCACAACAATCCTTCACTCATAATTTAATTACTAGTGATTAGTTAGGTAAACCAAATACATGTTTAGTGTCATCCTTTAAAAAATAAGTCATTAAACTAAGTGTGATAGATCATATGATAGATAACATAAGTATTTTTTCGTTTTTCAACTGTAAAAAAAAAAAAAAAACTTTCAAGTATCAGTTTAACTAATGATTCAATTACTTCTGTAGTGGATTTTGGAATTTTTGTTTTTGCATCAGAGCTCTCATTGTCACCCGTCTTGTGTTTACCTAACTTTTTGTTCAGTTTAACCTTTGATACAAATTACTTAAGCTATAAATTATTCAGTCTCCTTTTTTTTTTTTTTTCAATTATTATGTCTTTCAACATCTTATGACAAGGAAGATTATTGTAATGGATATAAGTTTGGAAATTTGTATGTTTTATAAACCATAAAGCTATGTTGCCAAAATCAAATGTTTATTTAAGTTTTCTAACCCCTTTTGAGTTTCAATATCAGTTAGGGCACCCACCCTTATCTATTTTGAAGAAATTATATCCTAGTTTATCATCTTTAGATTGTAAAACTTATTAGTTTACCTAACATCACTCTGTATCTTATTTTTCTAAGGTTAATAAATGAGCTATGTCTCCTTTTGAATTAGTACATTTTGATTTTTGGGATTTAAGTTTAGTTGTCTTTAAACTTGGTTTTTGATACGTTGTTGCTTTTGTAAATGATTATTCTCAAGTTATTTAGTTATATTTAATAAAACATTTGTTTAGAGTTATTTTCCATATTTTTTGTTTTTTGTGTTAAGATTAAAACATAGTTTAACATTTTTATCTATATTTTTGTCAAGTGATAATGCCAAAAAAATACTCCTTTAAATCTTTTAAGTTTTATATGTTCTAAAATATGATACTTCATTAGTCTTCATATGTCAACACTTCGACTGTTGAGCTCATCTTTGATGGTTAATGTTGGATTTGTTATCAACACCATCTCATATGGTTGTATAAGTTGATTTGATATTATGAATGCTGTTAAAATGCATAAAGGTCATTGGGAAAAACTAGTAATGATACTTGATGTTAAGAAGTCAATGTTGACCGTAACCCTAAATTTTAAGGGTCAAAATTGACTGTTTACCGTTGACCATTAACCCTAAATTTTAGGAAGTCAATGTTAACCATTGACCTTAAATTTTATGACTCAAATCTAGCTGTTGATTATAAGGCAATCTTTAAGAATCAACGACGACTGTTAATGAATGTGTAACCCTAATCTTAAGGCTCTATAAATACCCTTATGCATCTTGCAAGGTTGTATGTGTGGGCTACAAGAGAGAACGATCAGTTGCAAAAAAATAAGAGAGAACGACCAGCCACAAGGAGAGAATATCGAATAGAAAAGAGAAGGTGGCCTAAGTGAGGTTGAGCAGCAAAGAGAGAGAGGCAGTCGCCAAAGAAGAGAGTGATCAGCCTAGGCAAAGGAGGCAGCCACCAAGGGAGGTACAGCCAACCAAGGAAAGTGCAGTAACCATCTAAGGGAGTTGCAATAGTAGCTGGCCAAGGAGGAGGTGACAACAATTATCAAATAAGGAGGCAGTCACACTAAACCAAAGGAGGAGACGTGCAGCAACCACCCTAAAGAGGGAGAGACGTGCAGCAACCATACTAAGGAGAGGTGTAGCAGCCGGCCACACAAAAACCTTATTGTTGTAGCTGGCCAAAAGGGAGAGAGAGGCAGCAAGGATTGCAGTAGCTAGCAATCACAAGCTTGATTGCAGTAGCTAGCCATCACAAGCTTGATTACAATAGCCTACCATCACAAGGCTACTAACAACAGCCACCAGTAGGTCCTGCAACAAGGGAGACACACCAGAAGGTCTTGAAGCAAAGGTGACAAACCTGAAGGATCGATAGCAAGGGAGACAATCTAAGAGCCTATACCAGAAGCAGCAGTAATTCAGGAGCTTATGCCATCACTAGTAGCATTGGTATAAGGTCCTTAAACTAGCAGTACCAATAAGTGGGCATTAGAAGCAGGAGGTACTTGCATCAGTAAATAAGAATGTAGCAGTAGCAAAAGGTGCCTGTACCAGCAAACTAGGAGACTCTCTAGCAACAGTAGACATCCTTACACATCTAGGAGGCTTTCCAGTAGACCAGCAGCACCCCAAAAGGCTTCCTAGTAGCAAAAGTACACCCAAGAATCAAGTGAAAAATCAGAACGTGCAACAGCAAGTTTAGGAATCAGCAGCCACCTGTAGAAAGTGCAGCAGCAAGTCTGGGCATTAAGAAAAAAATCAAAATGTGTAGTAGTAGGAAGTGCAGTAGTAGGTTGTATAGCAACAGGTTTGAGAATGAGCAGCCACTTGCAGAAAGTGCAGCAATAGGTCTGGGCATGAAGCAGAAAATCAAAATGTATTGCAACAGGTCATGCAGCAGCACGTCTAGGAAGAGTCCCTGCACTAGTAGTATGCATAGGAGGGATTGACAGCAGTAGCAGTGCACATGTATAGTAGCCATAATGCGTGCAAACAGTAGTAACGTGTGTAGATGGCAACAGCAGCGGGTACAAACAACAATATCAAAATGTGTAGGTAGTAATGGCAGTGTGTGCAAACAACAATAGCAACGCATGCAAGCAGCGATAGTAGTGCGTGAGACAGTAACAGCAAAGGAGAAAACCTGTCCCGACAGCACGTTCGACAACTTGCAATAGCAGAGGAGGAAACGTACTAGGCAGTAAGTTTGATAGCTTATAGCAACAGAGGAGAAAACGTGTCCCGACAGCAAGACTGGTAACTTATAGTAGTAGCATAGGAGAAGACTTACTCGATAGCAGGTTCAGTAGCTTGTAGCAGTAGAGGAGGCAACCTACAAAGATTGTAGGGGAGACAACACTAGCAGTAAAGGAAAAGAACCTGCCAAGGCCAATGGAGGTAACACCAGTAACAAGAACAGAGAACCTACCAAGGCTGCAGAGGAGACAACACGGTAGCAAAGGAGAGATCCTGCCGAGGCAGCAAGTGAGGCAACACTGGTAGCAGGAGCAAAGATAACCTGCAGAAAAAAGACCAGCAAAGTTTGAGCAAAGATCGACAGTGAGGAAGGAAAAGATCCATATTCTGCACTATAGTCTGTACACATTAAGTGATTGTTTTCCAAAACAGGTCTCACTATAAACTCTTGATAAATTTGTGAAAAAAGAGTGAGATACCCTTAAAGTGATCGAGAGATTATTGTAAATGGTTAAGAAGTGATCCTTTCATAAATAGTTAAGGACTGATCCTTTCACAACCAAACTGTATCCCTTGATAACAAGACTAGATTGTGTGATTTAAGAGTGATCCTATCACATCGTGGACATAGCTTACACATTATGGGTGAACAACGTAAAAATTGTTGTGTGTACTTGGGTGCTTGTGCATTGATTTATATTGATATGGTCATGCTTACATAAAAGAGAAAGATAAAGAATTGGATCATCGACTCTAACAAGTCACAGAGATTAAATTCATATCGATTGGTAAAAAGTGCATATCTCATACTAATTCACCCCCCTCTAATTGTGAAACCTAAAAGGTCATCATCACTCTAAATGATATTGCAGAATGAAAAAATAGTCCTTTAAATGGAAATTGCCAAAGCACTTCTTTTTTGAATGAAGGTCCTTTAGCAATTTTAGACTAATGTTATTTCCATAACTTATTTCATAATTAATCATACCTTCATTACTTCTCAGTGATGATATTCTTTACTTTATTTTATTTCTCTCTTAATAATTGTTTCTAATTGAATTATATATTTTCAATATATTATTTTATTTATAATGTTCATTCTTATGTGTCTAAATTAAATCCCAAATCCCTCAAGTGTGTTTTTTTAGAGTATTCTTATCTTAAAAAAGGATATAGGTGTTACACTCCTAAATTAAGTCATTACTTAGTCTCTACTAATGTTACATTTTTTGAAACTACTTTATTCTTTCCTAACTCTGATATTTATGGTAGTGAGGGGGAGGAAAATGATCTTCTAGTCTACAATGTAACAACTACTATTGGCTTCAGTGAGCTCATTAGACCACTTATTACTTATGCGTATTCTCGTCAAACTCAATATCATAATTCATATCCTCCATTGGCTTCTACTTTTATAGATTCTAGTGTTGATCTTTTTATTTTTCTTGAAAAAGATACACAAATATGTATTCAAATAATTTCTTCCTTTGGGTCTTATGGACATATATTGTCTCTTTTTTGTTACTTTATTTTTTCTCTAAATTTAGTTTCTATTCCTAAGTAGTTAAGGCTTTATCTCATCTTAGTTGATGAGTTGCGATAAAGGAAGAGATTATGACTTTAGATCATAATGGTACTTGGGAATTAACACATCTACTAGATGGTAAGCAAACTATTGGTTACAAAAGGATATTTGTAATGAAAGCTAATTTTGATGATTTGATGGATTATCTTAAAGCCAAATTTATTGTCAAAAGGTATGTTCAAATATATGGGGTAGATTATTCTAAAACCTTTTCTCCAATAGCTAAACTTACTTATGTAAAATTATTTATCTCTCTCAGTACTATTAATAATTGGCATTTATACCAATTAGAAGTTAACAATGTCTTTATACATGGTGAATTGCAAGAAGAAGTATATATGGAATAACCATTTATATTTGTTGCTTAAAGGAAGTTTAGTAAGTTCTGTCGATTTCAAAAATCTTTATATGAGTTAAAACAAAGTTCGTGTGTTTGGTTTGATAAATTTAGTGACATAGTTTAAGAGTTTGTTATGAAGAAGAGTAATTGTGATAACTTTACGTTTTATCAACAATTTAAAATTGATATTATTTAGTTAGTGTTTATGTTAATGATATTGTTATAATAGAAAATATCATTCCACATATCTCAACACTTAGGTCTTTCCTTCAAACAAAAGATATAGATAGATGTATTAAAATATTTTTTGGACATTAAAATTGTAAGGAGCAAAAAAGGTATCTTTTTATCTTAAAGAAAGTATATCCTTAATCTTTTACAAAAAACCTAGAAAGTTGAGGACTAAATCTTGTAGTACTCCTATGTTTACCAACAAGCAACTCAGAGTGAATGATGGAGAATTATTTATATACCTTAAGAAGTATTGGAGATTAGTTGAAAAATTGAATTATTTTACAATGATTTGCCTTGATATTGTATATCCTATTAATGTTGTGAATCAGTTTATGTCTTCTCCACAACATACACATTAGGCAACTTTAGAATAGATTTTATGTTATCTAAAAGGAGCTCTAAGATATGGTATATTATATACTAATCATAGTTATACTTATGTTAAGTGTTTCTCAAATGTAGATTGAATAGGTTCCAAAGTTGATAGACGATTTACTATAGCTATTGTATTTGTGTTTGAAGAAATTTGATATTGAAGTTCCCGACTTCTCCCTAGGATCTACTAGTTTGTGATACTGAGAGGGGGGGTGAATCAGTATCACCACAATTCGCAATTCACAGATATGTGAACAACTTCAACCTCTTCTTAAAAGCGAACTCTTTCTCAGATTCGACTAAGGTAGATCTATTGCTACCTACTAATCACAATAATCCCCAAAGTCACCTTTTAGACACCTTGCCTAATAGACAATACGAATGTTCTTGTTTAGGTCTTCGTTAGGTTATGGGTTGGCTGACACTTTAGCTGCGTTCATAACTCAATTCAAAACACAGAACACAAAGCAAATTAAGGACACATGAGATTTAAGTGGTTCCGTCAACGTGACGTACATCCACGGTGGTAGGGACTCTCCCTTACCGAGACTATCCACTATACTTGAGAATTCCAGTTACAATGGATGTCTTAATCCTCTGCTCCGTTCACTATTGCAATTACTAAGCAAGTACAATACAAAGACTGTCACTTACTGTGTTTACCCTTCTTCTAGCTTGTCTTGCCTCTGTTGAATTAAAAGGCTACTCTACTACCATTTAGAAGTTCATTGCAACGCTCTCTAACCTCTCTTGAAGAAATTTGGAAATACGTTGAGTTCTTTCAATACTTCGCCGAAGTTCTTCTCTACATTGTATCACACAACTCCTGCTTTCACCGTCTCACGGTCTCACTTGTCTCCTTGCCCCACGATCTCATTGTCTCATAGCTCGCTTGTCCGTTTCTCTCTCTCTTGCTGTCCAGCCGGATTTCTCTCTCTTACCGCACAGTCGGATTTCTCTACCGGTGGTTTCTGTTTTTCCTATCCAGCCCCTGTTCTGCCGTGTACCCCTCTTACTTGGTTGTATTGGGTTTTCCGTTCACCTCTTTTTCACTTGGCCGTTCTTCGTTCTGTTTTTCTTTTAGCCATTCGGGTTTTTCTCCTTCTTCCAGCAGTTGTGTTTTCTCTCTCTTCCACTGTCTAGTCATCGGATCTCTCTCACCCATTCTCGATCTTGTCTCGTCTCACCCATTCCAGTTCAGATCTGGTCTCACCTGTTCCCAATCCAGTCTCTCTGTTCTGTCTTTCTTTTTGGCTGTTCCTTTTTCTCTCCTTCCCCGGTGGTTTGTTTTGGCCTTGTCGGGTTTTTCCTCTCCTTCACCGTCACTCTAATTTGGCTGTATATTTCTTTGTCGTCCACTCTCCACTTTGGCCATGTCGGATTTCTCCTATCTTTGATGACGACTATTCTTCGTTCAACTTGGCCGTCGACCGTCTCCTCTTTCTCTCTCTCTCTCTTGACGATTACACTGTTCATGACGGCTACTATTCACTTGACGGCTGCACTGTTCACGACGGCTGCTTCTTTTCTATTCTGTCGTCCCCTGTTCTACCGTTCGCTTGTCGTCGGTGTGCTTTGGCCGTATGTTGTGTTTTTCTGTTTTCTCTATTTGGCCGTCCATACACTTTTGTGTTTTGCCGTGTATTCAATTGTGTTAGCCTTACCCTAATTTTGTCTTCCAAGGTCTTTATATACTTTCTTCCATAAAACCTTAATAGGGCTTACACGGCAAATTTACGTTCTCGCCCCTCCAGGGCTTACGCGGCGGATTTATGTTCTTGCCCTTCTATGTGGATTTACCTTCTTGCCCTTCCATATGGCTTTACTTTCTTGCACACTTAAACCTAGTTGACAACAATTACAACCCATACAAGGCTGTGGGAACAACAATCTCCCCCTTTGTAATTGTTGGCAACACTTATAACAAAAGCTACTATGCAGCAATTTCAATTCCCCCTAAATATGCACTTCCCCTTTCTTAACAGCTCCCCTTGCATTGTTGCTTCTCTCCCCCTTTGCCAACCAATTACAAATCTGAAAAACTCGCAAAGTGGAGATGAAGGATTCACCTGAACTTTAGGCTTGAGGAGGCATTCGCACAAACAGACTCATTCTGTGCTTTTCAAATAGCTCTGTGGACAGAGATTTAGTTAGATCTTGTGTAGTCTCTCAACAGATTTAGGTTCAACTTGTGAGAGTAAAGCAGTAGCTCCCACAATTCTTCTTATTGTTGTAACTCCTACTAATGAGTCACATATGATTTGATTTTCTTGATGAGTACTGGTCCACGTTTTCTTTGGCTTTCTTTCTTGCATAATCTTAGTTGTAAGTGGATCTCTTTCTTCATTAATCACATACAAATTTCCAGCTGTTCTCTTCCCAGCTGCAACAGTATTGCCTTCTTTACTCTTTACCTAGCAACTTGTTTTTATGAATATTACCTTATGGTCTTCATTGTATAGTTTGCTGACAGATACTAGATTATATCTGAGTCCTTCAACATGCAGAACATCTTTCAGCTTTCCTTTTCCAATGTTTACTGACCCCTGACCACTAATGTTGAGTGAATCATCATTGCCAAACTTGACTCTGCCTTCTGTTGACTTGTTTAGCTTTGACAATTTAGTCTTGTCCCCTGTCATATGTGAAGTGCATCCACTGTTAAGGATCCATTGCTTATCGTTGTAGTCACTTTTGAGTGCAATTTCAACTATATTAGCCACCTCCCTTTTAGCTTTATATTCCTTCTTTTGAACTGGCTGGAAGATAGCTTTCTCCTTTTTCTCAACTTTGACTGCACTGCTTGTTTTCACTGTGCCATTAAGTGCCTTCTCTTGCTCAGGGAGAAGTGTCATGCATCTCTTGGCATTATGGCCATCCTGCTCGCACCTTTCACACTGTTCCAAGTCTGCCAATATAGCAAACTGGTTCTTTGAAGCTACTGGTTTGGGCTTCCACCAACAATCCTTGTCAGTGTGTCCTTGCCTTTTACAATATGTGCAAGAACTCACGACAAGTGTTCTCCTCTGAATTTTGTATTGTCTCCCCCTGTATACAGCATCGTATCTTCTCAAGTTGGAGATATACACTGGCCTTCTCCACCAGCAGTTACTCACCTTATGACCCCAAACTCCATAATAAAGGCAATGACCTTGAAACTGCCTCTTCTTGGGTCTGATCACAGCTTGTCTTCTTTTGTTCATCATTTGCTGTGTAGGCAAAGTAGCTGGCTTCATTGTTTGTGTGACTTTCATTTTAGTCACCTTCTTCTACTTCTTCTGTTCAGCCGTACCCCTCTGCTGGCTGACATTCTTTTCTTTCTGAGACGTAGTAGCAATGGGCTGCTACTTTTTAACCACATACATCATTTTTGGCCCTGGCTTTGGTTTGATAACTGTCTTCTCTTCTTCAGTTATCTTCACTTGAGTCACAACTTTCTCATTCAACTTCTGTGGCAGAGTATCATTCTTCTTTTCTTTTACAGAGCTTGTTTCTCCTACCACTTCAAACTTCTACAAGTTCTTCTCAATCTTTTTGAGATGTTGCTAAAGTTTTAGCAACTTTATCTCCATTTCTTCAATTGTTAAAGTCCTTGAGCCAAGCTCTATTGTAAGGTCTTCATATATTTTGATATGTTCTTCAAATCTTCTCTTCAAGTCAATATGTTCAATCCTTATTTCATCCTTTTGACTTTCAGCTTCCTCAGACTTTGCCTCAACTTGTTTTTATATGGGCCTCCAACCTTCTTATGGTTCTACACCTTCTGACTATCTCCTTTGAAGCTGCTTCCAGCTCAGCTTCAAGATCTGGTTCTTCTTCATCAACCTTCTCTTCCTCTTCAAAGGTTGAGCTACCACCTTGAGCTGATGCCATAAAGGCCTGCTCATTTGATGATTCTTCATCTTCCTCCTCATCAGCTTCTTTTATTTAACTCACATAGCTCTTAAATGAGGCTCTCTTCTTCTTCTATGGGTTGACAGTCTTCTTGTTGGACTTCTTTGATTTGAATGATGGTCTTTTCCAATTTGAATTTTGCTCATCATCACTATCCTCATCTTCATCATCAAGTTTCACTTTGCACTGAGAAGTAAAGTGTTTAGTCTGCCCATAACGATAACATCTCAAGGACAACTGTCCTTTTCCCTTCTTAGACCCCCTTTTGAATTTCCTTGTGAAGTAAGCCAATACTTCACCTTCACTTTCTTCCTCATCATCATCATTATCCTCCTCATTAAATGATTCTTCCTCTTTTTTTATCTTCAAGTGCTTCATAGCTTTGAAAGCTGCCCCCTTTGATACCTTCGTTGTTGCAGAGCTTTCAGTTGACTTTATCCTCATCTCATATGCAATGAGATTGCATTGGAGATCATACAGAGACATAGAATTGAGATCTCTACTCTCCTCTATGGCTGCTACCTTTGAGGCAAACCTCTCAGGTAGAATTCTCAGAATTTTCTTCACAATCGATGAGTCCTTCTTGTTCTTCCCATAAATTCTCAGATCGTTTACATCGTCAATAACCCTGTTGAAGAACTCTTGAACTGTCTCATTCTTCTACATTTTGAGAGATTTATATCTCTCCTTGAACACTTGAAGCTTAGCCTCCTTCATTTTGCCATTACATTCATAGACTTTCTGCGATCTGTCCCATATCTCCTTGGCAGGTTTGCAATCCATAACTTTAGCATACTCAACATCTGTCAATGCTGAAATGATGACATTTGAGGCCTTCCCATTTATCTTAAACTACCTTAACTCCTCTAGGGTTGGGTCTTTACCTTCTTTCGGAGCCACAAAACCCTCCTGTATGCATTTCACCTCGTTTATGCCCATGGTTGCAAATACTACTTTCATTCTTGCTCTCCATATATGGTAGTTAGTTCCGTTGAAGATTGGAACCTTCTTGCTATAAGTGGTGCTAGTGCTGGTACCAGCTTCCAATTCTCAGTATGCTGAACGAGTCAAACTTCTAGATCCCTTCAAACTAGTACACCAAGCTGTTAAGCTTCAAACTGGTAAACCAGTGCTCTGATACCAATTGAAGTTCCTGACTTTTTCCTAGGATCTACTAGTTTGTGATACTGAGAGGGGGGGTGAATTAGTATCACCATAATTCACAATTCGCAGGTAAGTGAACAACTTCAACCTCTTCTTAAAAGCGAACTTTTTCTCAAACTCGACTAAGGTAGATCTATTACTACCTACTAATCATAATAGTCCCCAAAGTCACCTTCTAGACACCTTGCTTAATAGACAATATGGATGTTCTTGTTTAGGTCTTCGTTAAGTTATGGGTTGGCTAATACTTTAGCTGCGTTCACAACTCAATTCAAAACACAGAACATAAAGAAAATTAAGGACACACGAGATTTACGTGGTTCCGTTAATGTAACGTACATCTATAGTGGTAGGGACTCTCCCTTATCGAGACTATCTACTATACTTGAAAATTCCAGTTACAATGGATGTCTTAATCCTCTGCTCCTTTCACTATTGCAATTACTAAGCAAGTATAATACAATTAGTGTCACTTACTGTGTCAACCCATCTTCTAGCTTGTCTTGCATCTGTTGAATTGAAAGGCTACTCCACTACCATTTAGAAGTTCACTGCAACGCTCTCTAACCTCTCTTGAAGAAATCTGGAAATATGTTGAATTCTTTCAATGCTTCGCTGAAGTTCTTCTCTACGTTGTATCACACAACTCCTGCTTTCACCATCTCACGGTCTCACTCGTCTCCTTGCCCCACGATCTCACTGTTTCACGGCTCGCTTGTCCATTTCTCTCTCTCTTGCTGTCTAGTTGGATTTCTCTCTCTTACTGTCCATCCGAATTTCTCTATCAATGGTTTCTGTTTTTCCCGTCCAACCCTTGTTCTGCCGTGTACCCCTCTTGGTTGGCCGAATCGGGTTTTTCCGTTCACCTCTTTTTCACTCGGCCGTTCTTCGTTCTGTTTTTCTTTTGGTCGTTCGGGTTTTTCTCCTTCTTCCAATGGTTGTGTTTTGTCTCTCTTCCATTGTCTAGCTGCCGGATCTCTCTCAACTATTCCCGATTTGGTCTCATGTCACTTGTTCGAGTTCAGATCTGGTCTCACCCATTCCCGATCTAGTCTCTCTGTTCTGTCTTTCTTTTTGGCCGTTCCTTTTTCTCTCCTTCGCCAGTGGTCTGTTTTGGCCTTGTTGGGTTTTTCCTTTCCTTCGCCATCACTCTGATTTGGCCGTATATTTCTTTGCTGTCCACTCTCCTATTTAGCCGTGTCAGATTTCTCCTATCTTCAACGATGGCTATTCTTCGTTCAGCCCAGCTGTCGACCGTCTCCTCTTTCTCTCTCTCTTAACGGTTACACTGTTCACGACAACTGCTTCTTTTCTATTTTGTTGTCCCTTGTTCTGCCATTCGCTTGCTGTCGGTGTGCTTTGGCTGTATGTTGTGTTTTTCTGTTTTCTCTATTTGGCCGTCCACACACTTTTGTGTTTTGCCGTGTATTCAATTGTGTTGGCCTTACCTTAATTTTGTCTTCCAAGGTCTATATATACTCTCTTCAATGAAACCTTAATAGAGCTTGTACGGCAAATTTACGTTCTTGCCCCTCCAGGGCTTATGCAGCAGATTTACGTTCTTGCCCTTCCATGTAGATTTACCTTCTTACCCTTCCCTGTGGCTTTACTTTCTTGCACACTTAAACCTAGTTGACAACAATTACAACCTATACAAGGCTGCGGGAACAACAGATATCTTGTAATAGTAAGAAGCAAAGTGCAATATCTTAGTCTAGTGAAAGACAAAGTATAGAGCTATAGCATAAGTTACTATGGATATATCAATTATTATGTGAGATTGAAATTGGAAATTCAACATCTATGAAACTATAGTGTGGCAATCAAGCTATTTTTCACATTACAACAAATCCAACTTTTTACTAAACTACTAAATACATCAAAGTTGATTGTCACTTTATTCGTGAAAAGATTTAACAAAATCTCATTTCTTTTAGTCATATCTCAACTATAGAACATTTGGGTGATATTTTCACAAAAAATTTAAATGCTCCTAAAATTGACTATATTTGTAGCAAGTTGTGCATGATTAAAATCTATGATCTAATTTGAGGAGAATTGTTGTAAGTATAATAGATCAATATTAATGAAGACCGTTGTAGGTTTTACATTAAGAGGGGGGTGATCAGTGTGAGATATCTTCTTTTTACAAATTGATCCGGATTTAACCTGTGTGGCTTGTTAGAGTAGATGATTCAATTTTTATCTTTCTCCTTTATGTGAGCACGACTGTATGAATATAAATCAATGCACAAGCACCCAAGCACACATGACAATTTTTACGTAGTTCACTCATAATGTGTGAGCTACATTCACAATGTGATAGGATCCCTCCTAAATCACACAATCCACTCTTGTTATAAAGGGATATAGTTTGGTTGTGGAAGGATCCTCCTTAACCACTTACAATTATCTCCTGATCAAGGAGTTGTTCTCCTGATCACTCAAAGGGTATCCCATCCTTTTTCAACATGCTTATCAAGTGTTTGTGATAAAACCTTTCCAAGAGAACGATCACTCAATGTGTATAAACTGTTAAAGCAGAATATGGATCTTCTCCTTCCTTTGCTGCTGGTGTTATCTCACCCACTACCAGTGCTATCTCACCTATTGCTTTGGCATGATCTCTTCTTTACTGTCGGGCACATTTTCTCCTCCGTTATTGCAAGCTACCAGACTTACTACTGGGCACACTTTCTCCTTTTGCTACTACAAGCTGCTAGACCTGCTGCTAGGCACACTTTCTCCTTAGCTGCTGCAAGCTACCTGACTTTTTGCTGAGTACATTTCCTCCTCTGCTTTTGCAAGCTACCAGACCTTCTACTATTGCTACCTGCATACATTGTTGCCACTGCCTACATGTTCTGCTATCACTACTTACACGCGTTGCTATTGTTGTCCGCATGTGTACAGGCTGCTATCGCTATTTACACGTAATGTTAATACTGTCCATACGTGTTACCGTTTGCGTGCACTATTAATGTTGTTTGTATGCTTTGCCATGTCTGTCCGCCACTATCTGCATGCGCTATTTAATGCTATTTACATGCACTATCGCTGTTGCTGTTGTTCGCGCTTTCTGTGCCTACTGCTTGTGTGCATTGTGCCTGTTGTCTGCGAGCACTGTGCTTGTTGTCCGCGTTCTTTGTGTGCTACTGCTATTTACTCGTGTTGTTGCTGCTATTTGCCCACACTCCTGCTGTTTGCTTGCGCCGCTGCTGCTATCAGCCCACGCTACTGCTATCTGCTCGTGCTGCTGCTACTATCCCCACACGTTGTAGTTGTCTTCTTGCGCCGCTGCTACTATCCTCGTGCATTACAGCTATTTTTTCGTGTTGCTACTTCTATCCCCACACATTGCAGCTGTCTTCTTGCACCACTACTACTCTCTCTGTGCACTGCAGTTGTTTTCATGCACTGCTGCTGCTATCCCCTATGCACTATTGCCATCTTCTGGTGCACTACCTGCTGTTATACGTTGGTTACTGGTGCAAGACCTTTGTGCTACTACTCCACCTCCTATTGGACTCACATGTTGCTTTTTCCTCCTTCTGGTTTGTCTTCCTTAGTTGCTTTGTTGGTTTGCTAGTGTGGCTATTGCCTTAGTGATATTTGCTGGTGCGGCTGCTACCTTAGTGGTGTTTACTAGTGCGAGTATATCCTCCTGGACGTGTTACTGGTGCAAGGAAGCCTACTAAACATGCTGCTACTGTTGGGAAGTCTCCTGAATGTGTTGTTGCTACTAGGAAGTCTCCTGGATGTGCTGGGATGTGTTGCTTCTACTAGTATACCCTCTTAGACATGCAGTGATGTACTGTTGGTGTAAGGAAGCCTCTTGGATGTATTACTGGTGTAGGGAAACCTCCTGGACATGCTATTGGTGCAGGGAAGCCTCTTGGATATGCTGGTGTGGTGGCCAACTGCTGCTATCACCTTTGTGAGGGCTTGCTAATGTGATGGCTATCTTAGTGAGGGTTTGTTGGTGTGGGTGACCGGTTACCTTGCTCTCTTTCTTTCCTCTTTGGTTGGCTGCACCTTGCTTGGTGGCTGCCTCCTCTTTGCCGTTCACCTCCCTTTTTCTCTAGGTTTGCTACTTACCTCTCTCTTTGGCCACCTCTCTCAATTTTTTACAGCACATACCCTTCTTGCAAGACACATAAGGGTATTTATAGAGCCTTAAGATTAGGGTCGAATTTAATTCTTAAAATTTAAAGTCAATAGTCAACATTGACTTTCTAAAATTTAGGGTCAATGGTCAACGGTCAATCTTAATCCCTAAAATTTAGGGTCACAATCAACGTTGACTCCTTAAAACCTTGGTTGACCTGTCATTACCGATTTCTCCTAATGAACTCACTATATCTCAACGACATTCATAATATCAAATTAACCTATATAACCGTGTGAGATGATGTTGATAATAAATCTAACACTAGCCATTAAAGATGGGTTCAACAAATATATTATTATGTATGTATGATATGTATGCTTGGTAAATATAATTATTTTAATATAAAGATGATTATAGGACTAATTATAGGATTTGATTTTAGGAGAAAATTAATCATCTATTTGTTTATATATTAACGTCTTATACTATTAAAAGACCCCACCCTTAAATTGTATCAAGAGCAAAACACAAACTTCAATTGGTTCGCACAAATATTGAAGACCTTAAAAAAATCATCTTTAAATGACTATAAGTACTATATAGCATTTATTGATGATTATACCAAATTTTCTTGAATTTATTCTCTCAAATTCAAATCTAAGGTTGTTAATATATTTTGCAAATTTAAAGTATGGGTAGAGAATCAAAGTGGTTTTAGAATGCAAGTAATAAGATCAAATAATGGGAAGGAATATATTTTTGATAGATTTAACAAATTTTATGAAGAAGTTGCTATTATGCACCAATTTACAATATCTTATACTTCATAACAGAACAAAGTAAGTAAAAGAAAAAATAGGACTATAATGGAAATGACAACATGTATGTTGTATGAAAAGGAGCTACCAAAGAAATTGTGGGCAAAAAGCTATAAACACAATAGTCTTTTTATTAAACAAATTGCCAACCAGAATTCTATATAAGAGAACTTAATTTAAAACATTGTTTGGTCATAAACCAAACTTGCAACATTTAAAAACCTTTGGTTGCCTATATTTTTTTTATATGCTACAAATAAAAAGAAAAAAACTAGATAATAAGGCAGAACCAGAAATCTTTATTGGATATAATAGCTTATCCGAGGCTTACAAAATTTTTTGACTATAAAATGGAAAATTTCTTGTGAGTAGAAATGTGAAGTTCATGAAGGATAAACAATGGAATTAGAAGGAGTCAAAAAAAGGAGCAACTCTCAGAGTTTTACCAAAATCCCAAGGATGTCATTGATGAAGTACCAATCAAAGGTACAAGGTTATTTTCTAATATTTTTTATGAAAAATGCAATGTTGCTACTTTTTGAACTTACATATTATAAAGATGTTAAGAAGGATGATAAGTGGATTGAAACAATGAAAGAGCTCATAATGATTGAAAAAAAATGACATTTAGGAGCTAGTGGGCAAACCTTAACACAAAAGGTTTATAGAACCAAACTCAATACAAATGGTTTTATAAATAAATATAAAGCTAGATTAGTTTTGAAAGGATATGCTCAAGTGTTTGGAGTAGATTTCTTTTAGAGTTTGCTCCAGTAACATGACTTGATACAATCAAAATGCTTCTTGCTTTGGCAATATAAAAAGGATAGAAGGTTTACTAACTAGATGTGAAATTTGCATTTTTAAATGGTTATTTTGCAAGAATAGATCTTTGTAGAGTAGCAAGAAAGTTTCTAAGTTAAAGGATAAGAGGAGAAGGTCAATTTGTTAAAAAAGGCCTTATATGGCCTAAAATAAGCTCTTAGGACCTAGTACAACAAAATTAATAAACACCTGTTAGGTCTTGGCTTTGTTAAAAGCCTAAGTGAAGATATGTTATATGTAAAAGAAACTTATGCTAATTTGATCATAATCTGTATTTATGCTAATGACATAATGAGGAGCTGATACAGGAGTTTAAGGTTAAAATAGTCGAAGTATTTGAGATGATAGACCTTAGATTAATGTCTTGCTTTTTGGGAATAAAGGTGAAGCAAAATCATGATGGAGTCTTTATATGCCAAAAGAAATATGATGGGGAAATACTTAAGAAATTTCATATGAAGGATTACAAATTTACAAATACTCTAATGAATCAAAAAGAGAAATTTAGTAAGAACGATGAATTGTATAAAATTAATGAAGATTAATATAGAAATTTGATTGGTTGTTTGATATATCTTACAGCATCAAACCAGACATTATGTTTGTAGTAAGTTTGCTATCACCATTCATGCATTGTGCCAATGAAGTGCACTTTCAAGTTACTAAAAGGATTGTCAAATATATTGAAGGCACCATAAATTATGGTATCAAATATTTCTACTATTAAGATTTTAAACTCTATGATTATTTTAATAGTGATTGGACAAATTCAATTGATTATATGAAAAAGAAAATAGGTTTTTGTTTCAACTTTGGATAAAAAATGTTTTTATGGTGCCCAAGGAAGTAAGAAGTGATAGCTCAGAGCATAATTAAGATTAAGTATATTGTAGCCATAGCTATTGTGAATCAAGCACTTTGGCTTAGGAAGATGCTCGTAGACTTACACATGGAAGAGAATAAACTAACATAGATTCATATAGATAACAATGCTACAATTTCAATATCAAATAATCCTATTCTCCATAACAAGATTAAACATTTCAGATGAAGTTATATTTCTTATGAGAAGTGTAGAAAGAAGATGAAGTCAATTTGTTATATTATAGAATTAAGGATTAAATTACAAATGTGTTAACCACAGCCTTATCCAACACTAGATTTAAAACTCTAAGAACCAAACTAAGCCTTTGTAGCTATTACGACAAGGAAGAGTGTTGTATGAATGTGTCATCAATTACATCTTGTAGACATAAACTACTATTATGTGATGAAGAATGAGATGTCTATAGCAAGTGGTCAAACAAAATATAACATCTTTGACCAAATATTTAAGAAGTTAGTTATGTGTTGGTGGTTTTTGTTTATGGCTAACTAATAGGAAGATCAGGCCATGTAATTAGTAATCATTCTAGTTTTTTGTTAAAATCTTTTTGTATTTAAGAAAGATGCATTGAATGAAGAAGCAGTACAACATTTTTAGCTTCATATTTTCATTATTCCTTCTTATGAGTTTATTTTGTTGCTTTGCTCTGTAAAATCCAATATGTAACTTCCTGCAAATCCCATAAATTATGCATGCACATATGCAATTGTTCATTTAACTGTGTCCTTAGTTTATGACACAACGTTTAGCAAAAATAAGGCTAATACTTTAATTAAACCTAAGAAAATAATATTTTTCAGAAAGAAACAAGACAAATACTTTATTAATATGTAATTTTCTAAATGCTTTAGTCTCTTGGACTTGCACTTATTTATAGGCAAAACTGGCTAATTAATTGAGAAAATACTTTAACCTAAATAAGAAAAACACTTTAATAACTAATTAGAATAATATCTAATTAAACAAGAAATATTTTTAAAAGAGAATATAAAATTTTCTAAAATAATTCCATAGGAGTCTGAATAGTAAAATGATATCCTAAAAAGTAAAATGACATTCTAAATACTAACATTGATCCTAAATAGTAAAATGACATTCTTAAATAGTAAAATTGTATGTAAGAGTCAAAACTTTTGGAATTTTCCTTTAGGCTTTTGATAGTCCATCTGGTCTATAAAGTTTTGGTCTACCTGTTCTATGTCAATCCCCTTCACTTTAGAGAAACTCATCCTTGAGTTTAAATTTAGGCTTGGATAAAGAGGCTTATTTATTAAATAAAACAGATAAATATTTGTAATATGGAAAGTTCTTGAAATTTCCTATTCTACAACACTTGATAGGGACCATACTTTTTAAGCTGCAACTTGTTGTAGGAAACAATAGGAAACAACTCCTTACGAAAGAATACTATTACTTGGTCACTTTCTTTAAACAACTGGCTCTTTTGATGTTTGTTAGCAATCCTTTTGTATTTTTCATTGATGACCTCTAACTTTTGTTTCACCCTAACTTGGATAAATTGCACTTGTTTTGCAAGATTTTCAACTAGGACTTAATGAAGTTTAACCAAATCTAGATAATGTTATGGACATTTAGTATAAACAATGTAAAAAGGAAACTTCCTTGTAGTGTTGTGTATTGCACTGTTATACGTAAACTCAGCTTAAGTTAAGGCAAAGTCTCATTGCTTTGACTTATCTCTATAAATACTTCGAATAAGATTGCTTAAGGTCCTATTGAGTGATTAAGTTTGACCATCTATTTGGGGGTAAGTTGTACTGCTAAACTTCAAGGATGAATCAAATAGCTTCCATAAAGTGATCCAAAAGTGATTGAGAAACCTTGTATCATGGTTAGAAGTGATGGATTTAGGCACTCCATATAAGCGTACTACCTCCTTAAAAAATAATCAAGCTATACTTAAGGCATTAAAGGTCTTTTTGCAAAAAATAAAATGACCCATTTTAGAGAACCTATCAACAACAAATACAGAGTACATACCACGTTAGGTATGAGGTAATCATAAAACAAAATCCATGAACAATTCCTCTCAAATATTGTCTGGAATAGGTAAAGGCATGTACAATCCTGTATTTTGTAACTGGCCTTTGACTGTTTGACAAATATAACATTGTTAAACAAATTTTCCAACATCCCATTTTAGTTATGGCTAATAATATCACTTTTAAATAATAGTAATTGTCTTGTCATGTCCAAGATGACCTGTAAAACCACGTCCATGTAGATCACACATAATTTTCTCCCTTAAAGAAGATCAAGGAATACATTCAGTGATAGGGGCCATAATGGTACTAAAATTATGGACGAATCATCGATAAAAGGTTGCTAGGCCATGAAAGCTTTATGTCACTTATTATTTTAGGGGTAGGCTAATTTGGAATTGCTTGCACATTGTCCTCATCAACCTAGATACCTTTGGAATTGACTATCCCAAAAAGAGTAGCTCATCAATCATGAAATTGCACTTCTTTAAATTTACATATAACTTATTTTCTTGTGGCATTAATAATACCTTCCTCAGGTGTAAAACATGATCCTCCATTGATTGGCTATAAATAATGATATACAACTATAAACTTGCCAATGAAAGGTTTTAATACCTGACTCATCAATCTCATAAAGGTGGTCAGGGCATTAAAGAGACCAAATGACATCATTAGCCACTCATAAAGACCATATTGAGTTTTGAATGTAGTCTTTCACTCATCTTTAAGTTTGATCCAGACTTGGTGATAGCCACTTCGAAGATTGATTTTTGAAAATACCTTAAACTCGTCCAATTGGTTTAACATATCATCCAATTGAGAAATAAGGAACTTGTACCCAATAGTGATCTTGTTAATGGCCTGATTATTAACACACATCTGCCAACTACTATCTTTCTTTGGAGTTAATAAGACAAGTATTGCATATGGGCTTAAGCTTTACTTGATATAACCCTTTTGTAATAACTCTTCTACCTTTTCCTTCAAGATTTCACTCTCTTTGGGACACATTTGGTAATGTAGCAGGTTAGGGAGACTAGTTTAAGGGACTAAATCAATCTAATATTGGATGTTACACATTGGTGGCAACCTGTTCAGTAACTCCTCTAGAGTAATATCATTGAATTCTTCTAGTAATGGTTTAATTACTTTTGGAAGCCCTATCTCTAGACCATTAGATAATTCACTTTCCTCCCTTCCACTTGAGAAGTTTTAGGTCAGGACCCTCCTTTCATAGGCAGTAATGTATATTTCACCCCATTCTTCTCAAGTTTGTAGATATTCTTTTGGCCGAAGTGTTGAGCATTAACATCAAATTGTCATGGTTGCCCAAATAATAAGTGGCAAGTGTCCATGTCTACAATATTGCAGTAAACCTCATCTGTGTACTAGCTAATTGAGAAAGAAACTTTACACCATTTTGTCACTCGAAGTTCACCTACTGTTTTGATCCACCCAATGATGTACAGATTTGGGTGCTTTTTAATTGGTAGCTGTAATTTCTTAACAGTTTCTATCCCAATAATATTTTCTTACCACTATTAATAATCAAATTACACAAGGTATTGTTGATTATACATTTGATACAAAATAACTTGTTTCACTGAGTATCATCCTCCTGTTTAGGAGCTAGCAAAAGTTTCTCACCACATACATAAATCTATCATCTTTGTAATCGCACTCCTTTCCTTCTGGGTAGTAGTAGACTTCCTCACCTTCATCTTCAACCACCTCTCCTTGTTATACCACATTTACTATTTTTTGACGTCGACAATCACTTAAATGATGACCTACCTTATTGCACTTAAAGCAATTGCTTGGTATAGGCTTTTTCATAAGGATTAGCATTCTGGACAATAGTTTTTTTAGCAAGCGGTTGTTTGCTTGGAGTTTTGGTAGTTATTGCCCTCTTTAACTAGCTTAATGTCTTTTGTTTTTCTTTCTTTACAACAAATTTGTTAGATTCAATATAAAACTAAAGTTCCCAACTTCACCCTAGGATCTACTAGTCTGTGATGATACTGAGAGGGGGGTGAATTAGTATCACACCCCTTAAAAAAAAACTCTGATAATTTAAGCCAAAAATTAACTCTTTCCCAGATTCAACTAAGGTAGATCTATTGTTACCTACTGATCACAGTAGTCCCCAAAGTTATCTTTTAGACACCTTGCCTATTAGACAAATCGGTTGTTCTTGACTAGGTCTTCTTTTAGGTTATGGGTTTGATGATTCTTTAGCTGTGTTCACAACTCGATTCAAAACACAGAATGTAAATTCAAAGCAAGGACACGAGAGATTTACGTGGTTCCGTCAATGTGACATACTCCACGGTGGTAGAGTTTCTTCCTCTACCGAGACAATCCACTATACTTGAGAACACTAGTGTGGTATTCCATATGATTACAATGGATTTCATAATCTTCTGCTCCTTTCACTATTGCAAATACAAAGCAATCACAATACAAAGAGTGTCACTTACTGTGTCTACCCTTCTTCTAGCTTGTGTTGCCTTTGTTTGATTTGAATAGGCTGCTTCACTACCGCTTAGAAGATCACCAAAACACTCTCTAACCTCTCTTGAAGAAATCTGGAAATACGTTGAGTTCTCTCAAATACTACACCGAATTTCTTCTCTAGGTTGTCTCACCCAACACCTGGTCTTATCGTCTCATGGCCTGCACTCACGCTTCAGGTCTACCGTTTAACATCTCACGGCCTACCTCACACTACTGGTCTGCCGTTTCACGTCTCACGAATTGCCTCACGTTTTTGGTCTACTGGTTCACGTTTCTCAGCCGCCTCATGCTTCTGGTTTTGCTGGTTCATGTTTCTCAGTCAGCCTCACACTTTTGGTTTTGCTGGTTCACGTTTCTCAACCTGCCTCATGCTTCTGGTTTTGCTAGTTCACGTCTCTCGGCCTACCTCACGTTTCTGGTCTGGCGTTTCATATCACACGTTCTGGTCTGCTGTCTTCTCTTCCGGGTGGTCTCACGGATACCAAGTTTGCTATCTTCTCTTCCGGGTGGTCTCACGGATACCAAGTTTGCTATCTTCTCTTCCGGGTGGTCTCACGTTTATGATTTCTTCTTTTGTAGGTGGTGTGTTTCTGGTTTGCTCTCCCAGTGGTCTCACAAATCTGATCTCTTCTCTTACCGGTGTTTTGTTTCTGATTTCTTCTCTTGTAGGTGGTACGTTTCTGGTTTGCGTTCCCGGTGGTGTATTTCCCGTTTTTTCTCTTGCTCTACCGGTTTATATACTCTCTTCTATGCAAACCCTAATAGGGTTTACTGGAACTGCGGCGAAATTCCTTTCTTGCCACTCCTTATGGCTTCATGTTACTATTCCATTCAAAATTCAGCATTATCCTCCTTTTTAATTTATTTTTCTTGCTCTTTTCTTTCTATTGAAAAACTCATCCCTTGAATGCTTGAATGAGCCACTTCTGCTTGCACACTTAAATCTGATTGACAACAATTACAACCCATACAAGGCTGTGGGAACAACAATATCCCCTTTTGTAATTGTTGGCAACACTCACAACGAAAGTCATTATACAGCAATCCTTCATAATCTTCTTAGAGTGATAATCCAGAAGCAAATGGATTACAACTCCCCCAAAATATGCATTCCCCCTTCCTTAATAGCTCCCCCTGCACAGTTGCTTCTCTCCCCCTTTGCCAACTAATTACAAATTTTAAAAACTCGCAAAGTAGAGATGGAGGATTCACCTGAACTTCAGGCTTGAGGAGGCATTTGCATAGACAAAATCATTTTGTGCTTTTCAAATAGCTCTGTAGACAGAGGTTTAGTTAGAATATTTAAGATTTGATCTTTAGTGCCGACATACTCCAACTAAATTGTGCCCTCTTCCACTTGATCCTTGATAAAGTGATACTGGATGTCAATATGCTTGCTCCTTGAATGTTGAACTAGATTCTTGCTGAGATCAATTGCACTTTGATTATCACAAAGTACACTCACTGGTAACTTCACTTTAACACCCAAATTGGCCAATTGTCTTTGTATCTATATCACCTGAGTACATGCTGCACAAGCAGCCATAGACTTAGCCTTCGTTGTGCTCAAAGTAACATTGTTTTGCTTTCTACTTAGCCATGCAACACACTTTAAACCTAAGTAGAAGCTACAGCCACTGGTTAATTTTCTGTCATTTGTACTTCTTGCCCAGTCTACATCAATGTATGCTTGTAGTTTTACGGAATCCATGGCAGGATACCACAAACCCATTTCCAGTGTCCCTTTGAGGTATCTTAGGATTCTTTTCATTGCCAACACATGAGATTCCTTAGGATCAGCTTGGAATCTGCTAGCAATGCACACAGCTTGCATGAGATCAGGCCTTGATACTGTAAGGTACAGAAGGCTCCCTATCATTTTCCTGTATTCTGTGGGGCTTGTACTCTTTCCTTCCTGATCTTTTGTTAACTTATAGCCTATTGTCATAGGGGTACTGATAGGTCTGCTATCCTCCATGCCAAACTTTTTCAGCATCTCTTTGGCATATTTTGTCTAAGAAATAAAAATAGCTTATTCACACTAATTTATCTGTAATCCAAGAAATTAAGTCATTTCTCCAATCAATGACATCTCAAATTCCTCACTCATCTTCTGTGCAAATTCTTGGCATAGCTCAGAGTGATCCCCTCCAAAGATGATGTCATCTATATATACTATGGTTATCAGTTGGCCTTTCTTTGAGTTGAACACATATAGGTTATTATCAATTGTTCCTCTTCTGAAGTTCAACCTTCTCAAATACGCGTCTAGCGTGCTGTACAATGCTCTTGGGGCTTGTTTAAGGCCATACAACGCTTTCTTCAGCTTGCACATATGTGTCTCATCTTTACTGATTTGTACTCCATCGGGTTGTTTAATATACACTTCTTCTTTTAGGAGCCCATTCAGAAAGGCTGATTTCACATCCATTTGGTAAACTTTATACCTTTTATGTGCTGCCAAAGTTAAGAACATTCTGATAGTTTCCAACCTTACTACTAGTGCAAAAGTTTCATCAACATTTACTCCTTCTATTTGAATGTAGCCTTTGCAAACCAGCCTAGCCTTGTTCCTCACCACCTTGCCATCTTCATTGTGTTTATTTCTAAACACCCATTTTGTTCCTATGACATTCTTGTTAATGGGTCTTGGAACCAGCTCCCATGTTTCATTCTTCTCAATTTGATCCAGCTCCTTATTGATAGCTTTGTCTCAGGCTTTGTCTTGTGCAGCCTCTTCAATAGATTTAGGTTGAACTTGTGAGAGTAAAGCAGTAGCTCCCACAATTCTTCTTCTTGTTGTAACTCCTGCTAATGGGTCACCTATTGTTGTTCCTATAGCCTTGTATGGGTTGTAATTATTGTCAACTAGATTTAAGTGTGCAAGTAATTTGAAGCTACATGGAGGGGTAAGAAAGTAAAGCCACATGGAGGGGTAAGAAATTAAATCACAATATATTAAGCCCTACTATGGTTTTCATGGAAGAGAGTATATAACCAAGACCTTGGAAGACATAAGTGTGGGTGGACAGCAAAACAAGGGTACATGACCAAAGCACACCAATGGCAAGAGAGACCTTGGTGAGACAAAACCCTACAACAAAAGAGAAACCAATGGCTGGACGGCAAGGAGACAACACGGCAAAGAGACCTTGGACAGCAAGGGAGACCTTGGTTGGCTGAAGGAAAATTATGTGACCAATGGCAAGAGAGAGGACACCATCGGCTGGAAGGAAACCGTGTGATTCATGATAAGAGAAGAGACTGCACGCCATCGGGAGAGCAAAGACGACACACACCCATCGTAAGGGAAGAGAAGAGAAACCGTGGAAGAGAAGACGATTGGGAAAGCAAACCAGAACACACACACACCACCGGGAGAGAAAAAGAAAAGACGCCACCGTGAGAGAAAAAGGGAAAGACACCACTGGGAGAGCCAATGTGAAAACTAAAACCGAGAGAGCCAATGTGAAAAACAGAACCGGGAGAGCCAATGTTGGAGAGAAATGGGAGAGCAAAAGAAAGGAGACCTAGCTGGATGGTGAGAGAGAAACGGAAGACACAGCAAGGAGAAAACCGTGTGACGGCAAGAGAAAGAAACCTATGAGAAACAACCACTAGCAAGAGAAAAAACAACATGGCAAAGGAATGCACAATAAAAGGAAACCTGTAAGAGATGATACACCACCAGGAGAGAAGACGACACACCAACGGCAAAACCAGAAATGCACCACCCCTGGAAGAGAAGAAAACCAGAAACGTGAGGTGAGGGCAAAAACCAGAAATGGGAGACCAGTGGAACCGTGACGGAGGAGTGCAGCAAAACCGTGAAATGGACGGGAGTGCAATGGAACCGTGCAGCGAAGCGGATGTAAACCAGAACATACGACAGCGTGAGACCAGAACGTGCGCCGGCGTGACTGATCAAAAGTGTAGGGCAGGTCGTGAGACATGAAATGGTAGATTAGAAGCGTGAGTGCAAGCTGTGACTATGAGACGATGAAAGCAAGAGTTGTGTGAAACAACCTAGAGAAGGAATTCGGTGAAGCATTGGAAGGAACTCAACGTATTTCCAGATTTCTTCAAGAGAGGTTAGAGAGTGTTGTGGTGGACTTCTACGCGGCAGTGAAGTAGCCTATTCAATTCAACAGAGGCAAGACAAGCTAGAATAAGGGTAGACACAGTAAGTGACACTCTTTGTATTATACTTGCTTTGTATTTGCAATAGTGACAGGAACAGAGGATTAAGACATCCATTGTAACTACATTGTGGACATAGGGAGTACCATACTGGTATTCTTAAGTATAATGGATTGTCTTGGTAGAGGAAGAACCCTTACTACCGTGGACGTACGTCATATTGACGGAACCACGTAAATCTCTTGTGTCCTTACTTCAATTTACATTTTGTGTTTTGAATTGAGTTGTGAATGCAGTTAAAGTATCATCGAACCCATAACCTAAAGAAAACCTAATCAAGAACATCTGATCTATCTAATAGGCAAGGTGTCTGAAAGGTGACTAATGGGACTATTGTGATTAGTAGGTAGCAATAGATCTACCTTAGTCGAATATGAGAAAGAGTTTGCTTTTAAGAAGCGGTTGAAGTTGTTCACATACCTGCATATTGACGAGAGCGCAAGTATTAAAGAAGTAGAATACTTTGGCTTAAGTTATTAATGTTTTAAGGGGTGTGATACTGATTCACCCTTGCTCTCGGTATCACAGACTAATAGATCCTAGGGTGAAGTCGAAAACTTCAATTGGTATCAGCGCGTAAGTTCACCAGTTTGAAGCTTAACAGCTTGGTGTACTAGTTTGAAGGGTTTCAAAAGTTTTAGCTTGTTTAGCATACTGAGAAATGGATGCCGGTACCAGCACCAGCACTAGTTACAGCAAGAAGGTTCCAATCTTTAACGGAACCAATTACCATATGTAGAGAGTGAGAATAAAGGTGGTATTTGCAACCATAGGCATGAACGTGGTGATATCTGTACAGGAGGGTTTTGTAGCTCCAAAAGAAGGTAAAGACCCAACCCCAGAGGAATTAAGGCAGTTTGAGATCAATGGGAAGGCCTCAAATGTCATCATTTCAGCATTGACAGATGCTGAGTATGCTAAAGTTATGGACTATAAATCTACCAAGGAGATATGGGACAAATTGCAAAAAGTCTATGAAGGTGATGGTAGAATAAAGGAGGCCAAGCTTCAAGTTTTCAAGAAGAGATATGAATCCCTCAGAATATAGAAGAATGAGACAGTCTAAGAGTTCTTCACCAGGGTTATTGATGCTATAAATGACCTTAGAAGTCATGGGAAGAACAAGAACTCATCTATTGTGAAGAAAATTCTAAGAATTCTGCCTGAGAGGTTTGCCTCAAAGGTGGCAACCATAGAGGAGAGTAGAGATCTCAATTCTATGTCACTGCATAAGAATAAAGTCAATTGAGAGCTCCTCAACGTCAAAGGTATCAAAGGAAGTAACTTTCAAAGCTATGAAACACTTAAAGATAAAAGAAGAGGAAGAATCATCCAGTGATGATGATGATGATGATGAGGAAGAAAGTGAAGGTAAAGTGTTGGCATACTTCACAAGAAAGTTCAAAAAGGGGTCTAAGAAGGGAAAAAGACAGTTGTCCTTGAGATGTTATCGTTATGGGTAAACTAGACACTTTGCTTCTTAGTGCAAAGTGAAACTTGATGATGAAGATGAGGATGGTGATGATGAGCATAATTCAAAATGGAGAAGACCATCATTCAAGTCAAGGAAGTCCAGCCAGAAGACTGCCAACCCACAGAAGAAGAAAAGAGGCTCATTCAAGAGTTATGTGAGTCAGATAAAAGAAGCTGATGAGGAGGAAGATGAAGAATCATCAAATGAGCAAGCCTTTATGGCATCAGCTCAAGGTGGTAGTTCAACCTTTGAAGAGGAAGAGGAGGTTGATGAAGAAGAACCAGATCTTGAAGTTGAGTTGGAAACAGCCTCAAAGGTGATAATCAGAAGGGGCAGAACCATAAAAAGGTTGGTTGCTCACATAAAACAAGTTAAAGCAAAGTCTGAGGAAGCTGAAAGTCAAAAGGATGAAATAAAGGTTAAACATATTGACTTGAAGAGAAGCTTTGAAGAACATATCAAAATATGTGAAGACCTTACAGTAGAGCTTGGCTTAAGGACTTCAAAAATTAAAGGAATGGAGAAAGAGTTACTGAGACTTCAGTAACAACTCAAAAAGAGTGAAGAGAATGTGTAGAAGCTTGAAATGATAGGAGAAACAAGTTCTGCAAGAGAAAAGAAAAATGAAGAGAAAGTGTAGCAATCTGAGGCTGTATTGCCTAAAGATAATCAGAATGTGCCACAGAAGTTGAAAGAGAAGGTTATGACTCAGGAGAAGATAGCAGAGAATAAAGAGGATTTGAAGAAGCAACCTAGGGTGGTAAACAAAAATGAAGAAAAGAAGGTCAGCTAGCAAAGGGCTATGGCTGAACAGAAGAAGGAGAAAAAGGTGATTGAAATGAAAGTCACACAAGCAAAGAAGCCAACTACATTGCCTACATAGCAAGTAATGAATAAAAGAAAACAAGCTGTGATTAGACCCAAGAAGAGGCAGTTTCAAGGTCATTGTCTTTATTATGGAGTTTGGGGTCATAAGGCAAGTAAATGCTGGTGGAAAAGGCTAGTATATGTCTCCAACTTGAGAAGATCCGATGCTACATACAGGGGGAGACAATAAAAAATTCAGAGGAGAACACCTGTTGTGAGTTCTTGCATATACTGTAAAAAGCAAGGACACACTGACAAAGAGTGTTGGTGGAAGCCCAAACCAGTGGTTTCAAAGAACAAGTTTGCTGTATTGGCAGACTTGGAGCAGTGTGAAAGGTGCGGACAGGATGGCCATAATGCTAAGAGATGCATGACACTTCTCCCTGAGCAAGAGAAGGCACTCGATGGCACAGTAAAAACAATTGGTGCAGTTAAAGCTGAGAAAAAGGAGAAAGCTATTTTCAAGCCAGTTCAAAGGAAAGAATATAAAGCAAAAAGGGAGGTAGCTAATATAGCTGAAATTGCACTAAAGGCTGACTACAAGGATAAGCAGTGGATCCTTGACAGTGGATGCATTTCACACATGACAGGAGACAAAAGTAAATTATCAAAGCTAAACAAGTCAAGAGAAGGTAGAGTTAAGTTTGGCAATGATGATTCACTCAACATCAATGGTCAAGGGTCAGTAAATATTGGAAAAGGAAAGCTAAAAGATGTTCTGCACATTGAAGGACTCAGATATAATCTAGCCTCTGTCAGCCAACTATGCAACGAAGACCACAAAGTGATATTCACGAAAATAGGTTGCTAAGTAAAGAGGCAAGAAGGCAATACTGTTGCAGCTGGGAAGAGAACAGCTGGAAATATATATGAGATTGATGAGGACAAGACAAACAACTATTTACTCACCAAAGAAGAAGAAAATCAACTCTGGCATAGGAGGCTGGGACACTTTTCACAGAAGAACATGAGGAAGCTGACCACTACTCATGCAATCAGAGACATTCTTGACCTCAGGAGAGAAAGAGAGTATGTTTGCTCAGCATGCTCTAAAGGAAAACATGCCAGAAAGTAGTACAAGACCAAAAAGTTCAGTTCTGAAGCAGTGCTTGACATTGTGCATACTGATTTGTGTGGACTGATGAGGACAAAAAGGTTAAATGGTGAGAGGTACTTCATCTTGTTTGTTGATGATTATTCCAGAAGGACCTGCATCATGCACCTCAAACACAAGTCAGAAGTTCTGAATTGCTTTAAGAGATACAAAAGATTGGCTGGAAATGAGAGTGAAAGGAAGATCAAAGTATTGAGGTCAAATCAAGGCACTGAATTTACAAATGAAGCTTTTGAAGATTACCTTGAGAAGCATGGTATTCACCATCAGATGGCAGCAGTAAGAACACCTTAACAGAACAGGGTGGTAGAGAGGAAAAATAGAGTTATGGTGGAAATGGCAAGAACTCTACTATTGGAATCCAAGCTTCACACAAGATTTTGGATAGAAGCAACATTTACAGCTGTACATCTTCTGAACAGAGTTTTACTAAGGCCCAATACTGATTAGACTCCATATAAGTTATGGAATGGGAAGAAGACAATAGCCAAGTATCTCAGAATCTTTGGCAGCCTATGTTTTTGTGAAGAACAAGGAGCAAAACTTGGGAAAATTCAATGCTAGGTCTGATGAAGGCATCTTTGTGGGATACTCAGCAAAGACAAAAGGTTACAGAGTTTTTCTACATAAGCTGGGAAAAGTTATCACGTCTAGTGATGTGAGAATAGATGAGAATTAGAAAACAATGCATAATGGAGAAGCTGAGGACAATGAAGAAGATGACTTCAAGATAGATGAAGAATTAGACCAACCTGAAGAAAAGGAACAAGAAGTAAGTTTAGACTCAGAGAAGAGTGAGTCTGAAGATGAAGAAAGAGATCCTCTTGTAGCTAAGACTGTGCAAGAAAGAAAGACAAAGATAACGTGGACCAGTGCTTATCAAGGAAATCAGATCATAGGTGACCCATCAGCAGGAGTTACAACAAGAAGAAGAATTATGGGAGCTACTGCTTTACTCTCACAAGTTAAACCTAAATCTGTTAAAGAGGCTACACAAGATATAGCTTAAGTGAAAGCTATCAATGAGGAGCTAGATTAAATTGAGAAAAATGATACATGGGAGCTGGTTCCAAGACCCACTAATAAGAATGTCATAGGAACAAAATGGGTGTTTAGGAATAAACACAATGAAGATGGCAAGGTGGTGAGGAACAAGGCCAAGTTGGTTTGCAAAGGCTACACTCAGATAAAAAGAGTAGATGTTAATGAAACTTTTACACCAGTGGCAAGGTTAGAAACTATTAGAATGTTCCTAACTTTGGCAGCACATAAAAGGTATAAAGTTTATTAGATGGATGTGAAATCAGCCTTTCTGAATGGACACCTTAAAGAAGAAGTGTATAGTGAACAACCTGATGGAGTACAAATCAGTGAGGATGAGACATACGTTTGCAAGCTGAAGAAAGCCTTGTATGGCCTTAAACAAGCCCCAAGAGCATGGTACAGTACGCTAGATGCGTATTTGAAAAGGTTAAACTTCAGAAGAGGAACAGTTGACAATAACCTATATGTGTTCAACTCAGAGAAGGGCCAGCTGATAACCATAGTATATGTAGATGACATCATCTTTGGAGGGGATCACTTTGAGCTATGCCAAGATTTTGCATAGAAGATGAGTGGGGAATTTGAGATGTCATTGATTGGAGAAATGAATTACTTTCTTGGATTATAGATAAAACAGTGTGAAGAAGGTATTTTTATTTCTCAAACAAAATATGCCAAAGAGATGCTGAAAAAGTTTGGCATAGAGGATAGTAGACCTCTTAGTACCCTTATGACAGTGGACTACAAGTTAACAAAAGATCAAGAGGGAAGGAGTACAAGCCCTACAGAGTACAGGAAGATGATAGGGAGCCTTCTGTACCATACAACATCAAGGCCTGATCTTATGCAAGCTGTGTGCATTGCTAGCAGATTCCAAATTGATCCTAAGGAATCTTATGTGTTGGTAGTGAAGAGAATCCTAAGATACCTCAAAGGGACACTGGAAATGGGTTTGTGGTATCCGGCCATGGATTCTGTAAAACTACGAGCATACACTGATGCAGACTAGGCAGGAAGTATAGATGACAGAAAATCAACCAGCCACTGTAGCTTCTACTTGGGTTCAAAGTGTGATGCATGGTTAAGTAGAAAGCAAAACAGTGTTGCTTTGCGCACAGCTAAGGCTGAGTATATGACTCCTTGTGCAGCATGTACTCAGGTGATATGGATGCAAAGACAATTGGCAGACTTGGGTGTTAAAGTGAAGTTACCAGTGAGTGTACTTTGTGATAATCAAAGTGCTATTGATCTCAGCAAGAATCTGGTTCAACATTTAAGGAGCAAGCATATTGACATCTGGTATCACTTTATCAAAGATCAAGTGGAACAGGGTACAATTCAGTTGGAGTATGTTGGCACTAAAGATCAAATTTCAGATATTCTAACTAAACCTCTATCCACAAAGCTGTTTGAAAACCACAGATTGAGTCTATCTGTGCAAATGCCTCCTCAAGCTTGAAAATCAGGTGAATCCTCCATCTTTACTTTGCGAGTTTTTCAAATTTGTAATTGGTTGGCAAAGAGGGAGAGAAGCAACAATGCAGGGGGAGCTGTTAAGAAAGGGGGAGTGCATATTTAGGGGGAGTTGTAATTGCTGCATAATGGTTTTGTTATGAGTGTTGCCAACAATTACAAAGGGAAAGATTGTTGTTCCCCCAACCTTGTATGGATTGTAATTGTTGTCAACTAGATTTAAGTGTGCAAGTAATTTGAAGCTACATGGAGGGGCAAGAAAGTAAAGCCACATGGAAGGGCAAGAAAGTAAATCACAATATAGTAAGCCCTACTAGGGTTTTCATGGAAGAGAGTATATAAACCAAGACCTTGGAAGACATAAGTGTGGGTGGACAGCAAAACAAGGGTACACAGCCAAAGCACACCAACGGCAAGAGAGACTTTGGTGAGACAAAACCCTACAACAAGAGAGAAACCAACGGCTGGACGGCATGGAGACAACACGGCAAAGAGACCTTGGACAGCAAGGGAGACCTTGGTCGGCTGAAGGAAAACCGTGTGACCAATGGCAAGAGAGAGGACACCACCGGCTGGAAGGAAACCATGTGACTCACGGTAAGAGAAGAGACTGCACGCCATCGAGAGAGCAAAGACGACACACACCCAATGTAAGGGAAGAGAAGAGAAACTGTGGAAGAGAAGATAATCGGGAAAGCAAACCAAAACACACACACCATTGGGAGAGAAAAAGAAAAGATGCCACCGTGAGAGAAAAAGGGAAAGACACCACCGGGAGAGCCAACGTGAAATCCAGAACCGGGAGAGCCAACATGAAAAACAGAATTGGGAGAGCCAACGTTGGAGAGAAACGAGAGAGCAAAAGAAAGGAGACCGTGAGTGAAACCCGTGTGACGGCAAGAGAGAGAAACCCATGAGAAAGAACCACTGGCAAGAGAAAAGACGACAACACGGCAAAGGAACGCATAGCAAAAGGAAACCTATAATAGACGATACACCACCAGGAGAGAAGACAACACACCAATAACAAAACCAGAAACGCACCACCCCTGGAAGAGGAAAAACCTAGAAATGTGAGGTGAGGGCAAAAACCAAAAATGGGAGACCAGTGGAATCGTGATGGAGGAGTGCAGCAAAACCATGAAACGAACGAGAGTGCAGCGGAACTGTGCAGTGAAGCAGATGCAAACCAGAACGTGACGGCGTGAGACCAAAACGTGCGTCAGCGTAAGACCAGAACCTGTGATGGCGTGAGACCGGAACGTGCGATGGCGTGAGATTGGAACGTGTGATGGCGTGAGACCGGAACGTGCAACGGTGTGACTGATCAAAATTGTGGGGCAGGCCATGAGACATGAAACGGTAGATCAAAAGCGTGAGTGCAAGCCATGAAACCGTGAGACGGTGAAAGCAGGAGTTATGTGAAACAACCTAAAGAAGGAATTTGGTGAAGCATTGGAAAGAACTCAACGTATTTCCAGATTTCTTCAAGAGAGGTTAGAGAGTGTTGTGGTGGACTTCTACGCGGCAGTGAAGTAGCTTATTTAATTTAACAGAGGCAAGACAAGCTAGAAGAAGGGCAGACACAGTAAGTGACACTCTTTGTATTATACTTACTTTATATTTGCAATAGTAAAAGGAATAGAGGATTAATACATCCATTGTAACTACATTGTGGACATAGGGAGTACCACACTGGTATTCTCAAGTATAGTGGATTGTCTCTGTAGAGGAAGAATCCTTACCACCATGGATGTACGTCACATTGACAGAACCACGTAAATCTCTTGTGTCCTTACTTTGATTTACATTATGTGTTTTGAATTAAGTTGTGAACGTAGCTAAAGTATCATCAAACCCATAACCTAAAGAAGACCTAATCAAGAACATCTGATCTGTCTAATAGGCAAGGTGTCTAAAAGGTGACTTTAGGGACTATTGTGATTAGTAGGTAACAATAGATCTACCTTAGTCAAATCTGAGAAAGAGTTCACTTTTAAGAAGAGGCTGAAGTTGTACACATACCTGCTTATTGACAAGAGCGAAAGTATTAAAGAAGTAGAATACTTTGGCTTAAGTTATCAGTGTTTTAAGGGGTGTGATACTGATTCACCCTCCCTCTCAGTATCATAGACTAGTAGATCCTAGGGTGAAGTCGGAAACTTCACTTATTATTTGATTTCCTTGATGAGCACTGGTCCATGTCTTCTTTGTCTTTCTCTCTTGCACAGTCTTAGTTGCAAAAGAATCTTTTTCTTCATCTTCAGACTCACTCTTCTCTAAGTCTGAACTTACTTCTTTTTCCTTTTCTTCACGTTGGTCAGATTCTTCATCTATCTTGAAGTCATCTTCTTCACTGTCCTCAGCTTCTCCATTATGCATTGTTTTCCAGTTTTTATCAATTCTCACATCACTGGAAGTGACCACTTTTCCCAGTTTGTGCAGAAAAACTCTGTAACCTTTTGTCTTTGCTGAGTATCCCACAAAGATGCCTTCATTTGACCTAGTATGGAATTTTCCCAAGTTTTACTCCTTGTTCTTCATAAAACATGGGCTGCCAAAGATTCTAAGATACTTGGTTGTTGTCTTCTTCCCACTCCATAGCTCATATGGAGTCTTATAAGTATTGGGCCTTAGTAAAACTCTATTCAATAGGTGCACAGCTGTAAATGTTGCTTCTATTCAAAATCTTGTGTGAAGCTTGGATTCTAGCATTAGAGTTTTTGCCATTTCAACCACAGTTCTATTTTTCCTCTCTACCGCGCCATTCTGTTGAGGTGTTCTTGCTATTGCCATTTGATGGTGAATTCCATGCTTCTCAAGGTAATCTTCAAAAGCTCTATTTGTGAATTTAGTGCCTTAATCTGACCTCAATACTTTAATCTTTTTTCCACTCTCATTTTCAGCCAATCTTCTGTATCTCTTGAAGCATTTCAAAACTTCTGACTTGTGTTTGAGGTGCATGATGCAGGTCCTTCTGGAATAATCATCAACAAACAAGATGAAGTGTCTAATTTTTGACATGTTTTCCTTTAGAGCATGCTGAGTAAACATACTCCCTCTCTCTCTTAAGGTCTGGAATGTCTCTGATTGCATAAGTAGTGGTCAGCTTCCTCATGTTCTTTTGTGTTAAGTGTCCCAGCCTCCTATGCCAGAGTTGATTTTCTTCTTCTTTTGTATGTAAACAGCTGTTTGTCTTGTCCTTATTAATCACATATAAATTTTCAGCTGTTCTCTTCTCGGCTGTGACAGTATTGCCTTCTTTACTCTTTACTTGGTAACCTATTTTTGTGAATATCACTTTATGGTCTTCATTGCATAGTTAGCTGACAGGTGCTAGATTATATCTGAGTCTTTGACCACTAATGTTGAGTGAATCATCATTGCCAAACTTGACTCTGCCTTCTTTTGACTTGTTCATCTTTGATAATTTACTCTTATCTCCTGTCATATGTGAAGTGCATCCACTATCAAGGATCAACTGCTTATCCTTGTAGTCAGCCCTTAGTGCAATTTCAGCTATATTAGCCACATTCTTTTTAGCTTTATATTCCTTTTTTTAAATTGGCTTGATGATAGCTTTCTCCTTTTTCTTAGCTTTGACTGTACCAATTGCTTTCACTGTGCCATTGAGTTCCTTCTCTTGCTCAGGGAGAAGAGTCATGCATCTCTTGGCATTATGGCCATCCTGCTCGCACCTTTCACACTGTTCCAATTCTACCAAAATAGCAAACTTATTCTTTGAAACCACTGGTTTGGGCTTCCACCAACACTCCTTGTCAGTATGTCCTTGCTTTTTACAGTATGTGCAAGAACTCACAATAGTTGTTCTCCTCTGAATTTTGTATTGTCTCCCCTTGTATGTAACATCGTATCTTCTTAAGTTGGAGACATATACTAACCTTCTCCACCAGCATTTACTTGCCTTATGAACATAAACTTCATAATAAAGACAGTAACCTTGAAACTGCCTCTTCTTGGGTCTAATCACAGCTTGTTTTCTTTTGTTCATTACTTGCTGTGTAGGCAAGGTTGTTGGCTTCTTTGCTTGTGTGGCTTTCATTTCAGCCACCTTCTTCTCCTTCTTTTATTCAGTCATTGCCCTTGGCTGGCTGACTTTCTTTTCTTCAATTTTGTTTGCAACACTAGGTTGCTTCTTCAAATCTTCTTTATTTTCAGCCTTCACTATTCCTGATTGATCAGTCTTTTCTTTCTGAGACGTAACAGGTATGGGCTACTACTCTTTAACCATATACATCATTTTTGGCCCTAGCTTTGGTTTGATAACTGTCTTCTCTTCTTCAGTTATCTTCTCCTGAGTCATAGCCTTCTCTTTCAACTTCTGTGGCAAAGTCTCATTCTCTTTAGGCAGTACAGCATCAGATTGCTACACTTTCTCTTCATTCTTCTTTTCTCTTGCAAAGCTTGTTTCTCCTACTACTTCAAGCTTCTGTAAGTTCTCTTCACTCCTTTTGAGTTGTTGCTGAAGTCTCAACAACTCTATCTCCATTTCTTCAATTGTTGAAGTCCTTGAGCCAAGCTCCATTGTAAGGTCTTCACATATTTTGATCTGTTCTTCAAATTTTCTCTTCAAGTCAATATGTTCAGCCCTTATTTCATCCTTTTGACTTTGTGCTTCCTCAATCTTTGCTTCAACTTGTTTTATATGGGCCTCCAACCTTCTTATGGTTTTGCCCCTTCTGATTATCTCCTTTGAAACTGCTTCTAAGCTTCAAGATCTCGTTCTTCTTCATCAATCTCCTTTTCCTCTTCAAAGGTTGAACTACCACATCGAGCTGATGCCATAAAGGCATGCTCATCTGATGAGTCTACATCTTCCTCCTCATCGGCTTCTTTTGTCTAGCTCACATAACTCTTGAATGAGTCTCTCTTCTTCTTCTATGGGTTGGCAGTCTTCTTGCTAGATTTCCTTGACTTGAATGATGGTCTTCTCCATTTTGAATTCAGCTCATCATCACCATCCTCATCTTCATCATCAAGTTTCACTTTGCACTGAGAAGCAAAGTATTCAATCTGCCCACAATGATAACATCTCAAGGACAACTATCCTTTTCCCTTCTTAGACCCCTTTTTGAATTTCCTTGTGAAGTAAGCCAGCACTTCACCTTCACTTTCTTCCTGATCATCATCATCATGCTCACTGGATGATTCTTCCTCTTCTCTTATCTTCAAATGTCTCATAGCTTTGAAAGATGCCTCCTTTGATAGCTTTGATGTTGAGAAGCTTTCAGTTGACTTTATTCTCATCTCATATTGTTGTTCCTACAGCCTTGTATGGGTTGTAATTGTTGTCAACTAGGTTTAAGTGTGCAAGAAAGTAAAGCCACATGGAAGGGCAAGAAGGTAAATCCACATGGAAGGGTAAGAACATAAATTCAGCGAGTAAGCCCTGGAGGGGCAAGAATGTAAATTCGCCGCGTAGGCCCTATTAGGGTTTCATAGAAGAAAGCATATAAAGACCTTGGAAGACAAAATTAGGGGAAGGCCAACACAATTGAATACACGGCAAAACATGTGGAAGAGAGAGAAAACACCAAACCCTACACGGAAGAATAGCACCTGCAAGCAAAGAGAGTAGTCTTAGTGAACAGTGTAGTTGTCGTGAACAGTGCAGCCGTCGAGTGAATAGTAGCCGCACAGTGAAGCTGTTGGACGAAAAGAGAGAAAAGAAGCCACCGGTAGGAAATAGGAGAGGCTGGCAGATTGAGAAAATCGAAGCAAACCGTGTGACGGCAAGAGAGAGAAACTCGTGAGGAACAGCACACCACCGACACACTAGCGGTCGGTGAGGAGATAGCACGACACGACAAGAGAAAGAAACGGGTCGACATGGCTGGACGGTGAAAGAGAAAGCATGACACGGAAAGAGAGAGAAACGGGTCGATAGCCAAAAACAGAAGGTCGGCAAAACAGGGAACAAAGAGAGAGAAAACTCGATACGGAGAAAAAGGCAGGTCAAAAATTGAGCAAATCGAAGCAGATTGATGGGAAGGAGAGAGAGAAACCTGACTTCTAGACCAGAGGAGTCGACGGGAAGGAGAGAAAAAGAAACCCAACGGCCAGAATAGAGGAGTCAACGGGAAGGAGAGAAAGAAAACCCGATTCGGCCAACCAAGCGAGCTGACGGCAGAACAGGGGAAGAGAGAGAAAAGGAGGAGAAAAATCATACACGGCCAGATCAGAGACCGTCGGCAGGACAAAGCAAAACACACCATCGGCGGAAGGAGAGAGAAACCCGATGGCCAATGAACAGTGACCGGCAAAAAAGGGAGAAAATCTAATACGGCCAAAGGAGTTGTGAAACCAGTAAAGGGTGCAAACCAAAAATGTGCATAAGACGTGTAACACCAAACCAGAAACATGAGGCAAGCCATGAGACGTAGAATGACAAACCAGAAACGTAAGGCAAGCCGTGAGACAAGGAGACGGGTGAGACCGTGAGACGGTGTAAGCAGGGGTTGTGTGAAACAACGTAGAGAAGGAATTTGGCAAAGCATTGAAAGAACTAAACGTATTTCCAGATTTCTTCAAGAGAGGTTAGAGAGCATTGCGGTGAACTTCTAAGCGGCAGTGGAGCAGCCTTTCAAATTCAACAGAGGCAAGACAAGCTAGAAGAAGGGTAGACACAGTAAGTGACACTCTTTGTATTGTACTTGCTTAGTAATTGCTATATGGATTCATATCTCTCCTTGAACACTTGAAGCTTAGCCTCCTTCATTCTGCCATCACCTTCATAGACTTTCTGCAATCTATCCCATATCTCCTTGGCAGATTTGCAGTCCATAACTTTAACATACTCAGCATCTGTCAATGCTGAAATGATGACATTTGAGGCCTTCCCATTTATCTCAAACTGCATTAACTCCTCTGGGGTTGGGTCTTTACCTTTTTTCGGAGCCACAAAACCCTCCTGTACACATTTCACCACGTTCATGCCCATGGTTGCAAATACCACTTGCATTCTTGCTCTCCACATATGATAGTTGGTTCCGTTGAAGATTGGAACCTTCTTGCTGTAAGTGGTGCTAATGCTGGTACTGGCTTCCATTTCTCAGTATGCTGAACAAGTCAAACTTCTAGATCCCTTCAAACTAGTACACCAAGCTGTTAAGCTTTAAACTGGTGCACCTGTGCTCTGATACTAATTAAAGTTCCTGACTTCTCCTTAGGATCTACTAGTTTGTGATACTGAGAGGGGGGGTGAATCAGTATCACCACAATTCGCAATTCGCAGGTAAGTGAACAATTTCAACCTCTTCTTAGAAGTGAACTATTTCTCAGACTCAACTAAGGTAGATCTATTGCTACCTACTAATCACAATAGTCCCCAAAGTCACCTTTCAGATACCTTGCCTAATAGACAATACGGATGTTCTTGTTTAGGTCTTCGTTAGGTTATGGGTTGACTGATACTTTAGCTACATTCACAACTCAATTCAAAGCACAGAACGTAAAGCAAATTAAGGACACACGAGATTTACGTGGTTCTGCCAACGTGACGTATATCCACGATGGTAGGGACTCTCCCTTACTGAGACTATCCACTATACTTGAGAATTCCAGTTACAATGGATGTCTTAATCCTTTACTCCTTTCACTATTGCAATTACTAAGCAAGTACAATACAAAGAGTGTCACTTACTGTGCCTACCCTTCTTCTAGCTTGTCTTGCCTCTGTTGAATTGAAAGGCTGCTCCACTACCACATAAAAGTTCACCACAACACTCTCTAACCTCTCTTGAAGAAGTCTGAAAATACGTTAAGTTCAATGCTTTGCCGAATTTCTTCTCTACGTTGTATCACACAACTCTTGCTTTCATCGTCTCACGGTCTCACCTTTCTCCTTGTCTCACAGCTTTCCTCACGTTTCTGGTTTGCACCCTGGTTTCACACCTCACGTAAGTTTCTAGTTTGCACACCTTGCTGGTCACACGCCTCGCGTACGTTTCTGGTTTGCACCCCTTATTGGTCACATGCCTCACGCACGTTTCTAGTTTGCACTTATCCGTTTAACACCTCCTTTAGCCGTATCAGATTTTCTCCCTTTACTGTCGGTCACTGTTCATCAGTCGTCGGGCTTTTCTCTCCTTTCGCCGATGGTGAGTTTCTCTTTGTTCGTTTCACGGTTCTCTCCTTGCCGTGTCGTTCGTTTGTCTCACGCCGTCACAGATCTGCTGTTTGCTCTTGCGGTGGTTTCTCTCTCTTCGTCCGTCTTCGATTCTGCCGGTGGTTTCTCTCTCTTCGTTCAGCTGGATCTCTCTTACTGTCCAGCCGAATCTATCTCACCATCCAGTCGGATCTAATTTTGGCCGTATCGTCTCTTTTTCGTTCACCCACTTGGGCGTTCACCTCTTTGTCTCCTTCCCCTGTTTGCCAATTTCCATTTTCTCTTCTTCTTCCGGCGACGATTACTGTTCACTTGACGGCTAAATCGTTTTCTCTCTCTTCCCGTCGACGACTACTATTCACTTGACAGCTGCACTATTCACGATGGCTACTCTTTTCTTTTGCAAGTGGTGTTCTTCTGGTGTTTTTCCATGTATTCGATTGTGTTGGCCTTACCTTAGTTTTGTCTTTCAAGGTCTTTATATACTCTCTCCCATAAAACCCTAATAAGGCTTACATGGTGGATTTATGTTCTTGCCCTTATAGGGCTTACGCAACGGATTTACGTTCTTACCCTTACATGTGGCTTTACCTTCTTGCCCTTCCATATGGCTTTACCTTCTTGCCCTTTCATGTGGCTTTACTTTCTTGCACACTTAAACCTAGTTGACAACAATTACAACCCATATAAGGTTGTGGGAACAACAATTTCCCCCTTTGTAATTGTTGGCAACACTCGTAACAAAAGCCACTATGCAACAGTTTCAACTCCCCCTAAATATGCACTCCCCCTTTCTTTAGCTCCCCTTGCACTGTTGCTTCTCTCCCCCTTTGCCAACCAATTACAAATCTGAAAAACTCGCAAAGTGGAGATAGAGGATTCACCTGAACTTCAATATTGAGGAAGCATTTGCACAGATAGACTCAATTTGTGCTTTTCAAATAGCTCTGTGGACAGAGATTTAGTTAGATCTTATGTAGCCTCTTCAATAGATTTAGGTTCAACTTGTGAGAGTAAAGCAGTAGCTCCTACAATTCTTCTTCTTGTTGTAACTCCTGCTGATAGGTCACCTATGATCTAATTTTCTTGATGAGCACTGGTCCATGTTTTCTTTGGCTTTCTTTCTTGCACAGTCTTAGTTGTAAGAGGATCTCTTTCTTCATCTTCAAACTCACTCTTCTCTGAGTTTGAACTTACTTCTTGTTCCTTTTCATCAGGTTGGTATGATTCTTCATCTACATTGAAGTCATCTTTTTCATTGTCCTCAGCTTCTCCATTCTGTATTGTTTTCCATTTCTCATCTATTCTCACATCACTAGAAGTGATCACTTTTCCCAACTTATGCAGGAAAACTCTGTAACTTTTTGTCTTTTCTGAGTATTCCACAAAGATGCCTTCATCAGACCTAGCATTGAATTTTCCCAAGTTTTGCTCCTTATTCTTCACAAAACATGGGCTGCCAAAGACTCTGAGATACTTGGCTGTTGTCTTCTTCCCACTCCATAGCTCATATGGAGTCTTATTAGTATTAAGCCTTAGTAATACTCTGTTTAGTAGATGCACAGCTGTAAATGTTGCTTATGTCCAAAATCTTGTGTGAAGCTTGGATTCCAGCAGTAAAGTTCTCACCATTTCGACCACAGCTCTATTTTTCCTCTCTACCATCCCGTTCTATTGTGGTGTTCTTGCTGCTGCCAATTGGTGATGAATTCCATGCTTCTCAAGATAATCTTCAAAAGCTTTATTTGTAAATTCAGTGTCTTGATCTGACCTCAATACTTTGATCTTCCTTCCACTTTCATTTTTAGCCAATCTTCTGTATCTCTTGAAGCAATTCAAAACTTCTAACTTGTGTTTGAGGTGCATGAGGCAGGTCCTTCTCGAATAATCATCAACAAACAAAATGAAGTACCTCTCACCTTTCAACCCTTTTGTCCTCATTGGTCCACACAAATCAGTATGCACAATGTCAAGCATTACTTCTGAACTGAACTCTTTGGTCTTGTACTACTTTTTGGCATGTTTTCCTTTAGAGTATGCTGAGCAAACATACTCTCTCTCTCTCTTGAGGTCGGGAATGTCTTTGATTGCATGAGTAGTAATCAACTTCCTCATGTTCTTCTATGATAAGTGTCCCAGCCTCTTATGCTAGAGTTGATATTTTTCTTCTTTGGTGAGTAAACAGTTGCTTGTCTTGTCCTCATCAATCACATATAAATTTTCAGCTATTCTCTTCCCGACTGCAACAGTATTGCCTTCTTTACTCTTTACATGGCAACCTATTTTTGTGAATATCACTTTGTGATCATCGTTGCATAGTTGGCTAATAGATGCTAGATTATATCTAAGTCCTTCAACATGCAGAACATCTTTCAGCTTTCCTTTTCAAATATTCACTGACCCCTGACCATTGATGTTGAGTGAATCATCATTACCAAACTTGACTCTGCCTTCTCTTAACTTGTTTAGCTTTGACAATTTACTCTTGTATCCCGTCATGTGTGAATTGCATCCACTGTCAAGGATCCACTGCTTATCCTTGCAATCAGCCTTTAGTGCAATTTCAGCTATATTAGCCACCTCCCTTTTTGCTCTATATTCCTTCTTTTGAACTGGCTGGAAGATAGCTTTCTCCTTTTTCTCAGCTTTGACTGCACTGCTTGTTTTCACTGTGCCATTAAGTGCCTTCTTTTGCTCAGGGAGAAGTGTCATACATCTCTTGGCATTATGACCATCTTGCTCGCACCTTTCACACTATTCCAAGTTTGCCAATACAGCAAACTTGTTCTTTGAAACCATTGGTTTAGGCTTCCACCAACACTCCTTATTAATGTGTCCTTGCCTTTTACAGTATTTGCAAGAACTCACGACAGGTGTTCTCCTCTGAATTTTGTATTGTCTTCCCATGTATGCAGCATCGTATCTTCTCAACTTTAAGACATATATTGGCCTTCTCTACCAGTAGTTACTCGCCTTATGACCCCAAACTCCACAATAAAGGCAATGACCTTGAAACTGCCTCTTTTTGGGTCTGATCACAATTTGTCTTCTTCTGTTCATCACTTGCTGTGTAGGCAAAGTAGCTGGCTTCTTTGCTTATGTGACTTTCATTTCAGTCACTTTCTTCTTCTTCTGTTCAGCTATAGCCCTCTATTGGCTGACTTTCTTTTCTTTCTGAGACGTTGCAATTATGGGCTGCTGCTCTCTAACCACATCCATCATTTTTGGCCCTGGCTTTGGTTTGATAACTGTCTTCTCTTCTTTAATTATCTTTACCTGAGTCACAGCCTTCTCTTTCAACTTCTGTGGCAAAGTCTCATTCTTCTTTTCTCTTGCTGAGCTTGTTTCTCCTACCACTTCAAACTTTTGCAAGTTCTTCTCACTCTTTTTGAGTTGTTGCTGAAGTTTCAGCAACTCTATCTCCATTTCTTCAATTGTTGAAGTCCTTGAGCCAAGCTCTATTGTAAGATCTTCACATATTTTGATCTGTTCTTCAAATCTTCTCTTCAAGTCAATTGTTCAGCCCTTATTTCATCCTTTTGACTTTTAGCTTCCTCAAACTTTGCTTCAACTTGTTTTATATAGGCCTCCAACATTTTTATAGTTCTGCCCCTTCTAATTATCTCCTTTGAAGCTGTTTCTAGCTCAACTTCAAGATCTGGCTCTTCTTCATCAACCTCCTCTTCCTCTTCAGAGGTTAATCTACCACCTTGTGCTGATGCCATAAAGACATGCTCATCTAATGAGTCTTCATCTTCCTCCTCATCAGTTTCTTTTATCTGACTCACATAACTTTTGAATGAGCCTCTCTTCTTCCTCTATGGGTTAGCAATCTTCTTACTGGACTTCTTTGATTTAAATGATGATCTTCTCCATCTTGAATTCAGCTCATCATCACCATCCTCATCTTCATCATCAAGTTTCACTTTGCACTAAGAAGCAAAGTGTCCAGTCTGCCCATAACAATAACATCTCAAAGACAACTGTCCTTTTCCTTTCTTAGACCCCTTCTTGAATTTCCTTGTGAAGTAAGCCAACAATTCACCTTCACTTTCTTCCTCATCATCATCATCATCCTCACTGGATGATTCTTCCTCTTCTTTTATCTTTAAGTGTTTAATAGCTTTGAAAGCTGTCTCCTTTGATACCTTCAATGTTGAGGAGCTCTTCGTTGACTTTATCCTCATCTCATACGCAATGAGATTGCATTGAAGATCATGCAGAGACATAGAATTGAGATCTCTACTCTCCTCTATGGCTGCTACCTTTGAGGAAAACTTCTTAGGCAGAATTCTCAGAATTTTCTTCACAATTAATAAGTCCTTCTTGTTCTTCCCATGACTTCTAAGGTCGTTTACAGCATTAATAACCCTGGTGAAGAACTCTTGAACTGTCTCATTCTTCTGCATTCAGAGAGATTCATATCTCTCCTTGAACACTTGAAGCTTAGCCTCCTTCATTCTGCCATCACCTTCATAGACTTTTTGTAATCTATCCCATATCTCCTTGGCAGATTTGCAGTCCATAACTTTAGCATACTCAGCATCTGTCAATACTGAAATGATGACATTTGAGGCCTTCCCATTTATCTCAAACTGCCTTAACTCCTCTGGGGTTGGGTCTTTACCTTCTTCCGGAGCCACAAAACCCTCTTGTACGCATTTCACCACGTTCATGCCCATGGTTGCAAATACCACTTGCATTCTTGCTCTCCACATATGATAGTTGGTTCTGTTGAAGATTGCAACCTTTTTGCTATAAGTGGTGCTAGTGCTGGTACCGGCTTCCATTTCTCAGTATACTGAACAAGTCAAACTTCTAGATCCCTTCAAACTAGTACACCAAGCTGTTAAACTTCAAACTGGTAAACTTGTGCTCTGATACCAATTGAAGTTCCCGACTTCTCCCTAGGATCTACTAGTTTGTGATACTGAGAGGGGGGGTGAATCAGTATCACCATAATTCGCAATTCGCAGGCAAGTGAACAATTTCAACCTCTTCTTAGAAGTGAACTATTTCTTAGACTCAACTAAGGTAGATCTATTGCTACCTACTAATCACAATAATCTCTAAAGTCACCTTTCAGACACCTTGCCTAATAAACAATACGGATGTTCTTGTTTAGGTCTTCGTTAGGTTATGGGTTGGTTGATACCTTAGCTATGTTCATAACTCAATTCAAAGCACAGAACGTAAAGCAAATTAAGGACACACGAGATTTACGTGGTTTTGTCAACGTGACGTACATCCACGGTGGTAAGGACGCTCCCTCTACCGAGACTATCCACTATACTTAAGAATTCCAGTTACAATGGATGTCTTAATCCTCTGCTCCTTTCACTATTGCAATTACTAAGCAAGTACAATACAAAGAGTGTCACTTAATGTGTCTACCCTTCTTCTAGCTTGTCTTGCCTCTGTTGAATTGAAAGGCTGCTCCACTACCACTTAAAAGTTCACCGCAACACTCTCTAACCTCTCTTGAAGAAGTTTGGAAATACGTTGAGTTCAATGCTTCGTCGAATTTCTTCTCTACATTGTATCACACAACTCCTACTTTCACTGTCTCACGGTTTCATCCGTCTCCTTGTCTCACGGATCGCCTCACGTTTCTAGTTTGGCGTTATACGTCTCATGCACGTTTCTGGTTTGCACCTTGGTTTCACACCTCACGTACATTTCTGGTTTGCACGCCTTGCTGGTCACACGCCTCACACACGTTTCCGGTTTGCACGCCTTGCTGGTCACACGCCTCACGTACGTTTCTAGTTTGCACACCTTGTTGGTCACACGCCTCACGCACGTTTCTGGTTTGCACTTGTCCGTTTAACACCTCCTTTGGCTGTATCAGATTTTCTCCCTTTACTGCTAGTCACTGTTCATCGGTCGTCAAGTTTCTCTCTCCTTCCGCCAGTGGTGAGTTTCTCTTTGTCCGTTTCACGGTTCTCTCCTTACCGTGTCAGTCATTTGTCTCACGTCGTCGCAGATCTGCTGTTTGCTCTTCCAGTGGTGTCTCTCTCTTCGTCCGTCTTCGATTTTGCCAGTGGTTTCTCTCTCCTCATTCAGCCGGATCTCTCTCACTATCCAGTCAGATCTATCTCACTGTCCGGTCGGATCTGATTTTGGTTGTATCGTCTCTTTTCCGTTCACCTCTTTGTCTCCTTCCCCTATTTGCCAATTTCCGTTTTCTCTTCTTCTTCAGGCGATGGTTACTGTTCACTCGACAGCTGAATCGTTTTCTCTCTCTTCCCGCGATGGCTACCGTTCACTCGACGGTTGCATTGTTCACAACGGCTACTCTTTTCTTTTGTAGGTAGTGTTCTTCTGGTGTTTTGCCGTGTATTCAATTGTGTTAGCCTTACTTTAGTTTTTTCTTTTAAGGTCTTTATATACTCTCTCCCATAAAACCCTAATAAGGCTTACGCAGCGGATTTACGTTCTTGCCCCTCCAAGGCTTACGCGGCGGATTTACGTTCTTGCCCCTCCAAGGCTTACGCGGCGGATTTACATTCTTGCCCTTACATATGGCTTTACCTTCTTGCCCTTCCATGTGACTTTACTTTCTTGCACACTTAAACCTAGTTGACAACAATTACAACCCATACAAGGCTGTGGGAACAACAGTAGTACACGACAAAAAGGGAGGAAGACCACCGTCGGTAGAACAGGGGAAAAAGTAGAGAGAATACAAGACGGCTGAAGGTGGACAGCTAAACAAAAGTCGGTCAACAAAAAGAGAGAAAGAAGAGACGGCTGGGTTAAACGAAGAACAAAGGGCATGAGAGAGAAAGATGAGACACGGTCGAGCTAGAAAAAGAAATCAAGAGGTCGAGAGAGAGAGAAAGGGAGGACAGCAAAACTAGGGTGAACAATAAAGAGGAGTCAACCAAGACCTAAAGAAACCGTTCAAAGCCAAAGAGAGCCGGCCAAAACACAAAGCGTCCGTCTAACACAAGAGACAACCGGAAAAACACAAAAACATTGGGAAGATCACTCGACAAAACTCTGCACGACAAAAACACAAAGAGTGGTACATGGCAAGAGAGAAGAGAGAAGAGAGAAAACCATCCAAAGAAACCGTCCAAACAACTAGGTTATTCGCCTTACATAAGAGGGAAACCGTCCAAGGAGACAACCGGCCAAACAACCCTACACGGCCAAAGGAGAACTCTCAGCAAACCAAGTGCAACCAACGGCAAACACAACCTTGCAAGAGAGAAAACCCTATTCAGCCAACCAACCTACACGGCCAAGCAAAGAGGTGAACGACCAAATAGGTGTGGACAGCAAGGAGGAGAACGACCAACTAAGAGTGGACAGCCAAAGCAAGGTGGACGGCTAGGAGACAGCATGGCAAGGAGACAACACATGGCAAAAGGAGATAACACCAAGGGATACCTTGGACAGCAAAGGAAACCATGTGACGGCTGGAGAAAACTGTGTGACTCACGTAAGAGAAAAGACAGCACACCGTCCGTAAGGGAAGAGAGGAGAAACCTTGAAAGAGGAGACCACCAAGAGAGCAAACCAAGCTGTCTAGAGGTGTGAAATGGACAAGTGCAAACCAAAAATGGTGGTGAGGTGTGTGACCAGCAAGGCGTGCAAACCAGAAACGTACGTGGGACGTGAAACGCCAAACTAGAAGCATGCGTGAGGTGTATGACCAGCAAAGGGTGCAAACCAGAAACGTGCGTGAGACATGTAACGCCAAACCAGAAACGTGAGGCAGGCCGTGAGACGTGGAACGACAAATTAGAAACATGAGGCTAGCCATGAGATAGTGAGATCATGAGACAAGGAGACGGGTGAGACCGTGAGATGATAAAACCAGGAGCTGTGTGAGACAACCTAGAGAAGAAATTCGGTGAAGCATCGAAAAGAACTCAACGTATTTCCAGATTTCTTCAAGAGAGGTTAGAGAGCATTGCAATGAACTTTTAAGCAGCAGTGGAGCAGCCTTTCAATTCAATAGAGGCAAGACAAGTTAGAAGAAGGGTAGACACTGTAAGTGATACTCTTTGTATTGTACTTGCTTAGTATTTGCAATAGTGAAAGGAGCAGAGGATTAAGACATCCATTATAACTGGAATTCTCAAGTATAGTGGATAGTCTCGGTAAGGGAGAGTCCCCACCACCGTGGATGTACGTCACGTTGACGGAACCACGTAAATCTCGTGTATCCTTAATTTGCTTTACGTTCTGTATTTTGAATTGAGTTGTGAACGCAGCTAAAGTATCAACCAACGCATAACCTAACGAAGACCTAAACAAGGACATCCGAATTGTCTATTAGGCAAGGTGTCTGAAAGGTGACTTTGGGGACTATTTGTGATTAGTAGGTAGCAGTAGATCTATCTTAGTCGAGTCTAAGAAAAAGTTTGCTTTTAAGAAGAGGTTGAAGTTGTTCACTTACCTATGAATTGCGAATTGTGGTGATACTAATTCACCCCCCTCTCAGTATCACAAACTAGTAGATCCTAGGGAGAAGTCGAGAACTTCAAGCCACTTTTGCTTGCACACTTAAATCTGGTTGACAACAATTACAACCCATACAAGGCTGTGGGAACAAAAAAGACTTACAAGATGATTCAAGCTTATTTTTTTCTTGTAACATCTTCTCGACTTTCAATGCCATATTCCTAGCCTTAGATATGTTAAGCAGCATTTTAACTCCAATTTTATCTCGAATGGCTGGTTTCAATCTATCAAGGTATCTTGAAACTTACTGGCTTTCCAATTCCATTAGGTTGTTGTGCTTTGACAATAACCTTGGTTGCAACGTTGATATTTTTTAAAAAGAATATGCTTGTAATCTGGAGGAAGAAATGCTCCTCTTAGAACTTAATTCATTTTATACTAGTCTAACCAGAGCTTTCCTTTCCCTTTTCCTGTGGTCTTCTATTCATTCCCACTAAGCAAAGCCTCCTTCTTTTAGTTAACAAGCAACTAATCTAACTTTTTGTTCTTTAGGTATCTTCATGTAATCAAAGAATCTTTCTACTTCAACTAACCAATCCATAAAATTTTTAATATTAAATTCACTGTTAAAGATAAGGATATCTATTTTTAACTAAAATTCTTTTGACATTCTAAGATATCAAGGTCATCATTACTCATACCTCACATGATTTGGATATTTGTCAAAATCACCGTTCTCATTATCATAATCTATTGCACAAGCTTGACACCTTGGCAGATTTGTTTCTTCATCAGAATCCACCGCATAAGGCTGATGCCTCTGCAGATTAACAGGAACTAGTCGAGCAAGAGGTTGACCACGAGCAAAATCATTGGCCTAATTCCTTTTGTCTTTCTGGTTCCTATTAGCACCTCCCACTTGGAGAATTTTGAGTTGATTGTTGTTGACTTATAGTCCACATTCCAATTGATCAAGCCTCTAGTCAAGGTGTTGTAGCATCGCCTTCTAGGCACAGATGGTTGACCAAACAGCCAGCATCCCTTGATCTTCGTCAACAAGAGGGTTACTATTCCCTCCATTTTGTGTTGCCATCAAAATAGGCAAGACCTGCTCTGTCACCACTTGACACAGTGTTTAACAAAAATATGACTAATACTTTAATTGAAATTAAAAGAATAATATTTCTTAAAGAGATAAATAAAAATAAGACAAATACTTTATTGATATATAATTTTTTGAATGCTTTAATCTCTTTGACTTACACTTATTTATAGGCAAAATTAGCTAATTAATTAAGAAAATACTCTAACCTAAGTGAGAAAACACTTTAATAACTAATTAGAATAATATTTAATTAAACAAGAAATATTTTAAAAAGAGAAAATAAAATTTTCCTAAATAATTTCATAGAAGTCTGAATAATAAAATGATATCTTAAAAAGTAAAATGGTATTATAAATAGTAAAATTGATCCTATATAGTAAAATGGTATTCTTAAATAGTTAAATTGTATGTAAAAGTCAAAACTTTTGGATTTTTCCTTTAGGCTTATGACAGTCCATTTGGTTCATAAAGTTTTGAGCTAATTGTTCTATGTCAGTTTGTTAGTCTTTGATTTGTTATTATGAAGATTTACCATTTTGGTGGTTGCTATCTACTAAGTGGCTAGAGCTATTGCATAACATGTAAGGAAATTAAGCAATATTTTATTAATCTTGTGAATGCCTTGGTCTAATGAGAATTATTTTTTCTTGTAGTTTTCACTCTAATTGTTTCCAATTTATTCTCTTATTTCTTATTTAAAAAATTTAGATGAGTATAAACTAACCTATTGTCTTGGTTGTAACATTGATATTTCTGAAAAATGATCTAATCGTAATCTAGATGAAAAAACCCTTATCTCAAAAGTTACTTCATTTTATACTAGTCTCTAACCAGATCTTTTCCTTCTATTCTCCTATGGTCTTTTATCTATTCCCACCCAGCAAAGGCTCATCCTTTTGGTCAACTAGCAACTAATTTAATCATTTGTTCTTCAAGTATCTCTATGTATTCAAAGAATTTTTTTACTTCGACTAACCAATTTATAAAACCTTCAATATTAAAATCACCATTAAAGATAAGGATATTTACTTTTAGCAAAAATTCATCTGACATTCCAAGAGGTCAAAGTTATCGTTGTTCATACTTAACATAATTTGGATATTCATCAAAATCACCATCCTCATTATCTTAATCTATTACATAAGCCTGACACCTAAGCATATTTGTTTCTTCATCAAAATCCACCATATAAGGTTTACACCTATGTGAATTGACAGGGACTAATCAAGTGAGAGGTTGACTGTAAGCACAATCTCTAACCTAATTTCTTTCATCTTTCTAGTTCGTATTGGCACCTCTTATTTAAAGAGCTTCTAGTCAATTGTTGATGACTTCTAATTTACTTTCTAATTGATCAAACCTTTGACCAAGGTTTTGTAGCATTGCCTCTTAAGTACGAATGGTTGCCCAATGGTTGTCCAAATGGTTGACATCCCTTGATTTTCTGCAACAAAATGGTTGCTATTTCCTTTGTCTCATGCTACCATCAGAATAGGCAAGGTCTGCTCTAATATCACTTGACATAGTATTTAGCGAAAATAAGATTAATATTTCAATTAAGTTTAAGAAAATAATATATCTCAAAAATAAAGATAAAAATAAAACAAATACTTTATTGAAATATAATTCACTAAAATACTTTAATCCTTGGAGTTGCACCTATTTATAAGTAAAGCTAGTTAATTAATTAGAAAAATGTTCTAATTTAAATAGAAAAATACTTTAATGATTAATTATAATAGTATTTAATTAAATAAAAAATGCTCAAAAATAAAAAATAAAATTTTCTAAATAATTTTATAAAAACTTAAATAGTAGAAGGACATTCTAAATAGTAAAATTGAGTCAAATCTTCTTAATTTTTTTTTAAACTTATGATATTTTTCTTTGGTCTTGTGACAGTTGCTCTAGTTCATAAAGTTTTGGTCATCTGTTTTATGTCACTCCCTCTCTCCCCTCCCTCCCCGTATGTGTGTACGTGAGGCTTACTGCTAAATAAGAACTATTTTCTGTGATAATCTTTTTGCCAAGTTTTTCTCTCCTTGATAAAGGCATTATTTATGTTTGTCCATCCTTTTGGCAGTTTCCCGTTCGTCGGATCCGAGGTCTATTGAAATTAAGGGCAACAGCCCATGGAAGAGATGAAGAAACGGCAACTGTGTACTCTGCTGCCATATTGGAGTATCTCACTGCGCAGGGGTTGGAGCTGGCAGGTATTGCAAGCGAGGATCTGAAGGTAAAACGGATTACACCCAGGCATTTGCAGCTGGCTATTCACGGTGATGAAGAACTTGACACACTCATCAAAGGGACGATTGCTGCTGATCACAAGTCTCTTATCAACAAATCGTCAAAGGACTAAAATTTTTGCGGTCCAATGTTTCGCTGGCTCTCGCGTTGATTTATAACTGCGTACATTGGCAAATGCTCTATCGGTTAATTGGTCTCTCGTCTTGGCAGTTTTTAGCAGTTATTAGTAGTAACTTAAGAAGTTGTCAGCAGTGACTTTTGCAAGATTATGTAAATTACCTTTTATACTCTAAATTTAGAATATATTTACATATTGTGTTTTAAATATTTTTAAAAATATAAAAAATGTATTAACAATATAAAAAACGCTTTCTATTAATTCACAATTAATAAAAATTATTTTAATTTCAAAATTGTTGTTAAAAATAATTTAATGGAACCAAAATGCATTAACAATCGTCCTTTCATCTCCTACCTCATGACTTCCACGCCCTATCCTCCCCTACCACCACACCCACTGACTACCACTATTATTCTCTCATTTTTGCTCTAAAACTCCATCTAGGTTAATTTTATCTCGTCATTTTATTTTTCTTCCTCTACGACCACCTGCATCCATTCACTAACACTCTTCTTTCAATATTTTTTCAAAATTTTATTTATCTTAATCTTACTTCTACCCTCTTTTTTCCTTCATCACCACCTTCGCCCACTTAACACTACTATTCTCTCAACTTCTTTAAAGCAAGAAGGAACGAAAGAATTTATTTAGAAAAAAATAAATAATAGAGAGAAGAAAAAAGAAATATTATAGTATTTGAATAAAGCGGCGGTGTCTTAAGTTAAAATAGAGATAATACTAGTCATTTGTTGTTTTAAAGAGATTGAAATCAATGAGAGAGATTTCTAAAAAATAGATACTACTAAATTTAGAAATAGATGTGAGAGAAAGAGAAAGTAGAGTTAATTTTCTTCGAAATTTTTAACCTTTTAGATTAGATATAAAGATAAATTTGTCATTTAACAGCTTTTATTTGAATTGATGGTTGGCGGAAGTATATTCTTCATAATTTTCAAAACTCCAAGATGTAAATTGTAAATACACCATACACTTGGACCATAAAAGGTAATTTATCCTATTGCTAGATGGATATGAAGTTTCTAGGACAGATTCTGCCATATTGGCATTTACTTTTATTTCGTGCTTTGCAATTCATGTTCATAATGTTCCAAACAAGCCAACGGCCGGGCTGTTTCCGAAGCTGCCCATTTACTTTGCACGTCTTTCTCCTAGCAGTGAGTTGCAATATTGAAATGCAGCGTTTGGAAGCAACATATTCAGTCTCTGATTTTTCAGGTTGCTCTACCAGTGGACGCCATGTACATTATCATCCCATTCCCAACTGATCAACAATAATCTTCATTGAAGGCCTTATATGTTAAAGGAAAGTGGCTGTAAAGTATATAAAACCTTCTCAGATAGATAAGTAGGACCCATGAATTACAAGGAAATAACAATCCGCTCTTAACGGAGGATAGCGGTCAACATTGGAAAAGCAGTACAGCGAACAGTTGAACGAACCCTGCTGAAAATAAGCCATGCAAACAAGACAGAAAGAGACTCCAAGTTCAACAACACTAATTGTAATCCTAATTACTTTTCTTGAGCAACTGTTAGCTGGAGCCTGGCGTTGATATACCTTTGGAACATCAACTTGGGAATCGGTGGATCTCATTCATCCATGCGTTCTTCTCCTTAGTTGGGTTTGTGGTCTGCAAAAGCCTTCCACACTGCACTGCTACTCTTGAATACTGATCCAAAAGCTATCTGCCAAATCCTGTTCCCCCGCTTCATCCACGCTTTAACTTCCGTATGAGTCAACTCGTATCAGAAAGAACTACTTGAAATATTACCAACCTGATAAAGGGTCATCGTAGAAGGTTCCATATGCCAATCTAAAAGCCGAAGGTTTTTCCATATGCCAATGTTGAGATTTTTCTTTATTTTTTTGCCCCACCAATGTGGCAAAGAAGAGCAGTTGTTGGCAGACAAGAGAGCCCAAGGTAGTGGCATCAGTAACTCAAACTTGTGCAGCACACAGCCACCTAGTAACTCAATTCAAAGTCCCTTTTCGGGAAAATCAACAATCATATAGGATAGAGGGGATAAGAAGCAGAAAAATGTGGCTTCCTGAGGAATGGAATGATTTGGAAGGCGGAATAAGAGGGGAAGATGAATGTGCATTTTTACCTGCTCTAAATGATACTTGCATATTTACATCAGACTTTGGTCGAGGCTTAAATTCAGATTTGGATCGCTCTCCAGAAGAATAATCTGTTGATCCAAACGACCTGCAGTTGGACAACGACGCTGGCAAGGCTGAGAAAGCTCCGTATAACCCAACATTGTGGACTCCAATGGGAACAGCAGACGCTAGAGGGCGGCAGTGAGCTGTACCAATATCTAGAGGTAGCAAACCGATGGATTGGACTCGGGTCGATATGTTACAGTTCTAGGGTTATTTAAATTTCAACTATTTCGTGTTATAGGCTTATAAAGTTTTAAATTTATTGAATTTTGGATCGTTTATTTATTTTAGTTTTAAATTCTTAAAATTTTAATTATTTCAATTTTAGTTTATTTACATTATAAGTTATTAATTTTTTTAATCAAAACATATTGTAATGAATCGGATTTTAATTTAATTATTCCAATCGGATCAACTTTTGTCACTTTTATCAATACTAAACATATTTAAAGCTTAAGAGCACATAATTAATTCTAGGTATTGTCTTTTGATGGTCTTAAACTCTTTCGATGCAAGGAGATAGTCAAAGAAAGAACGTTTCTGATTTTTATTGATGAAAAAATCTCCTAGACTTGGAGTTTTATGAATTGTCGCTACAAATAGAATAGTTCATATGAGAAAGGGTGCGAGATGGACTTGAGTTAATGTTAGGTAATTAGCCATAGATCAAAATGACACAAGCAAAGTAAATTTGAACGCACAAGAAACAGGCCAAAAACTTAATATCAGTAAATTCAAAATTCCTGAAGTCCATAGACCGTTACAATTCATAATAGCTTAATTTTGTTTATTAGATATATAACAGATGAACAGTGATAACTCTATTCAACAATGGAATGGTGTAAATCAAGAAGTTGGCATGAGGAGAGAGAGATTTTGTTACTTGCAACTTCATTTTTTGGTACGAGGAGAGATAGATTTTGTTACAACATAGCTATGAGGTTGAGTAATGTTAATGGTTTTGTGATTTCAAATCAAATTTTCTTGTGGAATTGTTCGTTGTATGGGTTCAGAGTTGATTACAACTTTGTGTTTCATAGTTTAGACATCCACTCTATAGCCTAACACCTCACAACCTAAAAGATAAGGCTATTATAGGAATCATGATGTTTTTTAGGTCAAAACTAACTTGATCACAAAGTGGGTATCATTTTCAAAGCATTTGTTTTAAAATCAAAAACTCCTCACTCTATTAAAAATAATATGATGTAATTGGACTGAGATTTCCCTAATGAACCTAAATAGAATCAATCTTACAGAAGATAATTAGCAATGGGTAATAGCTCAAGTAGACCAGTTGGATGTTATTGTTTTACCTTATCTTGTTGGCAAACAAGATACCATCTTGCATTTGTTGCCAATAATAGCTTTATTGAGCAAGAGTGAGGGTTCGTGTCATACCTAGGTGACCAAATTATAGGGAATCATGACATTCCTTGATGATTTCCTTTTGTAAGTTTCCCTACTTAGGCACGAAGACTTGATTGCCAATAGTCATGAAAACTCCACTGTTTAACCAAAATCGGTGAGTCTTTCCCTCGCTAGCCAATTTTAACAGAATTTTAGCCAAATTATCCTTCAACATGCCTTCCTTGATTTGTTCAAGGAAGTTTCTCTTTAGTGTGCTAGCAGATAAGGTAACTATTTCTGCCTTTCAACTAAGCACATTGGCAACAACATTAGCTTGATTTGACTTATATTGCAACTTGTAGTCAAATTTAGTTAAGAAGTCTTGCCAATGAGGTTGTTTGATGCTAAGTTACTTTTGTGTTTGGAAGTAGCTCATAGCGATGTTATCAATCATTATCACATAACTTGTTACCAAGCAAGTAGCGCAAGCAATAGGCTGTGGTAGTTATCTCTTTGTCCTAGATAGTGTACTACCTTTTTATATCATTTAGCGTGTGGTTTTTGTAAGTAACAGGATGACTATCTTGCATTAAGACTCCCTCAATGGCAAAGTTTAATGCATCTATATGGACTTCAAATGGATTCTTATAGTTTGGTAACACCATGATAGGTCCTTCAGAAATCGCTTGCTTCAATCTCTCAAAGGAAGTTTGGCATTCTTTCTACTAATGTCATGTGCTATTCTTTTTTATCAAGTTAATTAGTGGTGCTGTTATGACAAAGTATCGCTCAATAAATCGATGATAATAGTTAACCAACCCCAAGAGAGATCGCAATTTAAGGACCTTCATTAGAGGCTCCCACTCTTGTTTGACTTGTACCTTCAGTGGATCTATCATGAGCTTTCCATCCTTAATCTTATGACTAAGGAATTCTACCTCTTGCTTAGCAAAGGAGCACTTTGCATTCTTGACATACAATTCATGCTTGCAGAGAACTTAAAAGACTTATTTAAGATGATCCACATGTTCCTCAATAGTGTTGTTGTATACTACAATATCATCCAAATAAACCACCATAAACTTGTTAAGAAAAGAATGTAGTATCTTACTCATGAGCGTGCAAAAAGTAGCAGGTACGTTGGTAAGACCAAAAGGTATGACTAAAAATTCAAAGGCTTTATAACACGTTATGTAGGTCGTTTTTGGCTTATCACCTTGTGCAATATGGACTTGGTAGTAACTTAACCATAGATCTAGCTTAGTAAAATACCCGACCTTCCTTAATTGATCAAAAAGATCAGCTATCAATGATATTAGGTACTTGTTCTTGATAGTGACCTTTTTTAAGACTTGATAGTGTATACACATTCGTAGCAATCCATCTTTCTTTTTTTAAAAGAGGACTTAAGCACTACATGGGGCTTTTAATGATTGTAAGTAGCTTAAATCAAGCAAATCTTGAAATTACTTCCTTAATTTTGCGAGCATAGGCGATGCCATGCCATAGGGACCCATGGCAAGAGATTTGACACCAAGTTTTAACTCGATGTGATAATCCACATCTCATTTAAGTGGAAGATTTTTGGGCATTTCCAAAGGTATCACATCCTTAAACTCATCAAGGACAAATTAAATGGATTGTGGCAATAGAGTATGTCTTGTAATGTCTTTCTCATCATTTAGTTCCCTTATAATAACAACATAATCCTAACTCATTTTAAGACCCCTTTTAAATTGCAAGGCAAAAACCATTGATGGCTTTATCTTCTTTATGCTTTTCAAAGGGACCAGTTGAATCTTACAATCACCAAGGATCACAAGGAAACTTGAAGCTGAAGCATCAAGGCCAAGGCTTTGCAGAAGAAGGCAAGATCTAACACCATTTTAAAATCATTCATTGGGATAATAGTAAAGTCTAGCTTACCATGCTAATCGCTAATTTGGACAGCTACGCCCTCTACTATGCCTTGAACAAGCTTTGCCTTCGAATTGATTACCTTGATGGTGCCAATTCCCTTAGAAAGTTGGAGACCTAAGTGTTTGGCCTCTTGTGTGTCCATAAAGTTGTGTATGACTCCTATCTTTAGCATCGCATACATATCCTTGCCATCGATCATAACATCAACATATAACAAGCCTTTCTCTTTAGGGATCGATGGAGAGAATAACTTAGAAAGAATTCTCAAGTGTTGGATAGCTCTTATGTCAACTTGGGGCTTTTTTTTGAGCTCCTCTTTATTAAGTTTCACCACAATAACATTCATTGCCTTCCAATAAGGGCAATCTCTTACTTAATGCAGACCATTACAGATAAAGCAAGACTTAAGAGGTTTACTAGTATTGCACTTACTCAAGAAACTCTTATCGTACTTAGGATTGCCACTTAAGGATTTTTAGTGATCACTATCCTTACAACTAACATCCTTCTTCTACTTATTCTTCTCTCCCCCACTTTTGTTAAAATTAGGTTTTTTCCCCTTGAAATAGGCAAAGTTATCAATAAGTGTCTCAGTAGTAACATTGGTAGCATTTAGGGTCTATACATCACATTTATCTAGTTCCACTCTTACTCAATCCTTTAAGTCATCTTTGAAGTGCAAAAAGAAGTCTTTGTCAGATAAATCATCGACCTTAAGTATAAGAGCAATAAATCCCTTGATATAATTGGAAATATTACCTATTTGTCTTAGACAATATAGCTTCCCCCGAACTTCACTATTCACATTATGAGGTATAAAGTATTTGTGCAATTTAGCTTTGAATTTCTCTTATATGTTAATCACATATATGCCTTTCTCCCTTTTAGAATGCTTTCTCCTCCACCATAGTTGGCACCAATCACCTCTAGAGGCTTGTAACAAATAGGCCCATCACTGTTTAATGCACTGACAATCCTCTTTTGGGTTTTCGTAGTTTGAATGGAGCTAATGAGTCTAGTGTAGAATGTCTAAACCTAAAACTTCTTAGGTACACCATGGCATGGACATCTTCAAAGTAAATACTTGTACCTTTCTCATGCCTCATATGGTCACTAGGTGTCATGTTGCAGAAATGAAGTGATGTCGTTGCTTACCGAGGTGGAAAGTATTTGGTGAGAAATTTTTGTGCTAAGTCATTCAACATGGTGTTGGATCCCGATGGTAATGAATTCAACTAGCTCTTTGCCTTATCTCTGAGTGAAAAAGGAAATAACCCCAACTTAATTATATCATTTGACACACCATTCTAATTAAATGTGTCAAAAACCTCAAAAAAAAAAAAAGAGTCAGATGGAGATTCAAATAACCATTTAGAAGACAAATAGCTATTTAGGACATTTGAATGATAGTAGATTTGATTTCAAAATTATTGATTTATATATTTGGTCTCCTTATGTTGAAATCAATTCCATCTAAAAGGAAGACAAAATAATCTCTTGATCTCCTTTGTTTCTTGTTCTCATCAAGCTTAGCCATTACAGAACTTGATGCTTCCTTTTTCCTATTCTCCTAATTTGAGAAATAGTCCTCGTAATTTTAGGATCAATTGATATTAATTCAATATTTTCATGACTTGACATGCATAAGCCAAGATTGTGCTTGAAAAATAAGAATGCAAATCTAAATTAAAACTAATCATAATTGGTTTTAATATTAGAAAGAATAATAAATAATTCATTGACAATGTCATCAAAAACTTATTTTGAGAATTTAAACACTTACGCACAAGTGAAAGTATATACCATCAAACAAGTGGTACAATGAAGAAATTTTTAAAGATAGAATTCATATAGAATTCAATCAAATTCATTAAGTACTAAAATTGTAGTGACTAATTTTATTTGAAAAATTAAAGCTTGACAAAGATTTTTAATATAAAGTATTTAAAAACCAAATTCAAGAGTAGTAATTAACAATTTAAGACAACCTTAGGTATGGAATTTCGTTTAGCAATCAGTTGATTAATTTTATCATCATGTAATTTGTCACAAAGTTGATTATCAACTAAATGCATTAATAAATTTAAAAATCTTTTTTGATAAGTTAATAAACATACTCTATTAAATCAAAAAATTATATACTTATGTAAATTCATTTAAAGGAGCTCATTAAGATGAAACATTTATTACTAGTTGCACGTCTTAAAAAAGTTTATTTCTATTAAGTATAATAACATGTCACTTTGTTTTTTGGATTCTAGACTATCTTTTAAGAATCATCTAAATCTTTTAATTCATTCAATTGTTAATCAAACAACTAAAAGCATTATCCACAAAATAAAGTAAATAATTAACAATGTTATGCAAATAATGAAGAATATAAAATCAAATCAAATTTCATGCTAAGAATCTATTATAATCTTTAAAAAAGAACTAAACCCATGTTTGACATATTGAAATTCAACATTTTAATCATTAATGTGAATAACACTAAAGAATGATTGAAAATTAAGCTAAAGGCACCAAAAAAATGATATTCATAATATAAGGGCTAGAGTCCCCTTTTTTTCTTGTTCAAAGCCTTCCTATGTATACTTTATGTACAAGTCTAGAGTATTGTAGTAATCATATTGATATAACACAAAGGTAAAATATTATGCCCATAATTAGATCAAATTCCACCTTTGAATTTCCCAAAATTTTCCTTAGAGATTACATAAAATATGAATTTAGAAATTAGTTAAATTACCAATCAAGAAACATCCGAATTCTCATACTAAAAAATTATTAATCATGAACTCCAAACTCTGAATGTGTCACCAATTTCAAGCTTACTCTTATGTACTTTAGTTGAGTTTATGCAAATTAATAACTTTTAGACACTTTATAATTTTATTTCTCATACTTCTCTAATTTAGACAAACAAACAAAGATAGCATTTATCACATTTCTATATTAAGCATATAATATTAAGTTTATGTACTAGCTAATAAAGATAGGAAAAGGATATACACAAATTAGAAAGCATTAAATCTTATGCACTAAAATGTTTCATTTTGCTTACATAACTATTTACTAAGTTAGACACAATTAACCAAATCAAGATTATTATCTATTATTTTTTATAAATCATACTTAAAATCAATCAAGTGCTTATCAAATTAGAATTCAATTAATGAGTCACAATTTCTCCCTTTAAACTTGAATGTAACATTGTGTTCAACCAAATAAGAGATTAAAAGAATGAAAAAGAAACTTCCTTTTGACTTTATCTTAATTTGGCAACAAATGCTAAAATTTTGTTGTCTAAAGACTTTGAAGCTTAATCTTAATCAATGAATTAAATGTCATCAATCCAAAAGAAGAACACCAATAGCAAAACAGAGTAGAAACAAAATAAAATGTCAAGTGGAAGGAAAAAGAAAATACTAAAGTAATTAGAAAACCTATAATTTGAAAACAAAGAAACAGAATGTATTCTAAGTTATAGTTGTTAGCTTGACTTTTACACCTTTACTTGGAGTTAGTTAGAATGATGGTAGATTTCTCACATTAAATTGTCCCTTCCATGTATTGTTTTAATTTTTAACCATTTACCTTAAAGGTCCTTTTTGAGTTTTTGTCCTCATCCATATGGATACATAATAGTCACAAAGAAAAGGCCAACCACATTAATTTAAGCTTACCCAAAAGCAATATAAACTGTGGGTTATAGAGAAACACTTTTTCACCTGTTTCAAATTGGTGTGCTATTATTGTTTTGTCATTCTAGCTTTTTTTTTTCTTGTATAATTTGTTATCCTCATATGTATGTAATTGAAAATCATCCATCTTATTCATTTAAAAAATTCATTTTTTATTGGTAGCTTGAAGGTCAAAATGAAGATTCTTGATGGCATGATATGCATGATGCTTTACTTCTACTAATAAATGACAAGATTTAACAAACATGAGACAATAGGGAGACATAGTGATTGAATGCAATCCTAATGAATTGTCTAATTTCTTAGACCAATCCTTCTTTAAAGGGTTCACTATCTTCTCTAAGATCCTTTTAATTTCATGGCTTAAGATCTTTACTTATTTATGGATGGCAAGTAGTTGCAATTTTATGTGTTACTCCATATTTTAAAAGTAAAGCTATAAAGTATTTATTGCAAAAATAAGAGCCTTCATCACTTATAATTACCCAAGGACCATTATATTTTGCAAGTATGTTCTTCTTTAAAATGTTCATTACCACCTTTGAATAATTGGAAGTTAAGGATATAACTTTAATCCATCTAAAATCATAGTCAATAACAAAAAATATATATTGGTTGTTGCATGACTAAATAAAGGAACTAATTAAGTTTATGTCCCAAACATCAAAGATCTCCACTTTAAGTTAGTTGTTAAGTGGAATTTCATGTTTGCTCTAAATGTTGCCAACCCTTTGGCATTTATCACATTTTTTAACAAAGGGGTGTGCACCCTTGAAAATAATTGTCAATAAAAGCCACCATATAAAACCTTTTTAGTTATTGTCTCCCCTAAAATGGCCTTCATAATCTGATGCATGATAGTGCTTTAAGAGGCTTTCTATCTACTTTTTAGAGACACATCTTCTTAATATTCTATTAGCACATTACTTAAACTAAAATGGTTCATCCTAAATAAAGAAGTTGACATCATTTAAGAACCTTTTCTTTCATTGAGATGACAAATTCAATAGAAAAAGGTCACTCATAATGAAAATCATATAATTTACATACCATAGTGGTAAAGATTAGTTAAGGAAAAATGATTGATCATTAAGGAAGGACTTATCAATAAGTAAAGCCTTTTTTAATGCTATCACATTCCAACTTTTATAAACGGTGTACCACTTTGTTTTTTGACTCCTTTCCATCTTTGATCTCTAAGTCAAACTCTCAAAGAAGGAGAATCTACTTATAATTTTTGGCTTCACATCCTTTTTTAGAGATTAAGTATTTACTGGTCGAATCATTGACATAGATTACTACTTTGGTTCCAATAAGGTATGATCAAAACTTGTCAAATGCAAACATTATTGTAAGCAATTCATTCTTGATTATAGCATAATTTAGTTAAGTGTCATTTAAAATTCTTCTTGCATGGTAGATAATATGGCATACCTTCCCCTTTCTTTGACCTAAAATAGCTCCAACTATATAGTCACTTGCATTACACATTAATTCAAAGAGAAAGTCCCATTCAAATACAACAATAATAAGAGTCAAGACCAACTTTTCCTTAAGAATTTGAAATGCTACCAAGAATTCTTCATTGAAATCAAATGCACATCTCTCTCAAGTAAGTTGCATATTAGCTTTGACATTATGGAGAAATCCTAGATAAATCTTCTATAAAACCCAATATGCTTAAGAAAGTTGCTCACTCCTTTCAAAAGAGTAAGTGGTGTTAACTTCTCATTATTTCCATTTTGGTTTGATTAATTTCTCTACCTTAGGAAAGATATTTTATGGCTAAGGACTACATCCTATGGTATTATAAAATGACACTTTTCCTAGTAACGAATAGGTTGAATTCTTCGTATCTTTTTAGTATAAGAGCTAAGTTGTCCAAATATATGATGAATGGGTCTTTAAATATTGAGAAATCATCCATTAACACTTCTATAAATCTCTTTGCCATGTTTAAAATGATGCACATCATGCAATTTCAAAATGTAACAAATGCATTACGTAAGTGGAAAAACATTCTCCTAAATGCAAATGTCCTATAAAGACAAGTGAATGTGAATCTTTAAACATTGAGAAATCATTCGTGAACACCTTTATAAATCTCTCTACTATATCTAAAAAGATGAGCATCATGCAATGATAGAATGTAATAGGTGAATTGCATAAGCTAAAGGTCATTCTCCTAAATGCAAATATACCATAAAGGCAAATGAATGTAGTTTTCTCTTGATCTTTTAGGGTGATGACAATCTAATTGTATCTAAGGGAGTCATTAAAAAAGCACCAATACTTATACTTCACTAATCAATCTAAAATTTAGTCTATAAAAGGGAAGGGGATGTAGCTTTTTTCATTTTTCACCACAATCATACTACCCTTGTTTGGCATAAAGTACACTAAAGTTATCCATGCACTATCAAATATAGGATAAATAATACTATTGTTAAGTCATTTACTTATTTCCTTCTTCACCTTCTCTTTAATTATTAGATTGAGTCTTTTTTGTGCCTTAATTGTAGGCTTGAAGTCATCTTCCAATAGGACTTTATGCATACAAACTAAAGGACTAATGCCTTAAATATTAGTTATAGAATAATTTAATGCTTTCTTCTACTCTCTTAACACTCTTGATAATTTATTTTCATGTTCATCATTAAATGAAGAGGAGATTATCACCATTAAAATTGATAATTCTCCTAAAAAAGTGTACCAAAGGTGATTAGATAGTGGCTTGAGTTATAAAATTTGTGGCTTCTCTATGGATGGCTTGATTATGTCCTAATTTGATCATGAGTACAATAGCTCAAGCCTTGCTCTTAGACTATATAATCTCAAAAGTACATTTAATGAGATGGCATATTTAACTATCTCTAAATCATTTACAATGGATACATGCATATAGACTATTTCTAAAGGATTTATTGGTTGATCATTCAAAGAAAAAATTTTCATAACCTTGTCCATCATATTAATTCTAAAATAATCATTGACCTCACTAGTGAATTTTATAACGTTGACCATATTGAACTTGAGCTCTTAATCTTACATTTGCTTTATGGGTTTAGCTTTTTTCACATTAATTAAAGTTCACCTAATAGTTAAAAATGACCTCTTAAGAATGATGGGATTTTCATTATCCTCCTCCATGTTCAAGTCAATAAATTCTATAAGTAAAATCAAGTTCTCAACCTTTACAACATCTTTAATTACTCCCTTTAATATTTCCAATAATAGTCTACTAATTGTAGAGTCATAAAAGTAGTCTTTGCTTCTCCTAAGTCAAGCCTTATTGTTAGAAAATTCAAACCTTATGGATGTATTATAAAAACTTGTTGGTGAATGTGAATGAATTCTTTATATGTTAATGATAAGCTACATTTTGCAGATGAATTAACCCAAAATAAAAAATACAAATGGATTTCTAATTTGAATGTTTTTTCAATTAAAGTGCACAACTAATATAAGGCCTATATATAAACTTCTTACACTTGAAAGGGATAAAAGAAAAAATAAATAACAACCCATTTTGAAGACTATTTAAGATCACATTAAAAAATGTGCTTTTTATCATTAAAAAATTATGAAAACCATATATTTGGTGTCATTAAGTTTGTTGTTCCTACAACCTTGTATAGGTTGTAATTGTTGTTTACTAGGTTTAAGTGTGCAAGAAAGTAAAGCCACATGGAAGGACAAGAAAGTACATCCGCTGCATAAGGGCAAGAACGTAAATCCACCATGTAAGCCCTATTAGGATTTCATGGAAGAGAGTATATAAAGACCATGGAAGACAAAACTAGGGTAAGGCCAATACAATTGAATACACGACAAAACACAAGAGGGTGAACGACATAATTGAATACTCGGCAAAACACAAATAACCGTTCAACCAAGACAAGTCGGCAATTGAGCAAAACGAACAGTAAACCTAGACAACTAGCTGACCAAAGAGAGAAAACGTAAGGAAGGAGACGGCTAAACAAAAAGACGTCCAAAGCAAACCACTCGACAAACACAAGGGAGCAAACGGCAAACCACCACCTGCAAAGGAAAAGACACAGCTAGACAACAACCAAAGGTGAATGGCAAATCACAAATCAAAAGGTGTTGGACGGTAAAACACAAAGGGTGACCAGCCAAAGAGAGAAAACAAGGGAGGAACGGCTGGACGACAAAACACAAAGGGTGACTGGCCAAAGAGAGAAAACAAGGGAGGAATGGCTGGACAGTAAGAGCTGAACGGCAAAACACAAAGGGACAGCCAAAGGGAGATAGCCGACCAACCAAAGGTGAACGTCCAAACCAATCTACACGGCCAAAGGTGAATGTCCAAACCAACCTACACGGCCAAACAAGGTAAACATCTAAACCAATCTACACGGCCAAACACAACCAACAGCAAAGGGGTGGACGACCAAGCAAGGTTGGATGGCAAGGGAGAACACACGGCAAAGAGGTGTGATGGCTAGAGAAAACCGTGTGACTCACGTAAGAGAGAAGACAGCACACCGTTTGTAAGGGAAGAAAGGAGAAACTGTGAAAGAGGAGACCATCGAAAGAGCAAACCAAAATGTCCGGAGGTGTAAAACGGACAAGTGCAAACTATAAACGATGGTAAGGCATGTGACCAGCAAGGTGTGCAAACCAGAAACGTACGTGAGACGTGAAACGTCAAATCAGAAGCGTGCGTGAGGTGCGTGACCAGCAAAGGGTGCAAACCAGAAACATGTGTGAGACGTGTAACGCCAAACAAGAAACATGAGGCAGGCCATCAGACATGGAACGATAAACAAGAAACGTGAGGTGAGCCGTGAGACAAGGAGACGAGTGAGACTGTGAGATAGTGAAAGCAGGAGCTATATGCAACAATCTAGAGAAGAATTCGGCGAAGCATCAGAAAAAACTCAATGTATTTCCAGATTTCTTCAAGAGAAGTTAGAGAGCGTTGTGGTGAACTTCTAAGCGGCAGTGAAGCAGCCATTCAATTCAACAGAGGCAAGACAAGCTAGAAGAGGGGTAGACACAGTAAGTGACACTCATTGTATTGTACTTGCTTAGTAATTGCAATAGTGAAAGGAGTAGAGGATCAAGGCATCCATTGTAACTGGAATTCTCAAGCATAGTGGATAGTCTTGGTAAGGGAGAGTCCCTACCACTGTGGATGTATGTCACGTTGATAGAACCACGTAAATCTCATGTATCCTTAATTTGCTTTACGTTCTGTGTTTTGAATTAAGTTGTGAACATAGCTAAAGTATCAGCCAACCCATAACCTAAAAGAAGACCTAAACAAGAACATCAGAATTGTCTATTAGGCAAGGTGTCTGAAAGGTGACTTTGGGGACTATTGTGATTAGTAGGTAGCAATAGATCTACCTTAGTCGAATCTGAGAAAGAGTTTGCTTTTAAGAAAAGGTTGAAGTTGTTCACATATTTGTGAATTGTGGTGATACTGATTCACCCCATTTCTCAGTATCACAAACTAGTAGATCCTAGGATAAAGTCGGGAACTTCAATTGGTATCAAAGCACAGGTTCACCAGTTTGAAGCTTAACAGCTTGGTGTACTAGTTTGAAGGGATCTAGAAGTTTGACTTATTCAGCATGCTGAGAAATGGAAGCCGGTTCCAACACTAGCACTACTTACAGCAAGAAGGTTCCAATTTTCAATGGAACCAACTACCTTATGTGGAGAGCAAGAATGCAAGTGGAATTTGCAACCATGGTTATAAACATGGTGAAATGCATACATGAGGGTTTTATGGCTCCGAAAGAAGGTAAAGACCTAACCCTAGAGGAGTTAAGGCAATTTGAGATAAATGGGAAGGCCTCAAATGCCATCATTTCAGCATTGATAGATGTTGAGTATGCTAAAGTTATGGATTGCAAATCTGCCAAGGAGATATGGGACAAATTGCAGAAAGTCTATAAAGGTGATGGCAGAATAAAGGAGGCTAAGCTTCAAGTAAATCTCTCATAATGCAAAAGAATGAGACAGTTCAAGAGTTCTTCACTAGGGTTATTAACGCTGTAAACGACCTGAGAAGTCATGGGAAGAACAAGAAGGACTCATCGATTGTGAAGAAAATTCTGAGAATTCTACCTGAGAGGTTTGCCTCAAAGGTAGCAACCATAGAGGAAAGTAGAGATCTCAATTCTATGTCTCTGCATGATCTTTAGTGCAATCTCATTGCATATGAGATGAGGATAAATTCAGTTGAAAGCTCTGCAATAATGAAGGTATCAAAGGAGGCAGCTTTCAAAGCTATGAAACACTTGAAGATAAAAGAAGAGGAAGAATCATCTAGTGATGATGATGATGATGAGGAGGAAGAAAGTGAAGGTGAAGTATTGGCTTACTTCACAAGGAAATTCAAAAGGGGGTCTAAGAAGAGAAAAGGACAGTTGTCCTTGAGATGTTATCATTGTGGGCAGACTGGACACTTTGCTTCTCAGTGCAAAGTGAAACTTGATGATGAAGATGAGGATGGTGATGATGAGCAGAATTCAAGATGGAGAAGATCATCATTTAAATCAAAAAAGTCCAGTAAGAAGACTGCCAACCCACAGAAGAAGAAGAGAAACTCATTCAAGAGTTATGTGAGTCAGATAAAAGAAGCTGATGAGGAGGAAGATGAAGAATTATTAGATGAGTAGGCCTTTATGGCATTAGCTCAAGGTGGTAGTTCAATCTCTGAAGAGAAAGAGGAGGTTGATAAAGAAGAACCAGATCTTGAAGCTAAGTTGGAAGCAGCTTTAAAGGAGATAATTAGAAGGGGCAGAATCATAAAAAGGTTAGAGGCTCACATAAAACAAGTTGAAGCAAAGTCTAAGGAAGCTGAAAGTCAAAAGGATGAAATAAGGGCTGAACATATTGATTTGAAGAGAAGATTTGAAGAACATATCAAAATATGTGAAGGCCTTACAGTAGAGCTTGGCTCAAGGGCTTCAAAAATTGAAAAAATGGGGAAAGAGTTGCATAGACTTCAGTGACAACTCAAAAGTAGCAAAGAGAACTTGCAAAAGCTTGAAATTATAGGAGAAACAAATTCTACAAAAGGAGAGAAGAATGTAGAGAAAGTGCAGCAATTTGAGGCTATATTGGCTAAAGAAAATAAGAATGTGCCATAGAAGTTGAAAGAGAAGGTTGTGACTTAGAAGAAGATAGCTGAGAATAAAGAAGATCTGAAGAAGCAACCTAGGGTGGCAAACAAGAAGGAAGAAAAGAAAGTCAGCCAGTAGAGGACCACGGCTGAACAGAAGAAGGAGAAGAAGGTGACTGAAATGAAAGTCACACAAACAAAGAAGCCACCTACTGTGCCTATACAGCAAGTGATGAACAGAAGATGACAAGCTGTGATCAGACCCAAGAAGAGGCAGGTTCAAGGTCATTGCCTTTATTGTGGAGTTTGGGGTCGTAAGGTGAGTAACTGCTAGTGGAGAAGGCCAGTATATGTCTCCAACTTGAGAAGATACGACGCTGCATACAGGGGGAGACAATACAAAACTCAAAAGAGAACACTTGTCGTGAGTTCTTACACATACTGTAAAAGGCAAAGACACACTTACAAGGATTGTTGGTGGAAGCCCAAACCAGTAGCTTCAAAGAACTAGTTTGCTATATTGGCAGACTTGGAACAATGTGAAAGGTGTGGGTAGGATGGCCATAATGCCAAGAGATGCATGACACTTCTCCCTGAGCAAGAGAAGGCACTCAATGGCACAGTGAAAACAAGTGGTGCAGTCAAAGCTGAGAAAAAGGAGAAAGTTATCTTCAAGCCAGTTCAAAAGAATGAATATAAAGCAAAAAGGGAGGTGGCTAATATAGCTGAAATTGCACTAAAGGCTGACTACAAGGATAAGCAGTGGATCCTTGACAGTGAATACACTTCACACATGATGGGAGACAAGAGTCAATTGTCAAGAGAAGGCAGAGTCAAGTTTGGCAATGATGATTCACTCAACATCAATGGTCAGGGGTCAGTGAATATTGGAAAAGGAAAGCTGAAAGATGTTCTGCACGTTGAAGGTCTCAGATATAATCTAGCAACTGTCAGCCAACTATGCAATGACGAACACAAAGTGATATTCACAAAAACGGGTTGCCAAGTAAAGAGTAAAGAAGGCAATACTATTGCAGCCGGGAAGAGAACAGCTGGAAATTTATATGTGATTGATGGGGACAAGACAAGCAGCTATTTACTCACCAAAAAAGAAGAAAATCAACTTTGGCATAGGAGGCTGGGACACTTATCACAGAAGAATATGAGGAAGCTGACCACTACTCATAAAATCAAAGACATTTCTGACCTCAGGAGAGAGAGAGAGTATGTTTGCTCAGCATGCTCTAAAGGAAAACATGCCAGAAAGCAGTATAAGACCAAAGAGTTCAGTTCTGAAACAGTGCTTGACATTGTGCATACTGATTTGTATGGACCGATGAGAACAAAAGGGTTGAATGGTGAGAGGTACTTCATCTTGTTTGTTGATGATTATTCGAGAAGGACCTGCATCATGCACCTCAAACATAAGTCAGAAGTTCTGAATTGCTTCAAGAGATACAGAAGATTGGCTGAAAATGAGAATTAAAGGAAGATCAAAGTATTGAGGTTAGATCAAGACACTAAATTTACAAATAAAGCTTTTGAAGATTACCTTGAGAAGCATGGAATTCGTCACCAAATGGCAGCAACAAGAACACCTTAATAGAATGGGGTGGTGAGAGAAAAAATAAAGCTATGGTTGAAATGGCGAGAACTTTACTGCTAGAATCCAAACTTTACACAAGATTTTGGACAAAAGCAACATTTACAGCCGTGCATCTACTAAACACAGTATTACTAAGGCCCAATACTGATAAAAGTCCATATAAGCTTTGGAGTGAGAAAAAGACAATAGCCAAGTATCTCAGAATCTTTGGCAGCCCATGTTTTGTGAAGAACAAGGAGCAAAACTTGGGAAAATTCAATGCTAGGTCTGATGAAGGCATCTTTGTGGGATACTCAGCAAAGACAAAAGGTTACAGAGTTTTCCTGCATAAGCTGGGAAAAGGGATTACGTCCAGTGATGTGAGAATAGATAAGAACTGGAAAATAATGTAGAATGGAAAAGCTGAGGATAATGAAGAAGATGACTTCAATATAGATGAAGAATCAGACCAACCTGAAGAAAAGGAACAAGAAGTAAGTTCAGACTCAAAGAAGAGTGAGTCTGAAGATGAAGAAAGAGATCTCTTACACCTAAAATTGTGCAAGAAAGAAAGTCAAAGAAAACGTGGACCAATGCTCATCAAGAAAATCAGATCATAGGTGACCCATTAGCAGGAGTTACAACAAGAAAAAGAATTATGGGAGCTACTGCTTTACTCTCATAGGTTGAACCTAAATCTGTTGAAGAGGCTACACAAGATCTAACTAAATCTCTATCCACAGAGCTGTTTGAAAAGCACAGATTGAGTCTATTTGTGCAAATGCCTCCTCAAGCCTAAAGTTTAGGTGAATCCTCCATCTCCACTTTGCGATTGTTTTAGATTTGTAATTGGTTGGCAAAAGGGGAGAGAAGCAACAGTGCAGGGGAAGCTGTTAAGAAAGGGGGAGTGCATATTTAGGGGGAGTTGAAATTGCTGCATAATGGCTTTTGTTGTGAGTGTTGCCAACAATTACAAAGGGGGAGATTGTTGTTCCCACAGCCTTGTATGGGTTGTAATTGTTGTCAACTAGGTTTAAGTGTTCAAGAAAGTAAAGCCACATGGAAGGGCAAGAAAGTAAAGCCATATGGAAGGGCAAGAAAGTAAATCCGCTGCGTAAGAGCAAGAACATAAATCCGCCGCGTAAGGGCAAGAACATAAATCCGCTATGTAAGCCCTGTTGGGGTTTCATGGAAAAGAGTATATAAAGATCTTGGAAGAAAAAACTAAGGTAAGGCCAACACAATTGAATACACGGCAAAACACAAGAGAGTAAATGGCATAATTGAATACTCGGCAAAACACAAACAACCGTTCAACCAAGACAAGTCGGCAATTGAGCAAAATGGACAGCAAACCTAGACAACCAGCCGACCAAAGAGAGAAAAACATGAGGAAGGAGATGGCCAAACAAAAAGACGTCCATAGCAAACCAATCAGCAAACACAAGGGAGCAAACGACAAACCACCACCTGCAAAGGAGAAGACACGGCTGGACAGCAACCAAAGGTGAATGGCAAATACAAATCAGAAGGTGCTGGACAGCAAAACACAAAGGGTGACCGGCCAAAGAGAGAAAACAAGGGAGGAATAGCTGGACAGCGAGAGCTGGACAACAAAACACAAAGGGACAGCCAAAGGGAGACAACCGGCCAACCAAAGGTGAACGTCCAAACCAATCTACACGACCAAAGGTGAACGTCCAAACCAACCTACACGGCTAAACAAGGTAAACGTCTAAACCAATCTACACAGCCAAACACAACCAATGGTAAAGGGGTGGATGACCAAGCAAGGAGGAGAACAGCCAAAGCAAGGCTGGACGACAAGGGAGAACACATCGCAAAGAGGTGTGACGGCTGGAGAAAACCGTGTGACTCACGTAAGAGAGAAGACAGCACACCATCTGTAAGGGAAGAGAGGAGAAACCGTGAAAGAGGAGACCACCGGGAGAGCAAACCAAGCTGTCCGAAGGTGTAAAACGAACAAGTGCAAACCAGAAATGGTGGTAAGGCGTGTGACCAGCAAGGCGTGCAAACCAGAAACGTACATGAGACGCCAAATCAGAAGCGTGCATGAGGTGCGTGACCAGCAAAGGGTGCAAACCAGAAACGTGCGTGAGACGTGTAACTCCAAACCAAAAACATGAGTTAGGCCGTGAGACGTGGAATGACAAACCAAAAACGTGAGGCGAGCCGTGAGACAAGGAGACAAGTGAGACCGTGAAACGATGGAAGCAGGAGTTGTGTGAGACAACCTAGAGAATAATTCAGCGAAGTATCAGAAAGGACTCAACGTATTTCCAGATTTCTTCGAGAGAGGTTAGAAAGCATTGTGGTGAACTTTTAAGTGGCAGTGAAGCAGCCATTCAATTCAACAAAGGCAGGACAAGTTAGAAAAAGGGTAGACACAGTAAGTGACATTCTTTGTATTGTACTTGCTTAGTAATTGCAATAGTGAAAGGAGTAGAGGATTAAGGCATCCATTGTAACTGAAATTCTCAAGTATAATGGATAGTTTCAGTAAGGGAGAGTCCCTACCACCGTGGATGTACGTCACGTTAATGGAACCATGTAAATCTCGTGTGTCCTTAATTTGCTTTACGTTCTGTGTTTTGAATTGAGTTGTGAACGCAGTTAAAGTATCAACCAACCTATAACCTAAAAGAAGACCTAAACAAGAACATCCAAATTGTCTATTAGGCAAGGTGTCTAAAAGGTGACTTTGGAGACTATTATGATTAGTAGGTAGCAATAGATCTACCTTAGTTGAATCTAAGAAAGAGTTCGCTTTTAGGAAGAGGTTGAAGTTGTTCACATATCTGCGAATTGTGGTGATACTGATTCACCCCCCCACTCAGTATCACAAACTAGTAGATCCTAGGGTGAAGTCGGAAACTTCAAAGTTTATACCTTAAAGCTATTAATGAGCATTGCAACTTTAGCCAAGTTTACAAACAAGTTTAAATCATATGGAAAAATTTTTAAACCAAGACCTTATATGGTTTTGAAATCCTAGAATTCTATTTTCAAATAGAATTGGGCTTGCAAGATTTGGAACTCTAGGCAAAATATTATGGAATTTCCATAAAAATTATGCAAGTTGGCAAAGAGACTTAGTGCAAATAATGTCTCTTGCAACAACTACCTAGACGAGTATACTTTGTAATTGAATATCAACTTTTACATATAGACTCCTTATCTTTTCTATTATTTAGTGTAAGCAGTAATGCATGAAAATTCAAATCAAAAGCAAGATATGGTAATTCTTTTGAAGGTGTGCAAGCTATTTGATAATAATTCAACAACCATTTCTTTACATTTATTTGAATGGGCTATATTTATTCAAAATTTGTTAGATTTAGTTGTTGAAAAGCTATAATAGTTTATTATACTATAATAAAAAGAATTCATTTTTTTTAACTTTATAGAAAACAATAAAAGCTATTTTATAAGAAGGTGGTAAGAAAATCAATGCAAGTGTAGTTAAATGTGCAAGTGACTAAATTCAAGGCCATCTAAGACAATAGCTCTAACTTGTTCTAGTATGCTTGTAAGCTATTTGTTGAATTATCCTGATTTTTAGGATCTGATTATTAGGAATATTCATTCCTGATTTTGTGGATCCTAATTATTAGGAAATAGCTGTAAATAATTAATTAGGAAATGATTTCTTAGTATCCCTTGATTTGTGGGATTATAGTAGTATTTTATAGATATATTTTTCCTAATTAGTATTTGTGTAAGTCCTATAAATAGCTTTGTAATCTTGGTACAAGAATAAGAAGAAAAAGATCACAATTCTTTTCTCTAAATTCTACATGGTATCAGAGCTATAGGCTTATTTTTCTGGGCTAGGATTGTAGTGCATCCTTCATTGATGCGATAATCTTCCAATCACAGCCTTCATTGCTGGGTTTGTCTTTATTCTTAATAGTACATCCTTCATTGATGCGATAATCTTCCAATCACAGCCTTCATTGCTGGGTTTGTCTTTATTCTTAATAGTGCATCCTTCATTGATGTGATAATCTTTCAATCACAGCCTTCATTGCTGGGTTTGTTTTTGTCCTTAATTATCTGATCGCAACTGTCATTATTGTGATCTCTTTAGCAATATTTTTTCTCTCTTCACTTTTAAACTTGTCCCAATTTTTTGTCCTTCCTTTCAAAGTACGTTCTTTGTACCTGGAATTATGATGTCTATGACAAAAGTAATTGGAGATACTTCGGGTCAAAATGAGAACCCCAACAATGGGAAACCAACAACCTTAAGTCGAGAGTGGGGAAACAAAGGAGGACAATCAAGGCCCCAAGCTAATCTAATTGAACACACCAGCCAACAAATCAATCACAATGAAGGACAGGTGAAAGAATCCTTCAGCGGTGAAGAAATAGAAAAAATTAAAGGGCTTTTAGGGTCTCTGGATAAACCCTCTGACGTGTGGTCCTTAGCACTCTCAGGTAAGTCTCCATTCTCTTTTAGTCTAAATGCCTCAAAAAAACTTTCAAGTGAAGTTTGGATAATAGACTCAGGTGCCACTGATCACATGACTCATACTACACATTTTTTCATTACCTATACTCCATGTCCAAGCAATAGGAAAATAGTGGTGGCAGATGGTTCTATGGCTACTGTTGCAGGGGTTGGTGATATCTATATTACACCTATTCTCATTTTAAAAGATGTTCTCCATGTGCCAAAACTATCAGCCAACCTAATTTCCATAAAAAGGCTCACCAATGACCTCAAATGTTATGCAATGTTTTACCCTACCTACTGTATTTTTCAGGAACAAGATTCAGAGAGGAAGATTGGACTTGCTAAGGAAAGGAATGGGCTGTACTACCTTGAGACGCCAAGGATTTCAAAGAAAGTCATGAACAATTCACCCTTATCATTTCTTAGTGCTTCAAATAAAGATGTCATTTGGCTTTATCATTTTCATTTTGGTCATCCATCTTTTCGTGTCTTAAATGTCATGTTTCCTTCTTTGTTTAAAGGATTAGATATGAGTCAATTCCATTGTGATACTTGTGAATTTGCTAAGCACACTCGTGTATCTTTTCCTATAAACAATAAAAGAAGTTCTCACCCTTTTGATTTGATTCACAGTGATATTTGGGGACCCTCCACAATTCCAAATATCTCAGGAGCTCGATGGTTCGTTTCTCTAATCGATGATTGCACTAGGGTCACATGGATATTTTTACTTAAACACAAATCTGATGTAAGTAGTATTATTCCTAATTTTAATTCTATGATTCAAAATCAATTTGGGGTTAAAATTAAGAACTTTAGATCAGATAATGCTAGAGATTACTTTAATCAGATCTTGTCAACCTACTTCCAAAAGGAAGGGATCATCCATGAGTCATCTTGTGTAAACACCCTACAACAAAATGGGGTGGCCGAAAGAAAAAATGGTCATTTGCTCAACACTACTCGAGCATTGTTGTTTCATGGAAATGTCCCTAAGTCTTATTGGGGAGAAGCTGTCCTTACATCTACATATATGATTAATAGATTGCCATCAAGAGTATTAGATTTCAAAACTCCTATGACAGTTCTTTCTAACTTTTATCCCCATTTTAGGACAACAAATAATCTTATACCTAGAATCTTCGGTTGCACCTCATTTGTACATGTTCATAATCAGCAAAGGGGAAAACTAGATCCTAGAGCAATCAAGTGTGTCTTTCTTGGTTACTCCTCTACACAAAAGGGATATAAATGTTATCATCCTCCTTCTCGAAAGACCTATATATCAGTTGATGTCACATTTGTAGAAAATAAACCTTACTTTCCACAATCTTATCTTCAAGGGGAGAAGTCATTAGTTGATGACCTTAATCTTGACTTACCTCCTAATAATCTTCCAATCCAAATTCCCACTTGTGATCAACCAATCCCTGATCAATCAACTCCTGACCAATTAACCTCTAACTCTGATCAACAGGCCCCTCATGAATCAGTTCGTGCCACTTCAATCCTAGACTCACCCTCTATAATTAAGCCTATTCCGGAACAAGAATCCACTTCCATATCTCCCCATATTCATGACTCTATGAGATTTTCTCAGGTATACTCAAGAAATACAACAATTCCAAACCAAACACAAGTTCAAGATTTCCATCCGGGTTTTGCAAATGAATTTTCGGTAAGTTCCAACTCTCCTTCGCATAAACAATCAATTGACATGCCAGAAAATGACTTGCATCTTCCCATTGCTGTTAGAAAAGGTACTAGAGAGTGCATAAAGCGACCCCTATATCCACTATCTCATTATGTGTCACTTGACCACCTATCACCATCTCATAAAAATTTCATTGTGAGTCTAAACACCTTTTCTATTCCAAGTACTTTATCTGAGGCATTGTCTAAAGAAGAATGGAGGAATGCAATGAGAGAAGAAATGGATGCACTAGAAAAAAACCAGACTTGGGAGATTGTTGAAAAACCTAAGGGAAAGAATCTTGTGGGCTGCAAATGGGTTTTTACCTTGAAATATAAAGCTGATGGTTCTCTTGAAAGATATAAAGCGCGATTGGTGGCAAAGGGTTATACTCAGACTTATGGAGTAGATTATCAGGAGACATTTGCTCCGGTGGCAAAGATGAACACAGTGAGGATTTTACTCTCTTTGGCAGCTCATTTTAATTGGCAACTTCAACAATATGATGTGAAGAATGCATTCTTACATGGAGACCTAGAAGAGGAGATTTACATGAGTATTCCACCGGGATTTGAAGGAGAAAAGACAACAAGTAAAGCATGTAGATTACGAAAAGCACTATATGGGCTCAAGCAATCACCTAGAGTCTGGTTTGGGAGATTTTCTAGAGTTATGAAAGCTTCAGGCTACAAACAAAGCCAAGGTGATCATACCCTTTTCATTAAGCATTCGACAAAAGGGAAGGTGACAACACTTTTAGTGTACGTTGATGATATTATAGTCACAGGTAACGATGATGAGGAGAAACAACAGTTAAAGCAGTGTTTGATTAAAGAGTTTGAAATAAAAGAGCTAGGAAGACTCAAATACTTTCTTGGCATTGAAGTTTCCTACTCTAAACAAGGAATTTTTGTCTCACAACAGAAGTATGTGATTGATCTCTTGAGGGAAACTGGAAAACTTGGTTGTAAACCAGTAGCCACACCTATTGAGCCTAATAAAAAGCTTGGGGATGCAAAGGAAGAACCTACTGTAGATCGAGAAATGTATCAAAAATTGGTCGGGAAACTCATCTATTTGGCTCATACTAGGCCTGATATTGCCTATTCAGTAAGTGTGATTAGTCAATTTATGCATGACCCAAGAGAATCACACTTACAAGCTGTCAATCGAGTGCTACATTATTTAAAAGGAAGTCCTGGAAAAGGAGTCCTATTCAGGAGAAATCAAGAATTGGTGTTGCAAGCTTATACTGATGCTGATTATGCAGGATCCATGGTGGATAGAAGGTCAACATCTGGTTATTGCACTTTTCTTAGCGGAAATTTAGTAACTTGGCAGAGTAAAAAACAGAATGTAGTTGCAAGATCAAGTGCTGAATCAGAATTTCGAGCAATGGCCCAAGGAATATGTGAGCTATTATGGCTTAAAATCATCCTAGAAGATTTGAAAATCAAGTGGAAGGGTCCTATGAAGCTGTATTGTGACAATAAATCAGCAATTGATGTTGCTCATAATCCCGTACAACATGATAGGACGAAACATATTGAAATTGACAGGCATTTCATCAAAGAAAAGGTAGAAGAGGGGTTAATCTGCATGTCCTACATACCTTCTAGAGATCAATTAGCTGATGTGCTAACCAAAGGACTTAATGGCGGGATCTTTCATGAAATAATCTCCAAGCTGGGAATGGAAGACATCTATTCCTCAGCTTGAGGGGGAGTGTTGAATTATCCTGATTTTTAGGATCTGATTATTAGGAATATTCATTCCTGATTTTGTGGATCCTAATTATTAGGAAATAGCTGTAAATAATTAATTAGGAAATGATTTCTTAGTATCCCTTGATTTGTGGGATTATAGTAGTATTTTATAGATATATTTTTCCTAATTAGTATTTGTGTAAGTCCTATAAATAGCTTTGTAATCTTGGTACAAGAATAAGAAGAAAAAGATCACAATTCTTTTCTCTAAATTCTACACTATTTAAATATCATTTGGAGGCAATTTATATAAAAGAAGTATAATACAAGTATTGTGTAATATCTCTTTAAAAAAAAGGCTTCCTTGGAATTGCTCTTAAGTATACAAATTGTAAACTAGCTTGGAAGTTAATAGACTCTATTTCTTATTATGTCATATTATGATAATAGTTGTAAACACCTATGTGGAACTCTTAAAGACCACCTTGTAAGGAGTTAGGGTTAAACTCTAAGAAAGTAAACTTAAGTGAAAGGAAAAATTAGTGTTAGCAATTGTAACATATGTAACAACCAATTAGAAGGTAGACACAAGGGTATTTTGTGGAGACTTCTTGTACTTTGTACTATGGTGATTGGTACACCCAATGGCACCCCTCTAAAGGAACTTTTTTAAAATCTCCAAGAAAGAGATTGTCAAGATGACTAAGGATATAACCAATTAGTGAACCTTGTAAAAATTGGTACTATACTTCTTCCTCAATATTGTTTTATTATTACTTTAAAATAAAACCTAGTTAATGTCAAGTTTATAAAAGATTTAATCTTTGCAAGAAGTTTTGAAGGATATCATTGGTAAAATCTATTCACCTTTTTCCCCCTCTAAACTTCATATAAGGAAGGAATACTCCTAAATATAGACAAGGGCATCAAATTAATGCTTGCTCCTAAATCACAAAGTGTTCTTTAAAAGAATTGATTACTTATTGTGGAAAGAACAATAAAGCTCCTTAGATCTTTCAATATGGGGGAAGCTTTTCCTAAAAGATACCATTACACTCCCTAATAAGTATAATTATTTCAAAGTCCTTTAAACATCTCTTTCATGATATAATCTCCTTCATAAATTTGACATTGCTTGACATTTGTTCTAATGCCTTATTGAATGTGATATTGAGGGTGCAACTTCTTAAAGACATCTAAGAATTTAGAGAATTGCTAGTTTAGTTTATTCTTTTGGAGCCATTGTATGAATGGAGGTGGCTAATTATAAGGCTCATAATGGTTGATATAGTTCAATTTAGGTGGCAAGTTTCAAATTGAAGGTGCAGAAAAACCCTTTATTGTTGCCCTTTTTTTTTTCTTAGTCTTTCTTATAAAAACCCATTAATAAAGATATAAAAGTCTTATAATTTGTTATTTCCTCGTCAATTTTTATTGTGATGGCTTTATAATGTTTTCTCCCTTCTTCCTTAGTATTCTTTTTGGTATTGCTTGAGAAAGAACCTTATGGCCTATTATTCATAAAATTTTCCAACTGACTAAACTATACCACCAAGTTTCTAATTAAAGCTACTTGAGAAGGATAGTGTCATTCTAAGCCATATACTATGCAAAAATCTTTTCCAATGTTAGCTTTTTTTCTTAAGGTTAAATAGGCTAAACAAATCCAAGGGTACTCAATGCCAATTTTATAACTAATGGTTGTTGACTTATGTTGTTACCTATGAAAAATTTAAATGATTTTCCACCTTAGGTTGTAAAAGTTAAAGTGATGATTATGTTACTACATGTTATAATAAACAACATACCAAACAACTCACATGCCTTATACAACATTGAATTCCATTTGATCGAATTTCTTTGTTAAGGCTACCACATATACAATAAAGGCTAAAATAGCTTTAAGCTTATAAATGCCAATCATTCTTTTTTAAGGAGTCCTCTATAAATTCCACTTATAATTGTTCAAAATCATCTCCTTAAGTAAGTCATAAATTTCATCAATAATCATACTCATTAAAACTCCTTCAGCTACTACATTAATAATAGTTCTTGTAAAAATAATAAGTTTATCATAGAATGTGTGAACCTAAAGCCACTTAGGTTCATTATAGTTTGGACATCTTCAAAGTATATCTTTGTACCTTTCTTATACTTCATATAATGTCTTAGTGTCAAGTACAAATGATGTGATGTTTCTTATTTTTATAGTCTTTGCAGGTGAAAAGTATGTTGCGAGAAATTTTTATACTAAGCTTTCCCACGTGATGATAGATCCTAATGGTAATGAATTTAGTCAATTATTTGCCTTGTCTTTAAGTGAGAAAGGATACAACCTTGACTTGATTGCATCATTTAACACACCATTGTATTTTCTTTTTGAGGAAATATGCAATGTTATTTAGAAATAATACATAAATCATGTTAAATAAGTGGCTAAACATGATTTAAAGAAAACTCGTGCTATAGCATCAAATTTTGCACAAGTAAAGCTAGATTTGCTAAAGCATAAGCCACTCTATTAAAGTGTCTTTCAACATGTTGAACATTGAAGTTTAAGAAAGGAAAAGATAAAACACATATATCCTTCGTTAAAGCACTTAACAAAGTGCTAACTTGCAATAAGGATCAAATTGCTTGAACTACAAAGAGACAATCAAACGTTACATAAAGAGGTGATGTGGACAAATTGAAGCCTTTTTGCACCACCTCTTTGTTGTTCCCACAGCCTTGTATGGGTTGTAATTGTTGTCAACTAGGTTTAAGTGTGCAAGAAAGTAAAGCCTCATGGAAGGGAAAAATAGTAAATTCACTACGTAAAGGCAAGAACGTAAATCCACTGCGTAAGCCCTGTTAGGATTTCACGGAAGAGAATATATAAAGACCTTGGAAAATAAAACTAAGGTAAGGCCAACACAATTGAATACACGACAAAACACCAAACCCTACACAAAAGAACACGACCTGCAAAAGAAAAGAGCAGCCATCGTAAACAGTAGCTGTCGAGAAACAGTGTAGCCGTCAAGTGAACAGTGCAGCCGTTGAGTGAACAGTAGTTGTTGTGAACAGTAACCGTCGCCAGAAGAAGAAGATAAAACGGAAATTGGCCAAACAGGAGAAGGAGACAAAGAGGTGAACAGCCAAGTGGGTGAACGGAAAAGAGACGAAACAGCGAGTGGAAAAAATTGGGGGGCTGAACGAAGAGATACTGATGGCAACAAAGAAGAACAACCATCAAGAGAGAGAGAAAGAAGGAGACGCCGAAAGTAGGGGCTAAACGAAGAATAGCGAACAGAGGTCGAGATACAGCCAAATCAGAGCCATTGTCGGGCGAAGGAGAAAAGAGGACCAAAAAGGGGAGAAAACCAGACACCACCGATATGTTCAAAATACACCCAAATAAGATAGAGAAGCTGTCGTTGAAAGAACAGAGGCAGGTCGAAAAATTGAGCAAATCAGAGCAGATCGACAGGAAGGAGAGAGAAAAACCCAACTGCCAGACCAGAGGAGTCGACGGGAAGGAGAGAAAAAGAAACCCAACGGCCAGAACAGAGGAGTCAACGAGAAGGAGAGAAAGAAAACCGATTCGACCAACCAAGTGAGCCGATGGCAGAACAGAGGAAGAGAGAGAAAAGAAAGAGAAAAATAATACACGACCAGATCGGAGACTGTCGGCAAGAAGAAGAGTGACAACAGAATAAGGGGGCTGAACGGAGAACAAAGGTCTGAGAGAGAGAAAAGGAGCTGGACTGTAAGAGAGAGAAATCCGACAGTAAGAGAGAGAAATCCAGCGAGAAGAGAGAGAAATTCGACTGGACAGCAAGAGAGAGAGAAACGGACAAGCGAGCCGTGAGACAATAAGATCGTGAGACAAGGAGACGGGTGAGATGGTAAGACAGTGAAAGCAAGAATTGTGTGAGACAATATAGAGAAGGAATTCGGCAAAGCATTGAACTCAACATATTTTTAGACTTCTTCAAGAGAGGTTAGAGATCGTTGTGGTGAACTTTTAAGTGGCAGTGGAGCAGCCTTTCAATTCAATAGAGGCAAGACAAGTTAGGAGAAGGGTAGACACAGTAAGTGACACTCTTTGTATTGTACTTGCTTAGTAATTGCAATATTGAAAGGAGCAGAGAATTAAAGACATCAATTGTAACTTGTATTCACAAGTATAGTGGATAGTCTCGGTAGAAGGAGAGTCCCTACCACCGTGGATGTACGTCACGTTGACGAAACCACGTAAATCTCTTTTGTCTTTAATTTGCTTTACGTTATGTGTTTTGAATTGAGTTGTGAATGCAGCTAAAGTATTAGCCAACCCATAACCTAACGAAAACCTAAATAAGAACATTCGTATTATCTATTAGGCAAGGTGTCTAAAAGGTGACTTTGGGGACTATTGTGATTAGTAGGTAGCAATAGATCTACCTTAGTTGAGTATGAGAAAGAGTTCGCTTTTAAGAAGAGGTTGAAGTTATTCACTTACCTGCGAATTGCAAATTGTGGTGATACTGATTCACCCCTCCTCTCAGTATCACAAACTAGTAAATCCTAGGGAGAAGTCAGGAACTTCACTCTTTTATTCGAACATATCAATTCAAAAAGCATTAGAAAGGAACTTGGCAAAAGTGAAGATAGGGGAATCTTTATGGTTATACCATTATTCTTGTCGTTAGTAATACCATTCATATTACCCTTTATTATGCCATCACTGGAGGTAACCAATGACTATAAGAGCATATATAGAGGATTTTTGCAATTCTTGCTTAAGGCCATGATAAAGCATGCCATATTAATAACAACTTTGGGAGGACAATAATTGCCTTTCATAACCAGAAGGTTTCAAGCATGCCACTAAACAAATTGGCTCCACCACTTTTTTTGGACCTTTGTTTGACTTATTAGTAAACGATTCAATGAAACCCCTTTTCTTTATTTCCCACTTCCATAGACTTAAGAAGCTTAATAGCCATACCTTAGTAACCCATGGACATTAGAGATGGACATTAGAAATTGATTCATTGAGACATCTACATTTGGTACAAGTTTAGTATAGTTATACCTGTTTTTTTTTGCTAGACATTCATTGGACTATAAAAAACACTCATAAGCTTTCGATGCAAAGTGTTTAATTTTATTTAGGATTTCAAGAGATCATGGCTCCCTCTAGCCCCTTTGCCTATGAAGAAGTTAATGTGCCTAGTATGGATATAGCTCTTCATTTTGCCAAAGCATAACTACTCTTCACAAAATAAGTCCCCATCTTCTCCTAATGTCATATCAACTTTTCATCAAGCAGCACCATTATGTTTAAGTGTGTTACAAATCTCCAAACAAAAAAAGTAAGATAGAGATTCAAATTATCATTTGGAATACCAACAAATTGAACAATTGTCTAAGTTATTTGAATAATAATAGGTTTGATTTCACAATTATTAGCTTATATAGCTAGCCTTCTAATGTTAAAATGGATTTTATTTACCAAAGGAACAAAATAATCTCTTAAACTCTTTGCTCTTCATTCTTATTAAAATCAAACATTGTAGAAATTAAAGTTTCCTTCTTCTTGTATCTCATAATTAGAGAAATGACCTTTTCAATCTTAATATCAAGTGGTGGTAATTCAATACTTTCTTAACTCAATATATACAAGTCATAATTATACATAAAAAAATGAAAATTAAAAATTCAAATTAAAACTAATCACAATTGGTATATATATTAGTAAGAATAATGAATAATTCCTTTGCAACAATACCAAAAACTTATGAAAATTAAAGCACTCAAGAATACATGCAAGCATATATGGTCAAATAAGTGGTTCAATGAAAATTTTTTCAAATATCAATCCCATAAAGAATTGAATTAAACTTTCTAAGTACTAAAATTACAATGACCATATTTTTTTTTAGGAAAATCCAAGGTTGATAAATTTATCTAACTGTTGAAAATCAAGTTTCAAAGTGACAATCAATAATTAAAGACAACCAAGGGTATGTAATTTTACTTAGCAAATAATTTGATTAATTTTATTATCTTAAAATGTATCACAAAAACTTTTAATCAAATATACTAAAATATTTAACAACCTATTTTGATAAGTTGATAAACATACTCTATGAAATCAAAACATTATATTCCTATGTGAATTCATTTAAAAGAGGTCATTAAAAGTATACTTTCATTAGCAATTACACACCCTTCAAAGGTATATTCCTATTCAATATAATAACATGTCACTTTATTTCTTGGTCCTAAATTTAGGATATCCTTTCTAAAACTCATCTAAATCATATTCATTCATATTTTGATCAAGCAACTAAAACATTATGTGCAAAATAAAGCAAAGCATCAACAATGTGATTCATTTAATGAAAAATCAAAAATCAAAGCACATTTCATGCTAAGGATAAATTATAACCTTACAAAAAGAACTCAACTCCTATTTGACATTCTAAAATTCAAAATGTTAAGTATTAATGTGAATTACATTAGAAAAGGAAAAAAAAGAGTTAAGAATTAAGCTAAAGGCACCAAAATATGCTACCTAAAACATAAAGACTATATCCTCCATTTTTTTTTCAATCAAATCCTTCCTATGTATACTCTATGTGCAAGTTTAGAAAAATTATTAAAGAAGCTTCCTTTCTTTTTGTTGCACTTCATGACTCTTTTTTCCCTTTATGCTCCTTTTTTCAATTTCAATTTGGAAGGTGGATAATAAAACTTGTATAATTCTAGGGGATTTCCTAATATTTTTGCTAACTTAATTTCTCTCCATATAATTATTGTTGTTTCCACAGCCTTGTATGGGTTGTAATTGTTGTCAACTAGGTTTAAGTGTGCAAGAAGGTAATGCCACATGAAAGGGCAAGAAAGTAAAAGTAAAGCCATATGGAGGGGCAAGAACGTAAATCTGCCGTGTAAGTCCTATTAGGGTTTCATGGAAGAGAGTATATAAAGACTTTGGAAGATAAAATTAGGGTAAGGCCAACACAATTGAATACACAACAAAACACAAAAGTGTGTGGATGGCCAAATAGAGAAAACAAAAAAACACAACATATGGCCAAAGCACACCGACAGCAAGCGAACGGCAGAACAAGGGACGGCAAAATAGAAAAGAAGTGGTTGGCAAATTAAGCAAATTAGTGTAGCCGTAAATGGAAGAAGAAGAGAAAACAAAAATAGGCCAAATCTGAGCAGACTGGCGGAAGGAGAAACCAATAGCAACAAAGAAATCAACCGTAGAGAGAGAAAGAGAGAGAGAGAGAGAGAGAGAGAGAGAAAGGGGAGACAACCAGGCTGAACAAAGAACAAAGGTCGAGAGACGACCATAGAAAAGAGATACAGTGGGCAAAAATAGAGAAAAGAGGAGACAGCTGAAAGGGCTGGACGACTGGATGTCAAACCGGAAGAGCAAAACGGCAAAGTCCTATTCGGCAAATCAAGTGAGCTGACGGTAGAACAGGGGAAGGAGAGAAAATCCGACATGGCTAAAGAGGAGAGTGGACGGCAAAGGAACGACACACCACCGGCAAACCAACGGTCGGCAAAACACAAGAGAAAAAGAGAAAAATTAAGACAGCCATTGGAAGAGAGAGAAAAGAGGTATATGGCTAGAACAGAGGAGTCGATGGGAAGGAGAGAGAAAACACAACCAAATAAGGGAAAAGGAGAGAAAATCCGAGACGGCAAGAGAGGGTACATGGCAAAAAGAGAGGGAAACTGTCCAAAGAGGAGAGACATCCAAGCAAGGAGACAACCGGCTGAAAAAGAGAGAAATCCAGCTGGATAGTAAGAGAGAGAAATTCGGCTTGATAGCAAGAGAGAGAGAAACGGATAGGTAAGGTGTGAGGTGTGAGACCAGCGAAGAGGAAGAAAACTAGAACTGTGAGGTGAGAGCAAAAACCAGAAACGCATCACCCGTGGAAGAGAAGAAAACCAGAACGTGCGTCGGCATGAGACCAGAACGTGCAACGGCATGAGACTAGAATATGCATCGGCGTGAGACCAAAACGTGCAACAGCGTGAGACAAGGAGATGGGTGAGACCGTGAGACAGTGAAAGCAGGAGCTGTGTGAGACAACCTGGAGAAGGAATTCGGCGAAGCATTCAAAGAACTCAATGTATTTCTAGATTTCTTCAAGAAAGGTTAAAGAGCATTGCGGTGAACTTCTAAGCAGCAATGGAGCAACCTTTCAATTCAACAGAGGTAAGACAAGATAGAAGAAGGGTAGACACAACAAGTGACACTCTTTGTATTGTACTTGCTTAGTAATTGCAATAGTGAAAGGAGCAAAGGATTAAGACATCCATTGTAACTGGAATTCTCAAGTATAGTGGATAGTCTAGAAAGTCCCTACCACCGTGAATGTACGTCACGTTGACAGAACCACGTAAATCTCGTGTGTCCTTCATTTGCTTTACGTTATGTGTTTTTGAATTGAGTTATGAACGTAGCTAAAATATTATCAAACCTATAACCTAAAAGAAGACCTAAACAAGAACATCTTAATTGTCTATTAGGCAAGGTGTCTGAAGGTGACTTTGGGGACTATTGTGATTAGTAGGTAGCAATAGATCTACCTTAGTCGAGTCTGAGAAAGAGTTCACTTTTAAGAAGAGATTAAAGTTGTTCACTTACCTGCGAATTGTGAATTGTGGTGATACTGATTCACTCTCCCTCTTAGTATCACAAACTAGTAAATCCTAGGGAGAAGTCAGGAACTTCAATTATCATATGTTTTCCAATTTCTTTTTTTTTTCCTTCTTATAAGGCACAAACTCTTTATAATCTCATTTTAATAGCCATATCATCTAAGCTTATAAATTAAAGTGTTCACCTCTTTTTCCAATATTTAACATAAGTAATAGGATACATATTTTCAATCTAATTCAACTTACCTTATTTTATACATTGATGGAGAACAATGTACTATTCATGTGCAATAAAGCAAGTATTCCCTATTCAAGCATATGACAATCAGATTAAGATAACAAGAAACTACAAAAAAAAAGAAAAAATGAGAGAACAAGGGGAAAAGAAAAAAAAAAGAGAGTAAGAGGTCAAAGGAAAAAAGAGATAGTAAGGTTGAGGGGAAAAATTCAAGCAAAAAGAGTGAGGCAAAGAGAAAAGTGTGGAAGAAGGAGAGAAAAGTAAGAAGGTAAGTGTGTTTGCTAGGAAAAGTGAGGTAAGAGTACTATGATCATTAGACAAGGTTATAAGAGTTATAATCATAAGGCAGCAATTACTTATACTTATGTACAAGGATATTTATTTTTATCTAATGACTCTAATTCTTCTTTGCTTAGTATGGTTGTTCCATTATTGCAGGAGTTTAAAGATTTATTTCTTGAAGAGATTCCTAAGGGATTACCTCCTTTAAGAAGGATTGAGCACCAAATAGACTTCATACCTGGTGTTGGCATATCAAACCGACTTACCTATAAAGCTAATCCAAATGAAATGAAAGAAATACAGAGACAAGTGGATGACTTGGTGCAAAAGGGATTTGTATGGGAGAGTCTTAGCCCATGCTCAATCCTTTTCATCTTAGTCGTAAAGAAAAATGGAACATGGCGGATGTGTATAAATTGTCGAGCTATCAATAAGATCACTATAAAGTATAAACATGATACCTTAGATTAGATGATATGCTTGATGAGTTACATGGTTCGTGTGTGTTTTCAAAAATTGATTTAAAAAATGACTATTATCAAATTCATATGAAAGAGAGAAATGAATGGAAAACAACATTTAAAACTAAATATGGATTGTATGAATGGTTAGTAATGCCTTTTGGATTAACTAATACACCTAGTACATTTATAAGGTTAATAAATCATGTCTTATATGCTTTTATAGGGAAATTTGTAGTAGTTTACTTTGATGATATTTTAATTTATAGCAAGAATTTGGATGAACATATGAAACACTTACATGCTGTGTTCAGTGTGTTAAAAGAGAACCAATTATATGCTAATCTTAAAAAGTGCACATTTTGCATGAAATCCATTGTGTTTCCTAGCTACGTTGTTAGTTCGCAAGGTATTAGTGTAAATGGGAAAAAGGTAAAGGTGATAAGGACTAGCCTACGCTTAATAATACGAATGAGGTAAGAAGCTTTCATGGTTTAACAAGTTTTTATTGAAGGTTTGTTAAGGATTTTAGTTCCATTATTGCACATTTAAATGAACATGTTAAAAAGAATGTTGTTTTTAAATAGGATGATGTGCATGATCGGGTTTTTAGTACTTTGAAAAAAAAGCTTACTAATGCACTTGTGTTATACTTGCCTAATTTTGATAAAGTTTTTAAGGTAGAATATGATGCATCTTGAATAGGAATAAAGGTTGTTTTAATGCAAGATTCCAAACTGATTGCTTATTTTAGTGAAAAGCTAAGTGGGGCAGCCTTAAATTATCCCACTTATGATAAGGAACTTTACGCATTGGTACAAACTCTTCAAACATGGAAACATTATTTATGGTTGAGGGAATTCATCATTCATTCTGATCAAGAGAGCTTAAAATTCTTAAAATTCTAAGGTAAGCTTAATAAAAGACATGCTAAATGGTTGGAGTTCATAGAAACATTTCCTTATGTGATTAAGTACAAACATGGAAAGGAAAACGTTGTTACTGATGCATTGTTCAGGAGGTATACATTACTTCTTTGCAAACTAAGTTATTTGGTTTTGAATTGCTTAAGGGCTTGTATGCAAATGATTTTGATTTTGGTGAAGTATGGCATGCATGCGATAAGTGTGCGTTTGGTGACTTTTATAGGCATAAAGGGTTTTTGTTTAAGAGGGATAAATTATGTGTGCTTATTTGTTCTATTTGTGAGTTGCTTGTTAAGGAGTTCACGAAGGTAGTTTAATGGGGGTATTTTGGTGTGCAAAAGACTCTAGATATATTACATGAGCATTTTTATTGGCCTAATATGAAGCATGATGTGCATTCCATATGTGATAAGTGCATTACATATAAGTAAGCAAAGGCTATAGTTAAATCGCATAGCTTGTATACACTTTTACTTGTGCCTAACCAACCTTGGATTAATATTTCTATGGACTTTGTCTTAAGATTACCAAGGTCTCAAAGGGGTAAGGACAGCATATTTATTGTTATTGATTGGTTGAACAAAATGACACATTTTGTTGCATGTTTTAAAACCAATGACACAACATATATTATTGAGTCATTCTTTAAGGAAGTGCTGTGTTTACATTGATTGCCAAGAATTATTCTTAGTGATAGGGATGTTAAGTTCTTAAGTAATTTTTGGCGTACTTTATGGAATAAATTGGGAACTAAACTCTTATTTTATATTGTTGCATATCCTCAAATAGATGGAAAAACTAAAGTAGTTAATAGGACACTTACTACTTTGTTATGTGCTATCATTCAAATGAACTTAAGGCAATGGGAACAGTGTTTGCCATATGTTGAGTTTGCTTATAACAGATTTGTTCATTCTATTACTTCCTTATCACCTTTTAAAGTTGCTTATGGTTTTAATCATTTAACTCCTTTAAAGATTTTATCTTTGCCTACTAAAGAGCATGTTAACATTAATGGTAAGAAAAAGGTAGAATTTGTAAAGGATTTACATGCCAAGGTTTAGGCTAACATTGAAAGGAAGAATAAGCAATATGCTAAGCAAGTTAATAAAAGGCGTATGAAGATTGCTTTTGAACTTAGTGATTGGGTATGGGTGCATATGAGGAAGGAACGATTTCCCTCATAAAGAAAGTCCAAATTGTAGCCTTGACGGGATGGACCTTTTCAAGTCTTGGAGAGGATTAATAATAATGCTTACAAGCTAGATTTACCAAGCAACTATGGTAATGTTAGTGCTACTTTTAATGTTGCTAACTTATCTTTGTTTTAAGGAGGGGAGGAATGATGGAGAACAAAGTGCTATTCAAGTGCAACAAAGCAAGTATTTCCTAGATCATTTGCAAGGAATCGATGGTCCAATGACTAGGGTAAGGATAAAGAGAATAAAAAAGGTTTTACAGGGCTTAATCATGGAGTCGCATGACAAAAAGGGTGCTCCAAAAGATTCCAAGACTGTTCTAAAAGTTTTTAATGCTACATTGAGGATAATTACTTATCTTTATATACAAGATGATGGACAAGGCTTAGAACTTGAAGAACAAAACTTAGAACCTATGATATAAGTACAAGTTGCATGACCAAGTTATGGGAAGTTTCAATTGCATGCTAAGTTGTATTAATGGGTCTGATATTGTTTTAGGTTACCGGATTTGAAGTTAAGACTAAATTACATGTAAAAAAGGCATAACTTCTTGGATTTATCAGGGCTTGTAAGTTCAGCTAAATCTTCATACATTAGTTAACATTTTACTTTGACTTTATATCATTAATGGTACTTTTTTTAAGAATTCCTAATCAAGGTAAAATTGTATACCTTACTTAGAGGGATCACCTGTAATTAAGGTTTTTCCATATAGGTATGTTAAGAAGCACCTTTTCCTTATAGGATTGTAACATTTACATGCCTATATAAACGCTACAATTATGTAAAATGGAATCAACATGATTAAAGGCCTATATTTACATGCCTTAAGATTGCGGCTTTTAGGACTTAGTTTCCTTACGGTTTTGATCTGATCAACCTAACTTATTTCCTAACTTTGTGGGGCGTCCATAACAAATTGATTCAAGGGTTCCTAGGGCAAGTTACCTAGTGGGTTTTTTATCAATTGGTATCAAAGCCTTAGTTCTAAAAATAAGTTACATATCTCTTTTCCATCTTTATTTAGTACTTTTCTTTGTGCTTTATTCATTCCTTGTGTTTCTTTACTTAGTTCTTCTAGTTTGTTTTGATCAACTTATTACTCTTTGAAGTTCTCGACTTCTCCTTAGGATCTACTAGTTTGTGATACTGAAAGGGGGGGTGAATCAATATCACCAAAATTCGCAATTCGTAGGTAAGTAAACAACTTCAACCTCTTCTTAAAAGCGAACTCTTTCTTAGACTTGACTAAGGTAGATCTATTGCTACTTACTAATCACAATAGTTCCCAAAGTCACCTTTCAGACACCTTGCCTAATAGACAATTCGGATGTTCTTGTTTAGGTCTTCGTTAGGTTATGGGTTGGCTGATACTTTAGCTGCGTTCACAACTCAATTCAAAACACAAAACGTAAAGCAAATTAAGGACACACGAGATTTACGTGGTTCCGTCAACGTGACGTACATCCACAGTGGTAGGGACTCTCCCTTACCGAGACTATCCACTATACTTGAGAATTCCAGTTACAATGGATGTCTTAATCCTTTGCTCCTTTCACTATTGCAATTACTAAGCAAGTACATTACAAAGAGTGTCACTTACTGTATCTACCCTTCTTCTAACTTGTCTTGCCTCTATTGAATTGAAAGGTTGCTCCACTGTAGCTTAGAAGTTCACCACAACGCTCTCTAACCTCTCTTGAAGAAATCTGAAAATACGTTGAGTTCTTTCAATGCTTCGCTGAATTCCTTCTCTCGTTGTTTCACATAGCTCTTGCTTTCATCGTCTTACAGTCTTACCCGTCCGTTTCTCTCTCTCTTGCTGTCTGAATTTCTCTCTCTTATCGCCAGATTTCTCTCTCTTATTGTCCAGCCGGATTTCTCTCTCACCGTCCAGCCGGATTTCCTCTATTCTGCCCTATACCCCTTTTGGTTGGCCGAATCGAGTTTTTCCATTCACCTTTTTTTCACTTGGCCATTCTTCGTTCTGCTTTTCTTTTGGTCGTTCGGGTTTATCTCCTTCTTCCAATGGCTATGTTTTCTCTCTCTTCCACTGTCTAGCCGCCAAATCTCTCTTACCCGTTCCCGATTTGGTCTCGTCTTACCTATTCCAGTTCGGATCTGGTCTTACCCATTCCCAATCTAGTCTCTCTATTCTATCTTTATTTTTGGCCATTCCTTTTTCTCTCCTTCCTCGGTGGTCTATTTTTGGCCTTGTCGGGTTTTTCCTCTCCTTCGTCGTCACTCTAATTTGGCCGTATATTTCTTTGCCGTCCACTCTCCTCTTTGGCCATGTCGGATTTTCTCTCCTATCTCCGATGACAGCTATTCTTCGTTCAGCCCGACCGTCGACTGTCTCCTCTTTCTCTCTCTCTCTCTCAACAGTTACACTGTTCATGACGGCTACTGTTCACTCGACGGCTACTTCTTTTCTATTTTGCCATCCCCTGTTTTGCCATTCACTTGCTATAGGTATGCTTTGGCCAAATGTTGTGTTTTTCTATTTTCTCTATTTGGCCGTCCACACACTTTTGTGTTTTGCCATGTATTCAATTGTGTTGGCCTTACCCTAGTTTTGTGTTCCAAGGTCATTATATACTCTCTTCCATGAAACCCTAATAGGGCTTATGCGATGAATTTACGTTCTTGCCCCTACAAGACTTAAGTGGTGGATTTACATTCTTGCCCTTCTATGTGGATTTACCTTCTTACGCTTCCATGTGGCTTTAGTTTCTTGCCCTTCCATGTGGCTTTACTTTCTTGCACACTTAAACCTAGTTCACAACAATTACAACCCATACAAGGCTGTGGGAACAACAATCTCCTCCTTTGTAATTGTTGGCAACACTCATAACAAAAACCACTATATAGCAGTTCCAACAATGTGCTTTTCAAACCTATATTGTTGCTTCTCTATATTGTTGCTTCTCTCCCCCTTTGCCAACCAATTACAAATCTGAAAAACTCACAAAGTAGAGATAGAGGATTCACCTGATTTTCAGGCTTGAGGAGGCATTCGCACAGACAGATTCATTCTATGCTTTTCAAACAACTCTGTGGACAGAGATTTAGTTAGATCTTATGTAGCCTCTTCAACAGATTTAGATTCAACTTATGAGAGTAAAGCAGTAGCTCCCACAATTCTTCTTCTTGTTGTAACTCTTGCTAATGGGTCACCTATGATCTGATTTTCTTGATGAGCACTAGTCCACATTTTCTTGGGCTTTCTTTTTTGCACAATCTTAGTTGCAAAAGGATCTCTTTCTTCATCTTTAGACTCACTCTTCTCTGAGTCTGAACTTACTTCTTGTTCCTTTTCCTCAGGTTGGTCTGATTCTTCCTCTATATTGAAGTCATCTTCTTCATTGTCCTCAGCTTCTCCATTCTACATTGTTTTCCAATTCTCATCTATTTACACATCACTGGAAGTGATCACTTTTCCCAGCTTATATAGGAAAACTCTGTAACCTTTTGTCTTTTCTGAGTATCCCACAAAGATGCCTTCATTAGACCTAGCGTTGAATTTTCCCAAGTTTTGCTCCTTGTTCTTCACAAAACATGGGCTAACAAAGATTTTGAAATACTTGGCTGTTGTCTTCTTCCCACTTCATAGCTCATATGGAGTCTTATCAGTATTGGGCCTTAGTAAAACTCTGTTCAATAGATGTACAGCTGTAAATGTTGCTTCTGTCCAAAATCTTATGTGAAGCTTGGATTCCAGCAGTAGAGTTTTTGCCATTTCAACCACAACACTATTTTTCCTCTCTACCACCCCGTTCTGTTAAGGTGTTCTTGCTACTGCCATTTGATGATGAATACCATGCTTCTCAAGGTAATCTTCAAAAGCTTCATTTGGAAATTCAGTGCCTTAATCTGACCTCAATACTTTGATCTTCCTTCCACTCTCATTTTCAGCCAATCTTCTGTATCTCTTGAAGCAATTCAGAACTTTTGACTTGTGTTTGAGGTGCATGAGGCAGGACCTTCTCGAATAATCATCAACAAACAAAATGAAGTACCTTTCACCTTTCAACCCTTTTGTCCTCATCGGTCCACACAAATCAGTATGCACAATGTCAAGCACTGCTTTAGAACTAAACTCTTTGGTCTTATATTGCTTTCTGGCATATTTTCCTTTAGAGCATGCTGAGCAAACATACTCCCTCTCTCTCCTGAGGTCGAGAATGTCTCTGATTGCATGAGTAGTGGTCAACTTCCTCATGTTCTTCTGTGATAAGTGTCCCAGCCTCCTATGCCATAGTTGATTTTCTTCTTCTTTTGTAAGTAAACAGCTGTTCGTCTTGTCCTCATTAATCACATACAAATTTCCAGCTGTTCTTTTCCCAGCTGTAAGTATTGCCTTCTTTACTCTTTACTTGGCAACCTGTTTTTGTGAATATCACTTTGTGGTCGTCATTGCATAGTTGGCTGACAAATGCTAGATTATATCTGAGTCCTTCAACGTGCAGAACATCTTTCAGCTTTCCTTTTCCAATATTCACTGACCCTTGACCACTGATGTTGAGTGAATCATCATTACCAAACTTGACTCTACCTTCTCTTGATTTGTTTAGCTTTGATAATTTACTCTTGTCTCCCGTTATGTGCGAAGTGCATCCACTATCAAGGATCCATTGCTTATCCTTGCAATTAGCCTTTAGTGCAATTTCAGCTATATTAGCCACCTCTTTTTTGTTCTATATTCCTTCTTTTGAACTGGCTGGAAGATAGCTTTCTCCTTTTTCTCAACTTTGACAGCATCGCTTATTTTTACTGTGCCATTAAGTGCCTTTTCTTGCTCAGGGAGAAGTGTCATGCATCTCTTGGCATTATGGTCATCCTGCCCGCACCTTTCACACTATTCCAAGTCTGCCAATACAACAAACTTGTTCTTTGAAACCACTGGTTTGGGCTTCTACCAACACTCCTTGTCAGTATGTCCTTGCTTTTTATAGCATGTGCAAGAACTCACGACAAGTGTTCTCCTCTGAATTTTATATTGTCTCCACTTGTATGTAGCATCATATCTTCTTAAGTTAGAGACATATACTGGCCTTGTCCACCAGCAGTTACTCACCTTATGACCCCAAACTCCATAATAAAGGCAATGACCTTGAAACTGCCTCTTTTTGGGTCTAATCATAGCTTGTCTGTTCATCACTTGCTGTGTAAGAAAAATAGCTGGCTTCTTTGCTTATGTGACTTTCATTTCAGTCACCTTCTTCTCCTTCTTTTGTTCCGCCATACCCCTCTCTTAGTTGACTTTCTTTTCTTTCTAAGACGTAGCAGCTATGGGCTGCTGCTTTTTAACCACATACATCATTTTTTGCCCTGGCTTTGGTTTAATAACTGTCTTCTCTTCTTCAGTTATCTTCACTTGAGTCACAGCCTTCTCTTTCAACTTCTGTGGCAAAGTCTCATTTTTCTTTTCCCTTGTAGAGCTTGTTTCTCCTACCACTTCAAACTTTTGCAAGTTCTTTTCACTCTTTTTGAATTGTTACTAAAGTCTCAGCAACTCTATCTCCATTTCTTCAATTGTTGAAGTCCTTGAGCCAAGCTCTATTGTAAGGTCTTCACATATTTTGATCTGTTCTTCAAATATTCTCTTCAAGTCAATATGTTTAACCCTTATTTCATCCTTTTGACTTTCAGCTTCCTCAAACTTTGCTTCAACTTGTTTTATGTGAGCTTCTAACCTTTTTATGGTTCTGCCTCTTCTGATTATCTCCTTTGAAGCTGCTTCCAGCTCAGCTTCAAGATCTGGTTCTTCTTCATTAACCTCCTCTTCCTCTTCAAAGGTTGAACTACCACCTTGAGCTAATGCCATAAAGGCATGCTCATCTGATGAGTCTTCATCTTCCTCCTCATCAACTTCTTTTGTTTGACTTACATAAGTCTTGAATGAGCCTCTCTTCTTCTTTTGTGGGTTGGCAATCTTCTTGCTGGACTTCTTTGATTTGAATGATGATCTTCTCCATCTTGAATTCTGCTCATCATCACCATCCTCATCTTCATCATCAAGTTTCACTTTGCACTGAAGAAGCATAGTGTCCAATCTACCACAGCGATAACATCTCAAGGACAACTGTCCTTTTCCCTTCTTATACCCCTTTTTGAATTTCCTTGTGAAGTAAGCCAATATTTCACCTTCACTTTCTTCCTCATCATCATCATCATCCTCACTGGATGATTCTTCCTCTTCTTTTATCTTCAAGTGCTTCATAGTTTTGAAAGCTGCCTCCTTTGACACCTTTGTTGTTGCAAAGCTTTCAGCTGACTTTATCCTCAACTCATATGCAATGAGATTGCACTGGAGATCATACAGAGACATAGAATTGAGATCTCTACTCTCCTCTATGGCTGCTACCTTTGAGGCAAACCTCTCAGGCAAAATTCTCAAAATTTTCTTCACAATAGATGAGTCCTTCTTGTTCTTCCCATGACTTCTAAGATTGTTTACAGCATCAATAACCTTGGTGAAGAACTCTTGAACTGTCTCATTCTTCTGCATTCTGAGAGATTCATATCTCACCTTGAACACTTGAAGCTTAGCCTCCTTCATTCTGCCATCACCTTTATAGACTTTCTGCAATCTGTCCCATATCTCCTTGGCAGATTTGCAGTCCATAACTTTAACATACTCAGTATCTGTCAATGCCGAAATGATGATATTTGAGGACTTCCCATTTATCTTAAACTGCCTTAACTCCTCTGGGGTTGGGTCTTTACCTTCTTTTGGAGCCACAAAACCCACCTGTACGCATTTCACCATGTTCATGCCCATGGTTGCAAATACCACTTGCATTCTTGCTCTTTACATATGGTAGTTGGTTCCGTTGAAGATTGGAACCTTCATGCTATAAGTGGTGCTAGTGCTAGTACCGGCTTCCATTTCTCAGTATACTGAACAAGTCAAACTTCTACATCCCTTCAAACTAGTACACCAAGCTGTTAAGCTTCAAACTGGTGAACCTGTGCTTTGATACCAATTAAAGTTCCCGACTTCTCTCTATGATCTACTAGTTTGTGATACTGAGAGGGGGGGTGAATCAGTATCACCACAATTCATAATTCGTAAGTAAGTGAACAACTTCAACCTCTTCTTAAAAGCGAACTCTTTCTCAGACTCGACTAAGGTAGATCTATTGCTACCTACTAATCACAATAGTCCCCAAAGTCACCTTTCAGATACCTTGCCTAATAGACAATTTGGATGTTCTTGTTTAGGTCTTCGTTAGGTTATAGGTTGGCTGAAACTTTAGCTGCGTTCACAACTCAATTCAAAACACAGAACGTAAAGCAAATTAAGGACACACGAGATTTACGTGGTTCCATCAATATGACGTACATCCATGGTGGTAGGGACTCTCCCTTACCGAGACTATCCATTATACTTGAGAATTCCAATTACAATGGATGTCTTAATCCTCTGCTCCTTTCACTATTGTAATTACTAAGCAAGTACAATACAAAGAGTGTCACTTACTGTATCTACCCTTCTTCTAACTTGTCTTGCCTCTGTTGAATTGAAAGGCTGCTCAACTGCCGCTTAGAAGTTCACCGCAACGCTCTTTAACCTCTCTTAAAGAAATCTAGAAATACATTGAGTTCTTTCAATGCTTCGCCGAATTCCTTCTCTACGTTGTTTCACACAGCTCCTTCTTTCACGGTCTTACCTGTCCGTTTCTCTCTCTTGCTGTCTGAATTTCTCTCTCTTACTGTCCAGCCGGATTTCTCTCTCATCTTCCAGCTGGATTTCCTTTGTTCTGCCGTGTACCCCTTTTGGTTGGCCAAATCGGGTTTTTCAGTTCACCTCTTTTCCACTCGGTCATTCTTCATTCTGTTTTTCTTTTGGCCATTTAGGTTTTTCTCCTTCTTCCAAGGGTTGTGTTTTCTCTTTCTTCCATTGTCTAGCCACCGGATCTCTCTTACTCGTTCTCGATTTGGTCTCGTCTAACCCGTTCCAGTTCGAATCTAGTCTCACCCATTCCCGATCTGGTCTCTCTATTTTGTCTTTATGTTTGGTTATTCCTTTTTCTCTGCTTCCCTGGTGGTCTGTTTTTGGCCTTGTCGGGTTTTTCCTCTCCTTCGCCATCACTCTGATTTGGCCATATATTTCTTTGCCGTCCACTCTCCTCTTTGGCTGTGTCGAATTTTCTCTCCTATCTCCGATGACGGCTGTTCTTCGTTCAGCCCGGCTATCAACCGTCTCCTCTTTCTCTCTCTCTCTCTCAACAGTTACATTGTTCATGACGACTACTGTTCACTCGACAGCTACTTCTTTTCTATTTTGCCGTTCGCTTACCGTCGGTGTGCTTTGGCTGTATGTTGTGTTTTTCTATTTTCTCTATTTGGCCATCCACACACTTTTGTGTTTTACCGTGTATTCAATTGTGTTGGTCTTACCCTAGTTTTGTCTTCCAAGGTTTTTATATACTCTTTTCCATGAAACCTTAATAGGGCTTATGCGGCAGATTTACGTTCTTGCCCCTCCAGGGCATACGCGACGGATTTACGTTCTCGCCCTTCCATGTGAATTTACCCTCTTGCCCTTCCATGTAGCTTTACTTTCTTGCCCTTCCATATGGCTTTACTTTCTTGCACACTTAAACCTAGTTGACAACAATTACAACCCATACAAGGCTATGGGAACAATATAAAGTTGCTTTAATTCTGTGGGTAATTGATTTGATTAAATAAAAAGTTGAAAAAAGTAAAAAAAAAAATAAAGAGAAGGTAAAAAAATAAAAGAAAAAATATGAAAAAAAAAGGAAGAAAAAAAAATTGTGTTTAAATTAAGTAGTGCATCTTAATTCTTTTAATCTATTATGTATAAGGTTGCAAATTATTTTTTCTTTCCAAGCCTAAAAAGGATATCTTGAATTACTTTTAAAAGTTTTGATTTTGATATTTGCCACCATGTAACAGATTATTCCTTGTAATTTATTGATCTTAAGTATTTTATGAACATAAAAAGGGCTTAGCTTGAATGGAAAAAAGGGAAGAATGGTGAGATCATCATTAAGAAAAGTCAAAATGAAGTGAAACACGAGTGATAACAATTTGATTTGAGGGCAAACACGTAAGGGAGTGTGTGAGGAACAAATTTCTTTTAATTACTAATGTGTTTCTGCAAGTTGTAAACATGAGTAATGAAAGAGAAGTGCATGATATAGATATGAAGATTTGGATGAAGGCTGTCACTAAGCAATTTAAGATGATAAATGCAGGGTTAGATGAGTTACAATCACCTAGCAAATCCAAATCTTCTAGAAGGCATGTGATTAAGGAAGAAGATAAGGAAAAGTCAGATTGTTGAGCCTATCTTTGATGGCTAATGTTGGATTTATTGTCAACAGCAACTCGTATATTTATCCCTATTGATTTAATGTTATGAGTATCTTCGAGATGTGTTTGCTGCACTTACAAAGTGTATTGATAGTTGATTTATTCAAGGGTTAAGGAAGGCGACGTTGGTGGAATGTGATGAGAATAAAGAAAGAAACCAAGGCTGAAATTAGGATGTTGCTAACCCCACATTTCGCTGCCAAAAACAATGAGTTGATTCAAATTGCTAGTGGTGTTTTAACCCTAAATTCAAGGAGTCAATGTTAACCATTAATGGTAGGTCAACCCTAAATTCAAGGAATCAATGTTGACCATTAATGGTAGGGTAACCTTAAATTCAAGGAATCAATACTGACTGTCGATGATAGGGCAACCCTAAACTTAAGGCATATAAATACCCATCTAGCTACTAAGAATGTTGTGAATGAAAACTAAAAGAAAGATACAGTAGTAGAATGAAAGAGAAAGAACAATAAAAAGTGTGAGTGGCAGAAAGGGTGAGCGACAAAAAAAGAGAGGGCAAAGACTGGTAGAGAGAAACCCAGTACAAAAAGAGAGAAACCAGACAAAGAGTAACCCAACAGAGGTAGAGAGAAACCTGATAGAGGCAGAGAGTTGAGACTAGTAGAGGCAGAGATTTGAGATCGGTAGTGAGGTAGGAGAGAATGGTAAAAAGCTACAGTAGAATGGTAAAAAGCTTGACCAAAGATCAGTGAAGAGAGGGTAGAGATTGACATTAAGGAAAGAGAGAATGGCAGAAAGCTTGAGCAAAGACTATTAGAGAGAGGGCAATGACCAGTAGTGAGAAAGGAGAGAATAATAAAATGCAGATACCAGTAGTGAGGAGAGAACTACAAAAAATAAAAAAAAGAGAAGATTAATTTTCTGCCATAGTAGCTTGTGCACATAGAGAGATCTTTCTCAAGGGAGTTTTTGTCATAACCTTATGTACTTTGAAAAAGGGTAGGAAACTCTTCGAGTGATCAGAAGACCATTGTAAATGGTCTAAGAGTGATTTTTCCACAGTGGTTAAGAAGATCCTTCTACTGCATCATTTGAAAGGCTAATAATAAGGGTATTCCTGCGTTTGATGGACAATATTATCAATTATGAAAGAATAAAATGCTCTCATATCTACTGTCACTTAGTTTCTATGTATTTAAATTTGCTATTAGTGGCTTTACTCCTATTACTAAAGGAATTACTATGATGCCTACTAATAAGAAGAATTTAGAATATGATAGAAAGGCTAGAAATGCCTTATATGCCTCCTTATTAGACAAATAATTCACCAAAGTGATGAGGTGCAATACAGCTAATGAAGATCCTGGCTTCTCCCTAGGATCTACTAGTTTGTGATACTAAGATGGGGGTGAATCAATATCACCACAATTCGCAATTCACAGGTAAGTGAACAACTTCAACCTCTTCTTAAAAGCGAACTCTTTCCAAGACTCAACTAAGGTAGATCTATTGCTACCTACTAATCACAATAGTCCCTAAAGTCACCTTTCAGACACCTTACCTAATAGACAATTCGGATGTTCTTGTTTAGGTCTTCGTTAGGTTATGGGTTGGCTGATACTTTAGCTGCGTTCACAACTCAATTCAAAACACAGAACGTAAAGCAAATTAAGGACACACAAGATTTACATGGTTCCGTCAACGTGACGTATATCCACGGTGGTAGGGACTCTCCCTTACCGAGACTATCCACTATACTTGAGAATTCTAGTTACAATGGATGTCTTAATCCTCTGCTCCTTTCATTATTGCAATTACTAAGCAAGTACAATACAAAGAGTGTCACTTACTGTGTCTACCCTTCTTCTAACTTGTCTTGCCTCTGTTGAATTGAAAGGCTGCTCCACTGCCGCTTAGAAGTTCACTGCAATGCTCTCTAACCTCTCTTGAAGAAATCTGGAAATACGTTGAGTTCTTTCTGATGCTTTGCCGAAGTTCTTCTCTACGTTGTATCACACAGCTCCTGCTTTCACCGTCTTACGGTCTCACCCGTCTCCTTGTCTTACAGCTCGTCTCACGTTTCTGGTCTCATGCTGATGAACATTCTGGTCTCACGCCGTCCACTCTTTGTTCTGCCATCCAACTCCTTTTCTCTCTCTTAGACCTTTGTTCTTCGTTCTATCGTCCACTCTGTTTTGCCGTCGACTCATTTCTCTCTCTTGCCGTGTTGTGCTTTCTCTCTCACCGTCCAGCCGTGTCGACCCATTTCCTGTTTCACGATCTCACTCTTCATCCGTCTCTCTCTCTCGATTTTGTTGACCTTCCGTTTTTGGTCGTCGGGTTTCTTTCTCCTTCTGCTGGTCTGCTATAATTTGGTCGTCAGGTTTCTCTCTCCTTCTGCCGGTCTGCTCTGATTTGGCCATATATGATTTTTCTCTCTCTTCCAACGGCTTTGCCATTTTGCTCTTCTGATCTTCCATCCGGTCGTCCAGCCCCTTCAGCTGTCTCCTCTTTTCTCTATTTTTGCCGACCTCTCCTCTTTTCCGACCACAAGTTCGTTTTCTCTCCTATCTCTGACGACGGCTACTGTTCACTCAACAGCTACTTCGTTTTCTCTCTCTTCTCATCGACGGCTTCTCTATTGTGCTCTCTTATATTCCTTTATATACTCCTCCATAAAAAACCTAATTGGGCGAATTTACTGTCTTGCCCTTCCATGTGGATTTTACATTCTTGCCCTTCTATGTGGCTTTTACCTTCTTGCCCTTCCATGTGGCTTTACTTTCTTGCACACTTAAACCTAGTTGACAACAATTACAACCTATACAAGGCTGTGGGAACAACAATCTCCCCCTTTGTAATTGTTGCCAACACTCATAACAAAAGCCATTATGCAGCAGTTTCAACTCCCCCTAAATTTGCACTCCCCCTTTCTTAACAGCTCCCCCTGCACTGTTGCTTCTCTCCCCCTTTGCCAACCAATTACAAATCTGAAAAATTTGCAAAGTAGAGATGGAGGATTCACCTGATTTTCAGGCTTGAGGCATTTACACAGATAAACTCAATCTGTGCTTTTCAAACAGCTCTGTGGACAGAGGTTTGGCTAGAATATCTAAAATTTGATCTTTAGTGCCAACATACTCCAACTGAATTATACCCTATTCCACTTGATCTTTGATGAAGTGATACCGGATGTCAATATGCTTGCTCCTTGAATGTTGAACTTGATTCTTGCTGAGATCAATAGCACTTTGATTATCACAAAGTACACTCATTAGTAACTTCATTTCAACACCCAAGTCTGCCAATTGTCTTAGCTTCCATATCACCTATGTACATGCTGCACAAGCAGCCATATACTCAACCTCAACTGTGCTCAAAGCAACACTATTTTGCTTTCTACTTAACCATGCAACACACTTTAAACCCAAGTAGAAACTGTAACTGCTGGTTGATTTTCTATCATTTATATTTCCTGCCCAGTCTGCATCAGTGTATGCTTGTAGTTTAATAGAATCCATAGCTGGATACCACAAACCCATTTCCAGTGTTCCTTTAAGGTACCTTAGGATTCTTTTCACTGCCAACATATGAGACTCCTTAGGATCAGCTTGGAATCTGCTGGCAGCGCACACAGCTTGCATAAGATCAGGCCTTGATGCTGTAAGGTACAGAAGGCTCCCTATCATCTTCTTGTACTCTGTAGAGCTTGTACTCCTTCCCTCCTGATCTTTTGTTAACTTACAGCCCATTGTCATAGGGGTACTAACAGGTCTGCTATCCTCCATGCCAAACCTTTTCAGCATCTCTTTGACATATTTCATCTGAGAAACAAAGATACCTTCTTCGCATTGCTTTATCTGTAATCCAAGAAAGTACGTCATTTCTCCAATCAATGACATCTCAAATTCCTCACTCATCTTCTGTGCAAAATCTTGGCATAGCTCAGAGTGATCCCCTCCAAAGATAATGTCATCTACATATACTATGATTATCAGTTGGCCTTTCTCTGAGTTGAACACATATAGGTTATTATCAACCATTCCTCTTCTGAAGTTCAACCTTCTCAAGTATGCATCCAACCTACTGTACCATGCTCTTGGAGCTTGCTTAAGACCATACAAGGCTTTCTTCAGCTTGTACACATGTGTCTCATCCTCACTGATTTGTACTCCATCGGGTTGTTCAATATACACTTCTTCTTTCAGGAGCCCATTCAGAAAGGCGGATTTCACATCCATCTGATAGACTTTATACCTCATGTGTGCTGCCAAAGCTAAGAACATTCTGATAGTTTCTAACCTTGCTATTGGTGCAAAAGTTTCATCAACAGCTACCCCTTCTATCTGAGTGTAGCCTTTACAAACCAGCCTGACCTTGTTCCTCACCACCTGGCCATCTTCATTGTGTTTATTCCTAAACACCCATTTTGTTCCTGTGACATTCTTATTAGTGGGTCTTGGAACCAGCTCCCATTTATCATTCTTCTCAATTTGATCTAGCTCCTCATTGATAGCTTTGACCCAGGCTTTATCTTGAATAGCCTCTTCAACAGATTAGGTTTAACTTGTGAGAGTAAAGCAGTAACTCCCACAATTCTTCTTCTTGTTGTAGCTCCTACTAATGGGTCACCTATGATCTAATCTCCGTGATGAGCACTGGTCCATGTTTTCTTTATCCTTCTTCCTTGCACCATCTTAATTGCAAGAGGATCTCTTTCTTCATCTTCAGACTTACTCTTTTCCAAGTCTAAACTTACTTCTTGTTCTTTTTCTTCAGGTTGGTATGATTCATCATCTACATTGAAGTCATCTTTTTCATTGTCCTCAACTTCTTCATTCTGCATTGTTTTCCAGTTCTCATCTATTCTCACATCACTAGAAGTGATCACTTTTCCTAACTTATGTAGGAAAACTCTGTAACCTTTTGTCTTTTCTGAGTATCCCACAAAGATGCCTTCATTAGACCTATCGTTGAATTTTCCCAAGTTTTGCTCCTTGTTCTTCACAAAACATAGGCTGCCAAAGATTCTAAAATACTTGGCTGTTGTCTTCTTCCCACTCCATAGCTCATATGGAGTCTTATCAGTATTAGGCCTTAGTAAAACTCTGTTCAGTAGATGTACGACCATAAATGTTGCTTCTGTCCAAAATCTTGTGTAAAGCTTGGATTCCAGCAGTAAAGTTCTTGCCATTTCAACCACAGCTCTATTCTTCCTCTCTACCACCCCGTTCTGTTAAGATGTTCTTGCTGTTGCCATCTGATGATGACTACCATGCTTCTCAAGGTAATCTTTAAAAGCTTCATTTGTAAATTAAGTGCCTTGATCTGACCTCAATACTTTAATCTTCCTTCCACTCTCATTTTTAACCAATCTTCTGTATCTCTTGAAGCAATTCAGAACTTCTGACTTGTGTTTGAGGTACTTGAGGCAGGTCCTTCTCGAATAATCATTAACAAATAAAATGAAGTACCTCTCACCTTTCAACCCTTTTGCCCTCATTGGTCCACACAAATCAGTATGGACAATGTCAAGCACTGCTTCAGAACTAAACTCTTTGGTCTTGTACTGCTTTTTGGCATGTTTTCCTTTAGAGCATGCTGAGCAAACATACTCTCTCTCTCTCTCCTGAGGTCAGGAATGTCTCTGATTGCATGAGTAGTGGTCAGCTTCCTCATGTTCTTCTGTGACAAGTGTCCCAGCCTCCTATGCCAGAGCTGATTTTCTTCTTCCTTTGTAGATAGACAGCTATTTGTCTTGTCCTCATCAATCACGTACAAATTTCCAGTTGTTCTCTTCCCGGCTGCAACAATATTGCCTTCTTTACTCTTTACTTGGCAACCTGTTTTTGTGAATATCACTTTGTGGTCGTCATTGCATAGTTGGTTAACCGATGCTAGATTATATCTAAGTCCTTCAACGTGCAGAACATCTTTCAGCTTTCCTTTTCCAATATTCACTGACCCTTAACCACTGATGTTGAGTGAATCATCATTGCCAAACTTGACTCTACCTTCTTTTGACTTGTTTAGCTTTGATAATTTACTCTTATCTCCTGTCATGTGTGAAATGCATCCATTATCAAGGATCCACTGCTTATCCTTGCAATCAGCCTTTAGTGCAATTTCAGCTATACTAGCCACCTCCCTTTTTGCTCTATTCCTTCTTTTGAACTAGCTGGAAGATAGCTTTCTCCTTTTTCTTAGCTTTGACTACACCGCTTGTTTTTACTGTGCCATTGAGTGCCTTCTCTTGCTCAAAGAGAAGTATCATGCATCTCTTGGCATTATGGCCATCTTGCCTGCACCTTTCACATTGTTCCAAGTCTGCCAATATAGCAAACTTGTTCTTTGAAACCATTGGTTTGGGCTTCCACCAACACTCCTTATCAATGTGTCCTTGCCTTTTACAGTATATGCAAAAACTCACGACAGGTGTTCTCCTCTGAATTTTGTATTGTCTCCCCCTGTATGCAGCATCATATCTTCTCAAGTTGGAGACATATACCAGCCCTCTCCACTAGCAGTTACTCGCCTTATGACCCTAAACTCCACAATAAAGGCAATGACCTTGGAACTGCCTCTTCTTGGGTCTGATCACAGCTTGTCTTCTTCTATTCATCACTTGCTATGTCTATGTAGGCAAAGTAGTTGGCTTCTTTGCTTGTATGACTTTCATTTCAGTCACCTTCTTCTCCTTCTTCTGTTCAGTTGTAGCCCTCTGCTAGCTGACTTTCTTTTCTTTTTGAGACGTAATAGCTATGGGCTACTGCTCTTTAACCACATACATCATTTTGGGCCCTGGCTTTGGTTTGATAACTGTCTTCTCTTCTTCAGTTATCTTCACCTAAGTCACAGCCTTCTCTTTTAACTTCTGTGGCAAAGTCTCATTCTTCTTTTCTCTTACAGAGCTTGTTTCTCCTATCACTTCAACCTTCTGCAAGTTCTCTTCACTCATTTTGAGTTGTTGCTGAAGTCTCAGCAACTCTATCTCCATTTCTTCAATTGTTGAAGTCCTTGAGCCAAGCTCTATTGTAAGGTCTTCACATATTTTGATTTGTTCTTCAAATCTTCTCTTCAAGTCAATATGTTCAGCCCTTATTTCATCCTTTTGACTTTCAGCTTCCTCAGACTTTGCTTCAACTTGTTTTATGTGAGCCTCCAACCTTTTTATGGTTCTACCCCTTCTAATTATCTCCTTTGAAGCTGCTTCCAGCTCAACTTCAAGATCTAGTTCTTTTTCATCAACCTCCTCTTTCTCTTCAAAGGTTGAATTACCACCTTGGGCTGATGCCATAAAGGCATGCTCATCTAATAAGTCTTCATCTTCCTCCTCATCAGCTTCTTTTGTCTGACTCACATAACTCTTAAATGAGCCTTTTTTCTTGTTCTGTTGGTTGGCAATCTTCTTGCTGGACTTCTTTGATTTGAAAGATGATCTTCTCCATCTTGAATTCTACTCATCATCACCATCCTCATCTTCATCATCAAGTTTCACTTTGCACTAAGAAGCAAAGTGTCCAGTCTGCCCACAACGATAACATCTCAAGGACAACAGTCCTTTTCCCTTCTTAGACCCCTTTTTGAATTTTCTTGTGAAGTAAGCCAATACTTCACCTTCACTTTCTTCCTCATCATCATCATCATCATCCTCACTAGATGATTCTTCCTCTTCTTTTATCTTCAAGTGCTTCATAGCTTTGAAAGCTGCCTCCTTTAATACCTTCGTTGTTACAGTGCTTTCAGCTAACTTTATCCTTATCTCCTATACAATGAGATTGCACTAGAGATCATGCAGAGACATAGAATTGAGATCTCTATTCTCCTCTATAGTTGCTACCTTTGAGGCAAACCTCTCAGGCAAAATTCTCAGAATTTTCTTCACAATCGATGAGTCCTTCTTGTTCTTCCCATGACTTTTCAGGTTCTTTACAGCGTCAATAACCCTGGCGAAGAACTCTTAAACTGTCTTATTCTTCTGCATTCTAAGAGATTCATATCTCTCCTTGAACACTTAAAGCTTAGCCTCCTTCATTCTGCCATCACCTTCATAGACTTTTTGCAATCTGTCCCATATCTCCTTGGCAGATTTGTAGTCCATAACTTTAGCATACTCAGCATCTGTCAATGCTGAAATGATGACATTTAAGGCCTTCCCATTTATCTCAAACTGCCTTAACTCCCCTGGGGTTAGAACGTAAAGCAAATTAAGGATATACGAGATTTACGTGGTTCCGTCAACGTGACGTACATCCACGGTGGTAGGGACTCTCCCTTACTGAGACTATCCACTATACTTGAGAATTCTAGTTACAATGTATGTCTTAATCCTCTGCTCCTTTCACTATTGCAATTACTAAGCAAGTACAATACAAAGAGTGTCACTTACTATGTCTACCCTTCTTCTAACTTGTCTTGCCTCTGTTAAATTGAAAGGCTGCTCCACTGCCGCTTAGAAGTTCACTGCAACGCTCTCTAACCTTTCTTGAAGAAATCTGGAAATACGTTGAGTTCTTTCCGATGCTTCGCCGAAGTTCTTCTCTACGTTGTATCACACCGCTCCTGCTTTCACCGTCTCACGGTCTCACCCGTCTCCTTGTCTCACAGCTCGTCTCATGTTTCTGGTCTCACGCCGATGCACGTTCTAGTCTCATGTCGTCCACTCTTCGTTCTACCGTACAACTCCTTTTCTCTCTCTCAAACCTTTGTTCTTCGTTCAACCCCCAAATCTGATTTTCGGTCGTCCTGGTTTTCCGTCAATTGTCCACTCTGTTTTGTCATTGACCCGTTTCTCTCTCTTGTAGTGTGGTGCTTTCTCTCTCATCGTCCAGCCGTGTCGACCCGTTTCCTATTTCACAATCTCACTCTTCGTTCGTCTCTCTCTCTCGATTCTGTCGACCTTCTATTTTTAGCCGTCGGGTTTCTCTCTCCTTCCGTCAGTCTGCTCCGATTTGGCCGTATATGATTTTTTTCTCTCTTCCAACGGCTTTGCCATTTTGCTCTTCCGATCTTCTATCCGGTCATCCAGTTCTTTCAGCCGTCTCCTCTTTTCTCTATTTTTGCCAATCTTTTCTCTTTTCCGACCACGGGTTCGTTTTCTCTCCTATCTTCGACATGGCTACTGTTCACTCGACGGCTACTTTGTTTTCTCTCTCTTCCCGTCGACGGCTTCTCTACTGTGCTCTCTTATATTCCTTTATATACTCCTTTATAAAAAACCTAATAGAACGAATTTACTATCTTGCCCTTCCATATGACTTTTACATTCTTGCCCCTACATGTGGCTTTTACCTTCTTACCCTTCTATGTGGCTTTACTTTCTTGCATACTTAAACCTAGTTGATAACAATTACAACCTATACAAGGCTATGGGAACAACAGCTAAACAAATTTGGGACAAATTGAAGAATATTTATAAAGTAGACAAGGTTGTAAAAGAAGCCAAGCTACAAATTTGGAGGAGCAAATTTAAAGATATAAAGATGCTAAATGATGAATCGATGGATGCCTTTTTTACAAGAGTAAATGAAATTGTATACTTCATTAAAGGCTATAGAGAGGAAATCAATGATGTTATTGTGGTAAGGAAGATACTTAAAATCTTACCAGAGGCTTTTAATGCAAAGGTTTCCTCCATAAAAGATAAAGATTTAAACAGGCTAACCCTAGATGATTTACACAGCTTACTAGAGACTTATAAAATAAAAATAGCCCCAATGAAGAAAGAAAAAAAGCTTAAGGTAGAGAAAGAGTTGGCCTTCAAGGCAATGAAAAAATTAAAGATTAAAGAACAAGAAGAAGAATCCAATAGCAGTTCTAAAGTAGAAGACAATGATGCTAAATTTGATAAAGTCATGATATACATCACTAAAAATATAAGAAAAGGAAAAGGGAAGTACAAGGGAAAATTACCCTTGAAGTGCTTTAATTGTAAAGGCATTAGGCACTTTGTAGTGGACTGCCCAAAGAGAAAAGAAGCAGACAGTGATGATGATGATAAGCCTACCTCAAAGAGGAAAACCACGAAATCCAGCTATTCTAAAGTTGGGAATTTAAGCGCCAAAAGGAAAAAGAAATTCTTTAGATCCAAAAGAAGAAATTTTTTGAGCAAGTTAGATAAAGAAAATTTTGAAGAAGAAACTGATGATGATGCTGCAGAAAATATGCTGGTTACATAGGTAAATGATGAAAAAGAATCCTCAAGTGATAAGGAATCAATTGAAGAAAAAGAGAGAGATGGTGCAACAATATGAGAATGAATTAAGAACTTGTTTGCATGATAATAGCAAGCTGAAAAGGGAAGTCAAGAATCTCAAAAGCTAAATAAAAATTTTGATGTTGATAAATCTACTCTCCAAGTGAAAGAAAAGGAGTTTGAAGCAAAAGAGAAGGAGTAATTGAAAAGAATTAAGGAGCTGAATGTACTTTAAGCAAAGCAATGCAAAATACATAAAGATCTTGGCATTAAAGTGATTGCATAAGAGTAAAAAGTGTTAAATTTGCAACCTAAGCTCCACAAGGCTAAATCTAACTTAAAAAGTATAAAGAGAGCTTTATACAAGTTGTGAAGTAAAAGGAAAGTCCTCTTCAACAAATGCTATCAAGGAGAATGCTACCAAAAAGTTAGATGCATGTCTAAGCAAACAAAAACCTCATTCCATAGGGAAGAAAGGACATGGCTATATTGAAAAGCCAAATAAGAAGGTAGAAAAGAAGAAAATTGTGTTTGTGCTTGAAAGTAAACACAAAGAAAAGATAAAATTGAAAGAAGTTAATGTTATGGAGAAAAGAAACCAACCCAAGCTAAAATGGGTTAGGAAAGATGTGAAGAAAACTCTTATCCAAAGGAGATAGATTATCAAAGATAGTAAGGAGGTTGCCATACCTAAAAATTAGGTGGCTAAAATTATGAAAATTAATTATAATGTTGATTATTACCAAACAGGTGTTGAAGATAAGGGATATGAACTTGTTGAAAGAAGAAAATCCAGATTTGAAGGATTTTGCTGGTGCTATAGTAAGTATAGGCACAAAGCTGGTGTATGCTGGAGTAATGGGCCTATAATAAAGAGGAATTTGAGGCAAAAGTTTAAGGGGAGACTTTATCAAGAAAGGAGACAGCCTCAAGTGAAAAAAAAGGTCAAATTCCACTAACAAATAAATTTAATATATTGGAAGAAATATGTGGAAGATGTGAAAAGGCTGGACATACTATTAAAGAATGCTTAACATTGTTGCCCAGCCAAAAAATGCAAAGGAAAACATCTACATGTGCTCTTACGTTCAGCCAAAGAAGAAAAGGAAAGGAAATGGGGATGTGGAAGTAGCCTCAAAAGCTTCCAATAAAGAAAAGCTATGGATCCTTGATAATGACTACTTTTTAAATATGATAGGAAACTCCAAGGTGTTAAAAAAATTAGAAAATTATAATAAAGGGTCAATTACATTTGGCAATGATGGTGTTTTAAAGATTAAAGGTGTTAGTGCTACTAAAATTGGTGTAGAAAAGCTAAAATTAGAGGAAGTGCTTTATATTGAAGGGCTAAAACATAATCAAATTAGTGTTAGCTAACTTTGTGATGATGGGCATGAAGTTACTTTTAGCAAGAGTGGTTGCAAGGTAAAAAGATTAAGTGATAGTGCTATTCTTACAAAGGAAGAAAGAACAAATGGAAACTTATAACAAGTTTCCAGCAGCAAAAACACATGCTACATAAGTACCAAATATGAGAATTTGGTGTGGCATAGGAAATTAGGACATCTTGGACAAAAGGGGCTAAAGAAATTGTCTAGAAATGAAGTTGCGAAAGATGTACCTAAACTAAGAAGAAAAAGAAATACCATTTGTAGCACTTGTCAAAAAGGGAAGATGGTGAATGCTACCCACAAAAATGTAGAGATTAAGCAAAAAAGCCATTAGAGCTCATTCATTCAGATATCTGTGGGCCTATAAGATAAAAATCATCAAAGGGTGATAGGTACTTCATTACTTTTATTGATGATTTTACAAGAATAACTTGTATTATGTTTTTGAAATATAAATTAGATGCTCTCAATAATTTCAAGAGCTATAGAAGACTGGCTAAAAATTAGTTAGTGAGAAGAATTAAAAGACTCAGGATAAACAATGGAACAAAATACACTTACAATAAATTTGAAAATTATTTGGAAAGACATGAAGTGAAGGATGAATATGCTAGTCCCTACACAACCTAATAAAATGGAGTGGCTGAAAGAAAGAATAGAAGCCTAATAGAGATGGCAAGGACCATGTTGGCTAAGCATAGTACAGATGCTTGATGAGACCACATACAGAGAAGACACCCTATGAGTTATGGAATGGAAAGAAGCCAAATGTAAAACATTTAAAAGTATTTAGAAGCCTATGCCTCATTAAAATTAAAGGCAAAATCCTTGGAATTTTTGATAAAAAGGCTAATGAAGGCATATTCTTGGGCTATGTACTAAATGGAAGAAGCTTAAGATGTTACAACAAAAGACTGTAGAAAATTATAGACAGCTTTGATGTTAAAGTGATTGAAGATGGTTTCATAATGCAAACATAGCATAAGGAAGCTGAAGATGTTATATGTGATAATGAAAAGGAATCTGAAAATCAAAGGCTGTTCAGCATGAGGAAGATGCTGATTCTCAAATCACAAGTGATGAAGAAAGTAAATCAAGGCATTTTTAAACTCACAGAAGAGTTAAAGCTGAAGTTGAGACTAAAAACATCATTAGCAGCAAAGAGGATTCTATGCAAACTAGAAGAAGGCTAAAAAGTGGTGAACAAACCTCATTGATCTCCAAAGTTGAACCTAAGTTAGTGGAAGAAGCATTAAAGCACAAGGAATGAGTGTGTGCTATAAATGAAGAGTTGATCAAATTGAAAAAAGCAGCACTTGGTGTTTAGTTCCAAGACCTAAATGGAAAAACATCATTAAAACCAAGTGGGTATTCAAAAATATGCTCAATGAAAATGGTGAGGTTGTAAGAAACAAGGCAAGACTTGTTTATAAAGACTACTTACAAGTAAAAGGTGTTGATTTTGAAGAGACCTTTGCTTCTGTGGCTAGACTTGAAGCAATCAAAATATTTATAACCATTGTTGCTCAAAGAAATTACAAAGTTTATTAGATGGATATGAAATTAGCATTTTTGAATGGAGAGCTTGAAAAAGAGGTATTTATTGAACAACCTAATGGTTTTATACTTGATTATGATGGTTCAAGTGTGTATAAATTGAAAAAGGCTTTATATGGCTTAAAGCAAGCTCCAAAAGTATGGTATTCCAAGCTAGATATATGTCTTAAAGATATGAAATTAAAAAAAAAAAGGAATGTGGAAAGCAACTTGTACATAAAGGAAGATAAAGAGGGCTAATTAATTGTTATGGTTTATGTTGATGACATAATTTTTGCTGCTCAAAAAGAGGTCCTTTGCACTGCTTTTGCTAATCAGATGGAAAAGAAATTTGAGATGTCTATACTAGGTGAAATGAAATTCTTCTTAGGGCTATAAGTTTTGCAAAGCAAAGCTGTTAAAAGTGTTTAGAATGGAGAACTCTAAAGAAGTAAGTACTCTTATCGCTGTTGGAACAAAGTTGAGCAAAAATGAAGAAGGCAAAATGGTTGATGAGAAGGAATATAGAAAGTTGATTAGAAGTTTACTGTATTTGACAGCATCAAGGCTTGATCAACCAGTGGGCTGCAAGTTTGGCATAGAGGATAATAGACCTGTTAGTACCCCTATGTCAATGGGCTGCAAGTTAACAAAAGATCAGGAAGGAAGGAGTACAAGCCCTACAAAATACAGGAAGATGATAAGGAGCCTTATGTACCTTACGAGGCCTGATCTTATGCAAGTTGTGTGCATTGCCAGCAGATTCCAAGCTGATCCTAAAAAATCTCATGTGTTGGCAGTGAAAAGAATCCTAAGATACCTCAAAGGGACACTAGAAATGGGTTTGTGGTATCCGGCCATGGATTCTGTAAAACTACGAGCATACACTGATGCAAATTGGGCAGGAAGTATAAATGACAAAAAATCAACCAGCGGTTGCAGCTTTTACTTGGGTTCAAAGTGTGTAGCATGGTTAAGTAGAAAGCAAAATAGAGTTGCTTTGAGTACGGCCGAGGCTGAGTATATGGCTGCTTGTGCAGCATGTACTCAGGTGATATAAATGCAAAGACAATTGGCAGACTTGGGTGTTAAAGTTAAGTTACCAGTGAGTGTACTTTGTGATAATCAAAGTGCTATTGATCTCAGCAAGAATCAAGTTCAACATTCAAGGAGCAAGCATATTGATATCCAGTATCACTTCATCAAAGATCAAGTGGAACAGGGAATAATTCAATTGGAGTATGTTGGCACTAAAGATCAAGTTTCAGATATTCTAACCAAACCTTTGTCCACAGAGCTGTTTAAAAAGCACAGATTGAGTATATTTGTGCAAAGGCCTCCTTAAGCCTGAAAATCAAGTGAATCCTCCATCTCTACTTTGCGAGTTTTTTAGATTTGTAATTGGTTGGCAAAGGGGGAAAGAAGCAATAGTGCAGGGGGAGCTGTTAAGAAAGAGTAAACCGGCTGGACAACAAGAGTGAACACATGGCAAACCAAGGGAGATCTTGGATAGCAAGGGAAACCGGGCAACGGCTGGAAGGAAACCGTGTGACTCACGATAAGAGGAGAGACAAACACACCATTGGTAAGAGAGGAGACAACACACCGTCCGTAAGGGAAGAGAGGAGAAACCGTGAAAGAAGAGACCACTGGGAGAGCAAACCAAGCTGCCCGGAGGTGTGAAACGGACAAGGGTAAACCAGAAACATACGTGAGTCGTGAAACCAGCAAAGCGTGCAAACCAAAAACGTGCGTGAGACGTGAAACGCCAAACCAGAAAGGTGAGGCAAGCTGTGAGACGTGGAACGACAAACCAGAAACATGAGGCGAGCCGTAAGACAATGAGATCGTGAAATAGAAGACGGGTGAGACCGTGAGACGGTGAAAGCAGGAGCTGTATGAGACAACCTAGAGAAGGAATTCGGCGAAGTATCAGAAAGAACTTAACATATTTTCAGATTTCTTCAAGAGAGGTTAGAGAACGTTGTGGTGAACTTCTAAGTGGCAGTGAAGCAGCCATTCAATTCAACAGAGGTAAGACAAACTAGAAGAAGGGTAGACACAGTAGGTGACACTCTTTGTATTGTACTTGCTTAGTATTTGCAATAGTGAAAGGAGTATAGTGGATTGTTGGTATTCTCAAGTATAGTGGATTGTCTCGGTAGAGGGAGATTCCCTACCACCGTGGATGTATGTCACATTGATGGAACCACGTAAATCTCGTGTGTCCTTACTTTGTTTTACATTCTGTGTTTTGAATTGAGTTGTGTGAACGCAGCAAAAGTATCAGCCAACCCATAACCTAACGAAGACCTAATAGGCAAGGTGTCTGAAAGGTGACTTTGGGGACTATTGTGATTAGTAGGTAGCAATAGATCTACCTTAGTTAAATCTGAGAAAGAGTTTGCTTTTAAGAAGAGGTTGAAGTTGCTCACATATCTGCGAATTATGGTGATACTGATTCACCGCACCTCTCAATATCACAAACTAGTAGATCCTAGGGTGAAGTTGAGAACTTCAATTGGTATCAGAGCCAAGTTCACTAGTTTGAAGCTTAACAGCTTGGTGTACTAGTTTGAAGAGCTCCAAAAGTTTTAACTTGTTCAGCATACTGAGAAATGGACACCGGTACCAGCACCAGCACTACTTACAGCAAGAAGGTTCCAATCTTCAACGGAACCAACTACCATATGTGGAGAGCGAGAATGCAGGTGGTATTTGTAACCATGGGCATGAACATGGTGAAAGCCATGCAGGAGGGTTTTATGGCCCCAGAAGAAGGTAAAGATCCAACTCCAGAGAAATTAAGGTAGTTTGAGATAAATGGAAAGGCCTCAAATGTCACCATTTCAACATTGACAGATGCTGAGTATGCTAAAGTTATGGACTACAAGTCTGCTAAGGAGATATGGGACAGATTGCAGAAAGTCTATGAAGGTGATGGTAGAATGAAGGAGGCCAAGCTTTAAGTTTTTAAGGAGAGATATGAATCACTCAGAATGCAGAAAAATGAGACAGTCCAAAAGTTCTTCACTAGGGTTATTGATGCTATAAACGACCTTAGAAGTCATGGGAAAAACATGAAGGACTCATTTATTGTGAAGAAAATTCTGAGAATTCTGCCTGAAAGTTTTGCCTCAAAGGTAGCAGCCATAGAGGAGGGTAGAGATCTCAATTTTATGTCACTGCATGAACTTCAGTGTAATCTCATTGCATATAAGATGAGAATAAAGTCAACTGAAAACTCCTCAACGTCAAAGGTATCAAAGGAAGCAGCTTTCAAAGCTATGAAACACTTGAAGATAAAAGAAGAGGAAGAATCATTCAGTGAGGATGATGATGATGATGAGGAAGAAAGTAAAGGTGAAGCATTGGCATACTTCACAAGGAAGTTCAAAAAGGGGTCTAAGAAGGGGAAAAGGACAGTTGTCCTTGAGATGTTATCGCTGTGGGCAGACTAGACACTTTGCTTCTCAGTGTAAAGTGAAACTTGATGATGAATATGAAGATGGTGATGATGAGCCAAATTCAAAATGGAAAAGACCATCGTTCAAATCAAAGAAGTCCAGCAAGAAGACTACTAACCCATAAAAGAAGAAGAAAGGCTCATTCAAGAGTTATGTGAGTCTATTGCTTTAACCTTTTCTTAGAAGCGAACTCTTTCTCAGACTCGACTAAGGTAGATCTATTGCTACCTACTAATCACAATAGTCCCCAAAGTCACCTTTCAGACACCTTGCCTAATAAATAATACGGATGTTCTTGTTTAGGTCTTCGTTAGGTTATGGGTTGGCTGATACTTTAGCTGCGTTCACAACTCAATTCAAAACACATAACGTAAAGCAAATTAAGGACACACGAGATTTACGTGGTTCCGTCAACGTGACGTACATCCACGGTGATAGGGACTCTCCCTCTACCAAGACTATCCACTATACTTGTAAATACAGGTTACAATGGATGTCTTTAATTCTCTACTCCTTTCACTATTGCAATTACTAAGCAAGTACAATACAAAGAGTGTCACTTACTGTGTCTACCCTTCTTCTAGCTTGTCTTGCCTCTGTTAAATTGAAAGGCTGCTCCACTATCGCTTAAAAGTTCACCGCAACGCTCTCTAACCTCTCTTGAAGAAATCTAGAAATACGTTGAGTTCTTTGCTTCGCCGAATTCCTTCTCTACGTTGTCTCACACAATTCCTGCTTTCACCGTCTTACTATCTCCCCGTTTCCTTTTCTCACGGCTTTATTGTTTCACGGCCTGCCCTCATTTGTCCGTTTCACACCTCCTTTGGCCATATCAGATTTTCTCCCTTTACTGCTAGTCACTATTCATCGGTCGTTGGGTTTCTCTCTCCTTCCACCGGTGGTGAGTTTCTCTTCGTCTGTTTCACAGTTCTCTCCTTATCGTGTTGTTCGTTTGTCTCATGCCGTCGTAGATCTGTTGTCTGCTCTTTCAGTGGTGTCTCTCTCTTCGTCCGTCTCTCTCTGTCTCACCGGATTTCTCTCTCTCTCCTTCCCGTCGACTCCTCTAGTTTAGCCGTCAGGTTTCTCTTTTTCTCCTTCCCGTCGACTCCTCTAGTCTGGCCGTCGGGTTTCTCTCTCTCTTCCAACGACTGTATTTTCTCTCTCTTGTGTTTTGGCCGACAATCTCTCTCTTCATTCAGCAAGGTCGTCAACCATCTTTCTCTCTCTCGACGGTTGTTCTTTGTTCAGCCCTACCGTCTCCTCTTTCTCTCTCCCTCTGCAAGTATCTTCTTTGTTGTCGTCAGTATATCTTCGTTCAACCCCCAATTTTTTCACTCGATGCTACTGTTTACGATAGCTACTGTTCACTATAGTACTGTTCACGAGGTTACTGTTCACGATGGCTACTGTGCAACTACGATCTCCTCAATTTTTGACCTCCATTTTCTATTTGGCCATCCCCTATTCTGCCATTCTCTTGCCATCGGTGTGCTTTGGCCGTGTGTTGTGTTTTTCTGTTTTCTCTAATTGGCCGTCCACACACTTTTTGTATTTTGCCGTGTATTCAATTGTGTTGGCCCTTCTTGTCTCCTTGGTTGAACGATTTCTCTTGTGTTTTCTGAACTCACTCTTTGTGTTTATGCCGTTCACCCTCTCTTCTTGTCGTGTATGCAATTGTGTTGGCCTTGTCCTAGTTTTGTCTTCCAAGGTCTTTATATATTCTCTTCCATGAAACCATAATAAGGCTTATGTGGCAGATTTACATTCTTACCCTTACGCGACGAATTTACTATTTTGCCCTTCCATGTGGCTTTTACGTTCTTGTCCCTCCATGTGGCTTTTACCTTCTTACCCTTCCATGTGGCTTTTACCTTCTTACCCTTCCATGTGGCTTTACTTTCTTGCACAATTAAACCTAGTTGACAGCAATTACAACCCATACAAAGCTGTGGGAACAACACGATATCACTTCATCAAAGATCAAGTGGAACAGGGTACAATTCAGTTGGAGTATGTTAGCACTAAAGATCAAATTTTAGATATTTTAACCAAACCTCTATCCACAGAGCTATTTGAAAAGCACAGATTGAGCTTATCTGTGCAAATGCCTCCTTAAGCCTGAAAATAAGGTGAATCCTCCATCTCTACTTTGCAAGTTTTTTAGATTTGCAATTGGTTGGCAAAAAGGGAGAGAAGCAACAGTGCAGGGAGAGCTGTTAAGAAAGGGAGAGTGCATATTTAAGGGGAGTTGTAATTGCTGCATAATGGCTTTTATTATGAGTGTTGCCAACAATTACAAAGGGGGAGATTGTTATTCCCACAGCCTTGTATGGGTTGTAATTGTTGTCAACTAGATTTAAGTGTGCAATTAATTTGACATAAAGGGGCAAGAACGTATATCCGCAGCGTAAGCCCTATTAGGGTTTCATGGAAAAGAGTATATAAAGGCCTTGGAAGACAAAGCTAGGTGTGGGTCGGCAATTCAACCATTCAGAAAACCTATACAACCGGCCAACCAAAGAGACAATCAAAAAAA